>ML677085.1:5998456-6357907 GCA_007922155.1 Mesoclemmys tuberculata
GATCTGCAGCCCTTCCACAGCCTATTGCAGTCCATGGGGAATGCCAGAACTAGTGGACCTGGCCTTTCATGCCCTGGGTCCAAACCCCGAAACCCTACACACCCATGGTCTTTGTGTGTTGGTGGAGAGTCCTGCTCAGTGTCTCACAGGGATAGTCGTGTTCTCTGCATGTCTGCTATCATATGTAAATGTGTTTATCTTGTAGAGTATTGAATTAATACTGAGCTGTAAGATCACTTCCATCTCCTTCCCTGGTATCAAGAGCAAACAAATAGTGGGGCATAGTGTAAATTTAAATTAAGAAGATACACCTACAGGCACAGCAAATAGGATTGTGTAGTCGCATCATGTGTTAGTGGCCTCTTCCTCTCAGTTCGTTCCTTCCTGATCTTCATGCTTCATTTAATACCACAGTCCATGACATCCTATTCACGTGGCCTGCAGAATTCAGTGGCACTTTCGGCCCATTCCTGGCTTCATTCCTCCAGGAGCTATCCCACAGCCATGCCTGTATCACCACTGATGCTCCTCTGATGCTTACAGGGCTCTCTGTCTTTTGTCCTGCTCTCAAAACATTTCCCCATCCTGTTTCTGAAATCAGCCGATCTAAAAGGGACCCAAATCTATAAGCACTGTACCAGCCCATAACATAATGCCAGTGACCCACAGTCATTACTTGCAGCTTCCCCACCTTATTAGTCCTATCTCCGCAGACAGTGTTGCCAATACACTCTGTTCCTGAGCTGTATCACGATCTGTATTCCAGTCTTGGGCCCTGCCACAGCTTTATCAATGCCCCTTAATCTGGAGCTGCGGCAGTGCCCCGACTGCTATTTCAGCCTTGGGCTTTACTGATAACAGCCTTGTGAATTTCTGCTAGAAAACTGCCACGCCTGTTGTGGGGGCACAGGCAAAAATGATCAGCATTTCTTACTGAGAAATGCTGATTTAAAAACCCCACACATGCAGAATACAGACCAGGGAAGCTGATCCATCCATATCAGATGCAGATAACAATAGCAGCAGGATTCTTCTTCAGCATTGCATCATGAAATCTGAACCTCTTTTGTCCAGCCACCCATGATGGGAGGCAAGCAGCTGCGGGCTGCTCTTTCATGGTTTTGGCAGTAAAATAGGATAGTTGGGGACTCTGAAGGCTTGAGCTATGCCCAGTAAATAAATGTCGATTGCCACTTTCGTTCCTCCCATGTAACTTGACTCTTTCAGCACGTTAGCTATTTATAAGCCCCAATGATTGAGGTGCTGGAGATAAAGATAAACCTTCTGATTGTTCCCAGAAACTGAATGGCATTGGTATTTATCCTTGGGCTTTTTTATCTGAACACTTGTTCTTGGCACTGTTCTTAGCATGGGTCAGGGGAGTCTGAAAGTGTTACCAAAATAGCTCTGTATTTGTATAACCTTATCTAGACATGAGCAGGCAGGATGAAAATCCACTGGGTTCTGTTGGTGCATTTAGAGAATTTGATGGGAATTAATTTAATGTTTTATTAAAATGTGCCATCAGCTTGCAAAAAACCACAAATGGTCCGTTCCTTTGGATCAAGCTAACTCTCTTTGATGAGTGCCATTGTGTGTGTGTTTATAAATTTATAAATATAGGCATATACTGTACATAAATTACATGATGGGTAACAGTAATGCTAGGGAAATAAATTCACTGCAAGGTTCTTGTAATAAGATGATAAGCCATGAGATGAAATTCAAGTGGTTTATGATGTCCCCAAGACCTTATGATCATGATTCATGGCCTTATTTTATTCTCTGTGGCTTCTTGTTTTGGGGGTTGACTTCTTTCATTACTGCCTCAGTGTGTAAATGCTGAGGATGCTGTCAGGATATGTAAGTAGTGCTATAAGGTGCTGTCTTGATTTATTTCTTTTCTGGCTTTGTTCTTCATTCAGTGTTTCCATCTGAAATTGTGCTGGTGAGATCCAATCAACTTTCCCTTGTTTTAGTTACCCTCTCTAGATTTCTTCCAGTTTAATATTTGTCACAGTACATATATTTAGGATTTTTTTTTTATGGAATGGTTCAAGGAGATATCCTTCACACTCAAGTGTACTGCATTTTAGAACAAGGGTTTGCCCCCAATCCAATATTATTTTGCCTTTGTAAATTAATTACAGTACAAATGCAGCTATTTTTACTTGCTCGAGACAGGAATCCCACATCATCTGTCTATGATACAGTCTCTCTTACTGGTTCTCATCAACATAATATCTGAGTGTGCCCCAGACTAAAAAATTGGCATAGCAAAGTCTCTACTGGACTTCATGGAGTCTTCTGGTCCTCTCTTTTTCCTGACTATAGAACACTACACATGGAGTAAGAAGTTTGTTGGTTATTGGGTTTGGATTTTTTTGTATTTGTGACCCCCCCCCCTTTTTTTTTTCTTTTTTAACCTAAATTCATCCCTAATCTAACTCCATTGAAATCTATGGAGTTAGATTAGGGATTGATTTAGTTTTCTGGGTCTTTGACTCACATGGGGCTCAGCAGATTGGGAAGCATGAAAGGAGACTTAACGTTAGGCATGGGAAACCTTCCTCTATAGGTCTCTTGACTCTAATTCTTTGTGCTAGAGAATGCATTCCATCCGCTTGATGGACAGATCCATTTGGCTAAAGGTTAGGTTGAAATATTTTGAAAGCCACATGACAATGTGTGTGATGCCTCTAAACATTATGGAACACGAGTC
This sequence comes from Mesoclemmys tuberculata, assembly GCA_007922155.1. NCBI lineage: Eukaryota > Metazoa > Chordata > Testudines > Chelidae > Mesoclemmys > Mesoclemmys tuberculata. The sequence continues at coordinate 6,001,179 of ML677085.1, forward strand.
TAATTAAAGAGCCAATTGCAGAGACAAGAATTTTGTTTACTTTTATAAATCACTTTTTTGTTTCATTCTTTTTGAAGAGCTGGGCTTTAGGCTCACTGAACCTAAGAGGACTGGGGTCTGTAAAATGGAGTCCCAGGTCAGTGCAGGTTTTAAATACTGAGGTAATAGATTAGATTAATATGAGGACAAGTCATTTTGTTGCCATGTATCAACCATCATCCCTGTTCCTTTAGGACATCTTGGAATTTTGAAAAAAAAATCCACATAATTTCTTTGTGCTCTTGATTGAAAAGTAAAGACCAACCTAATCAATGGTTGATTATCTACAACACTATGTATAATCCTGTAAGCACAAGAGTCATGTACAGAACCTGGTAAGAATTCAAGGTAAAGGGATTAATCAAATACAGATGCCAGAAAGATATCACTCTCATGGCGTTCTGCTTCCATATCATCAGCTATTTAAGGTACAAGATAATGCTGCATCTTTGCTGGGGGGAAGAAAAAGTAGTTTGGGTTTAAACACTAAACCTGATATGTAATGGTTGAAGGCAAAACTGTTTTCTCTTGTCTTCTTTATAAAGCACAACCAGCATGTTTCAAGAACAAGGAGACAGAAATAGCAAATTAGATCACTTATTTCCTAAGCCCTTTTCAAAATACATTTTACAGAAAAACATACAGCTAGAGAAAAAACTTGAAAATAGTAGAATTTTAATGCATGAAAAAAATACTTCCATTTCAGCTTATTCAAATTTTCTTCAGTTCCTCATTGGAACTGTTGATCTCTCAAATCCTGGATAAAGCCAGTAGACACACCTGATACTCCAGTAGATTTTTCAAAATATATTTAAAATTACACTTATATGCCATCTCTCTCTTTCACAGTGTAGAACTAAGGAAAGTCTTATTAAAAATAATTTAGTAGTATATTTTAGGAGAATCTGCTTACAAGAGGAACACTGAATATTTAGAATTGCCCTGGCATGAAAAATTCTGTGCTCTGAACTAAAAGGTTGTGGAGAAGGTGCCTCACTAAAATTAATGTAATATTGAAATGGACTTAGGAATGTTAAGTACTCATCGTGTAAAGACAATCAATGCCTTGTAATAGCTTTAGGAGATCAGCAAAAACTCTTTGAAACATTTTTCTAATACAATACAGGCACCCCCAGACCAAGGAAAGTTTAAACATATTACTTACTGCTGCCTTGTAAATATCATCCATGGTTTGTTATTGCTGGTCAGGAGTTGGCCAGAGAGGGCAAACAGTACAGAGACAAATTGCAAGCCTCTGTCAGCTCTCCCCTCCTATCACTGCTAATATAGCAAGCTGTCAGCCCTAAATGTGTCACTCAGGGGCTGCTGCTCACCACATCAGCAACCTAATATATATCTATCAATGATACCCACTCCAAATGGAATTCCTCACCCCTGTGACAGAAGGGAAGGGGCACTATGAAAGGCCTCCAGCTGGCATTCCAAGGGCCCAATCCAGCTCTTTGAAATCAGTGGGACTTTCGTTTTTGATTTCAATGGGAACAAGATCGGGACCTTTGAATTTAACCTCAACAGGACCCTGTCATTGCTATATTTAGTCAGGTCTTCAGCCTTTATGGCTAAACGTACATCATGTCATAACTGCATGGAGCGTAAATCCCACACAACTTCCATTAGAATGCAAGCTGGAAATGTAATGCTTTGTGTATGGCTATTGATCATTTCACTGCCCTGCCTGCCACTACTGAAAATAATTTAACAACAATCAGGCAATATGTTAAGTGAATGCTGTCCAATGTTCACGGCAGGCTAAGGGTCTGATCCTCTGGAATCCCGTGGTAAAGCTTCCTTTTAAAGACAGTGAGAAAAGAAGAGTTTCCTGGAACTACAGATTGGGAACATTTGGGCATCTGGTGCCTTTATAACAGGCTGGATCCAAACTCTCCCAATACTTGGAATAGTTTGGTCCAGAATCCAAGCTTTGTGGCTTGGGCCTATCTCTGCTTTCTTTATTTATAGAGGACAAACAAGCTTCCAATGAGCAATTTATATATGTTTCTCCTCTTCAGAAAGTGAGCAAACTGTCACTTCAGTTTGTGCTGTTTCTATCTCACGACACAGATATCAGAGAGACAATACAATGGGCCACGGGGGTTCATCCGCAACTCTGCCACTGAGTGACCGTACGTAAGTCACTTAACATTTTAGTGCCTCAGTTTCTCTGTCTGCAGAATGGGGATATTCAGTGCTTAGCCACCTTTGTAAAACACCATGAGAGATTTTCAAGAAAAGGCTATTCAGCGCCACTATTATTTTATTGTATTGTAAATTCTCAGTTACCCTGGTGATGTTCCCGTGCACTTCCACTCCTTATTCACTCCCAAGTGTTGGGCCAAATCTTGTCCTCAGTTTTGCCATTGAAGTTGATGGATTTACACCATTGCAGCTGAGAGCAAAATCTGGTCCAGCAGAAATAATCTTATTATCATTAATTGTACTATATGCATAAATAAATACATGAAAGGTGTTCGGCACCTTATTAAAGATCTTAATTTAGAAATACTGAACCCATGGCGAGATCTTTTTCCTTCAGTAATCCAGAGCTCCCTCTTGTGTTCAAAGGAATTGCAAACAGCAAGAAAGAGTAGCAAAAGAAGTCAGCCAAATGGGATGCCAGTGACTCTCTGAGACCCGGTCTACACTTACCTTTGCGATTTGGCGGCAGTTGATGGGAGATACGCAAGTGACGTAAATCACTTGCATATCTCCCGTCGACTTTACAGCGTCTCCTCTGCGCGCCGTCCACACTGCTTTGCGTCGCAGCACTACGCCACTTACCGGGGTGGTTTTCCTGCATCACTTGCTGGATCGACTGAGTGTGTCTACACAGATCGCTCAGTCGATCCAGAGCAATCGATGTGACAGTGGCAAATTTGCTGCCATCAATGTAGACCCAGCTTTAAATTGTTTCACAAAAGCCAATACCAGCAGCTGTCTCTGCCCGATTGAGTAAAGGGCTGTTCTGTAGGTGAATGAATGGCTCTTAGGATTGGTGATGTGATGCAAAGCTCAGGTCAGTAATGATCATTAATGGCCTAATTTCCAGAGGCACTAACACCCATTTAATTACAAGTTTGGGGGCTCAGCACCTCTGAAAATTAGGCTAAGACAGTCTCTGTGAAGTGAGTTTGGTGGTGTCTGTGCAGTTCCCTTTCAACAGGTATCCACACTAGAGCTAGTCAAAAAAATGGGAAAACGATTTTGCAAGCAATTTTCAAAGTTTTTTTTTTCTGATTTACAGGCATGAAAATGAAGGTCTTTTCTGGTTCTCTAAAAATAAATAAATAAAATTGTGATATTTACTGAAATTGATGATTTTTCATTTACTGACAGTCTGGCTTTTAGCAAGAAGAGCTGGTTTCCAGTAAACAAAAACTCTTCATGCCAAAATTTACCAAAAAAACCCACCAAAAATTTAACAAAAAAGTAACGTTTTGTTAATGCTAACAATAGTTTGCAAAAATAAGTCACTTACCCGTGGAGGGAGGGCTGGAAATACATCTGTGCAAAAAAATTTGACCGTCTCTAACCCATACCATAATTAGAATTAATTGGCAACCTTGCGTGATGATTGCAGGGAGTCCAAGGCCCACTCACCTGAGTAGTCCCTCCAGCTCAGGATAGATGCATGTTGCCAGAGCTGTGGAGAGGAAGCTGCTTGTAGAACTACCTGTACCTTCTCTGTTCTTTGAGCTCCTGCTAGCCTTGTTATACTGGTTTGTCACACAGAACCTGCGTCTCTCCTCAGCATCAGCCCAACACAGAAATTAAAAGGTGGTTTTTTTTTCTTTTTAGAAGATTTTGGAACTTGCTCATAGTATCATTTTGGGATTCAGTGCTTTGGACTGAAAAGTGCTTTGTGGCTGAGAGTCATGGTGACTTTTCAAGAATACACTATGTCAAGGGAAACTGAAGCACGAAGAGCTTAATTTGTCCAGTGGCATTAAATGGACTGGAGACAAAACCCAGGAATCATGATTTCCAGTCTCTCTGTTCTGCCCTCGTGACTGTACTTCTCTCTAGCTTATCTAACAACCTTATTGAACTAATGTCATTAGCAGCTTTATGATCAACACAGAGCAGTACGTTTAGGTGGATGTTTATATATAGTGTAGCACACTGTACAATAACAAGTCTGTCAGAAAAGTTCTAGTCACATCTGATATGTTGTTTTATCATTTTTGTTTCTCTGGCAGATAATATAGGATTCTGTGCTGAATACTGTACTCGTTTTACGGAGTTAATGTGAAAGACTGTGACCTTACAACAGCCTTGAAGGTCCATTGTGAGGCAAACTCATAGTGGGTGTTATTCGGAGAATGACACCCCATTAATGTTCAATTCTTTCTACTCTGGGAGGTGATCACTGTACTCATTCCCCTATGTGAAGCTTGTGTGTTGCCTCATAGTATTTTTAGTGCCTGGTCCAAAGCCCCTTGAAGACTTTGGCTTTTGATCAGGCTCTCTGAGAAGCTAAACCGTGATTTAGTTAGTGTGCTCAGAGTTTGGAAACCTGTGACACATCTCAGTTGATGTTCTGAGAAAAGAACAGTGAAGGTGTCTTTCTCTGCTCACTAACCCTTGCTCTAAACAACACTGTGCCTGCCCCCTTAATAAAATACTTGCTTGCCCATCGCTAGTATTTGTCTCCACCTAATGTAAAGTGCAATCACTGCTTGTGGAATTATACAGAGAAAAAATAGCATGCTCCTCCTCTCAAAGTATAAATCCTGATTAGACTGGCTGAGGGGGAGAGCTTGTAAAAGGTACTGAAATCCCTAGAGCCAGAGGCCAAAACCTACTAGCCAGAAGGAAAAGTTACCTCTTCCCATCCTTTGAGCAAGGACCAGGAGCACGACCTGGTTAGAAGCCTGTCACAAAGCTCCCCAGCCCTGGCTGACTGGAAAGAGCCACAGGGATTCCTACTGGGACCTATTCCAAGACCCTGTCTCCCTTTTTCATATTGGCTGTAGCAAGCAGATGTCTGATGAATGTAGAGCTCTCTCCTCTCCCTGCCTCCTGATTGTTGTGATGGGGAAACTGCTCTTTTCTCTCTCCAGGCCTTTGGGCTGCTGCAAGTACAGAACTTCCTTCCTCTTCTATCTTCTCAGCAGCTGAAGGGAGAAGGGGAGCGAATCTTTCACTTAACTGACCCTGCCTCTTGCTACGAAGAAAGGGTGATTCTTTCTCCTCCTCAAACCAGCCTCATGGTTTCTGTGGGTTAAGAGAGAAGTACTGGCAGAGGGCTGCATTTCAAGGAGTGGCTGCACTGTATTGGGGAGGGGTAACACACACCAACGTTTGATCATTGGTAAATAAATGTTGAGGTGCTATAATCCTTGGAACAAAAAAATCCTTGAAACACCGACACAGCAGGGGGCAGAGGCAAGTGTAGTAGCAGAAATGCCTTGAAACACTTTTTAAAAATTAAATTATTTGACAGTGTTCCTTTAAAAACTAACTTGCTGTTTTGGAAAATCTGTCTCAAAGCTTTCTCTTATTTAAAAAGGCAATGCTAGCACAATAATGTCTCTAATCATTGTGGTGGTGTAAATTGCAGTGCTTTGCACAGTTACTGTAGAATACTGTACTTCACCTTTTTGTGAGGATTGTGGTCAAGTCTGGGAAGGAAAGAATGAAATTGACTACAGACAGAAGTGGAACTAACCAGACTAGTTCACTGTTCACACAAAATGAACCACAAAACATGAACAACTACAAGTTGAGGCAGTATTAGTAACAATATTAGTAACACAGTAAAGAAAAACTTTCAGTATATAGCATCTGGTCCTGCAGTCCTCATGGAAGCAAAACTCCTGTTGCCTTTGATGGCAGTTTGCTCTCCATTTTTATCACCTTTTTTTTTGTGGACAATCGAAATGCAGAGCTGGTTACAGGGGTTGTTTGAAAGGGCATGCTCTGACACTTGTGGGAGGGCCGCCGAATACCATCTGCTTCTGAATCTACTCTAACCTTTAGATGTGATTCCCCACCCAGCAGCATAGAGGAGGATGCTTGCACTCCTGCTTGTCCCTAGTGTAGCTGTTCTGGGGATAAACAGAACATCAATCTGCCTCATTGTCAGTACAGCGGAAATTTGCTTAATCTGTAGATCACAGGAGGCAGTGGGGTGGCAAGCTCCTTGGGGTACAACAACTGTCATTTCTATAACCTCTTTCGTCTGTTAATCAAAACCACCTAAAGAAGGGAGAGTGGGAAGGTTGTGTACTGGTTTGACACACTTTGTGATACAGCTGTAGTCTACTTCACACATTATGTAATCAAAAACAGCCCCTCTTAGAGCTGCAAACAGGGAAATCAAAAAGGGGAGGAGTGTAAATCTCTGAGCATTTGAGGCCTGGTCTACACTTGCCTTCAAATTTGGCGGCAGTTTACAATGAGAGCTATGCAAGCTACATGGTGTAGCTTGCATAATTCCTGTCAACTTCGTAACTCCTCTTCTACGTGGCATCTTCACTGCGCTGTGCCACTTGAGGGGAATTCCAGATCGATTGAGCGGTCAATGAAGATCGAATTTTGCTGCTGTCAGTGAAGACGTACCCTAAAAAAGATTTTGTTTCACTAGTCACAAGGGAGGGTTTGACTGGAGAAGGGGCTGAGCATTTCTGTAAGATTATTGAATGTGTTCCTATCCCTGCAAATCAATGGAAGATAAGGGTGTCTAGCACTTAGGAAGATCAGACCCTTTGTGAGCTCTTGAATCACTTGAATTTATTCAGGCAGATTAAACAGTCAGTTAGGGTCAGATTTTCCTCTGTTACCTCAGTTCAATTCTGTTGACTTCAATTTGATTTAAATGGTGTAATTGACAGGGAATTTCACTCTTAGTACTAAAGTAGTAGTGTTGTGATTTTTTTTAAAATCCTCAGTAGACCAGATTCTGCATTGATTTGCACCTGTGCAACCTCAGCTGAGAAAAACACTGACTCTGACCCTGTGTTTTTCTAGTAAAGTAACTGAACTGCATAAGAATGGCCATAGTGGATCAGACCAATGGACCACTATCCCAGTATCCTGTCTTTTCATAGTGGCCAGTGCCAGATGCTTCAGCAGGAATGAACAGAACTGGGCAATCATTAGGAGATCCATCCCCTGTTGTCTGGTCCCAACTTCTGGCAGTCAGAGTAGGGGCTTGCGTTCTTGTCCAGCTTGGCTAATAGCCATTGATGGACCTATCCTCTAGGAACTTATCTAATTCTTGTTTTAACCAGTTATACTTCTGGCCTCCGCAACATCCTCTGTCAAGAAGTTCCACAGGTTGACCATGCATTGTGTGAAGAAGTACTTCCTTATGTTTGTTTTAAAACTGCTGTCTATTAATTTCATTGGGTGACCCCTGTTTTGTATTATGCAAAGGGATAAATAACACTTCATTATTCACTTTCGCAACACCAGTCGTGATTTTATAGACCTCTATCATATCCCCCTTTAGTCATCTCTTTTTCCAAGCATGATATTCTTGCATAATGCATCCCTAGACAGTGATAGGAGAAATGGCTTGTGGGATGCAAATGCTAATCTTGCCACCCACACGCAGTTGAAAATTAATTGAGAACAGGATGAGACAAGATGACAAACATGCCAGTACAGCAAATTGTTATTTACTTAAGAAGAAGGAACAGTCAGAGGGGTATTAATTAAAATTGCTCTCTGAAAATACTTATCTCATTATGACGCAGTGCTTGGCAGCATCTCCTGCTAACACTGTGATGGTGGCAGAAGACCTCCTTCCTGGAATGTATTCAGTGTAGGTCTTTGTCTCCATACAGGTATAATCCCCTCTGAAATCACAAACTGAGGGAAAGAAGGGCAAAGCTTCCCAGTCAGGGAAAAATAAAGTATGCATTTATCAAGCTGACATTTGCCCCTAGGTGGAACACTTGTCCTACTTAGGGGACTCTCAACACTTAGCTATGATTCAGTTTTCCCATCTGTAAAGTGGGAATAATGATACAAGGGAGGTAAGTAAAATGCTTTGAGATCTATGGATGAAAAGTGCTACATATGGGGGAGGGAGGATAATCATACCTTTTTGGTAAACCCTTTGAGCTCTACTGCTGAAAGGTGCTACAGAAGAGCTACATACAATTAATCACAAAACAATAATGGGACAAATTCTTCCCTCACTTACAAAGCTTAGTGTGAGCAAAGGCAGAATTTAGACTGTCCTCTACGCTGATTTGGAAGGTTCTGTTTACATACGGGCTAAATTCTGTTTGGAAATACACCCTATGCAATGCCATTTCATGGATCATTTCATTTCCTGGGGCATTATCTTAGATCAAAATTTGTTTCATAGTTCTCCAAAGGTCTTTCTTAATTAAATAAAAACCTAATTCTAATCCTTATTTTTAATTAAGTCTTCTATCTTCTGTTTCTCTGACTCTCCTATTTTCACTTATTGATGTAAATGAAACAATGGGGCTTCAGGGAAGCCAAAGGAGTTATGCCAATGTACACAAGTTGAGGAGCTGGATCCGCGGATTAACACTGGTGTCACTGAAGTCAGAAATTGTCCCAATCTCTCTATTCAGCCTAAATTGCCACTTTGTGGAACCTTCTAATTCTGGCAATCTTCTGATTAAAGACCTGCCCATGTCAGGCAGGGGCAACTATGGGACAAGGCTTCCTGCCAGAGACTGTTCTCTGTCTGTTGAGATGCTTGTAAGAGCTGCTATCACCATGTTTCTGTGCTGATGTCTGTGAGAAACGCAGGGCAGCTACCAGTAGGTGAGTACGTCCTCAACTGGCTTTTACAACAGTAAATATGACTGTTCTCTACTATTTTTCTTTTTATTTCCAGCCCTATGTGCCAGACCCAGCCTGGTCAGCCAGGAGGGCATGCACCGGACCTGACCTGTGCTATCCAGGAGAGCATGTGCTGGAAGAGGCTTGCACCAGCACCTGGGAAAATGATTTCCTAGGTACAGTATGTGGCTTGAACAGCCCTCTTGGCTCCTGAGCCATAGCCCCGCCCCTTGAGTCACAGCCCCGCCCCTTCGACTGCAGGCCCGCCCGAGCCCCAAGCCCCGCCCCTCCAGGGCTACGCCCTGGCCCCTTGTGCCGCTTCAGCCTGATTCTAGGCCCCACCCCTCCCCTGTCCGCGGCGCCGCGCTGCGCGCGGCCCGGGGACGGAGGCAAACAAACATGGCGGCTGGTGCAGGGGGAGGCGCCGGCGCCGGCGCCGGCGCCGGGGACGGGCTGAGGCGAGCGGCCGAGTGACGCAGCCCCGCGCAGCCCGCGCCCGCGCTGTCGCCGCCCCGCGGGACGCGGCATGGAGCCGGCGGGGTCCGGGGAGGAGGGCGAGGAGACGCCCAAGGAGGCCCAGATCCTCGGCTCCGAGCTGGTGGAGAGCTACACGGTGAGGGGCGGCGGGGCAGCCGGCTCCGCCCGGGCGGGCCCCGGGGCGAGATGGGGCGGGCTCCCGCGGCTCCTCGCCGAGCGGGCTGGCCGGGGCTCGCCGAGACGTGGCTCGGAATGGCCGCGCCTCCCCGGTGCCTCTGCCCCACAGCGGCCGTGGGGCGCGCTGCGCTGGGGACGAGCGCGGGCCGCCTAACGCGGGCTCCTGGGCGCCCGGCGCCCCTCGGCTGGTGTCCCAGGGCGGGTGCTGAGCGCTGGGAAATCCGGCCCTGGGGGGAGGTCTTCTAAATCTAGCCGGGGAGCAGAAAGCAGTGCCTTGAGTTAGGCAGGATGGGCCTGAGTGGCTGGCGTGTCCTTCGCATACGTTTGCTGTGAGGATTTGTCGGCAAGTGAAGTAAACCCACACTAACCGTTCTTGGGGCACGGAATGAAAACCCTTGACACCTTTCTTCCAGCTGAAAAGTTTTGAGGGGTTTCCTGGGGCAAGTCAGAGGAGTTGGGGGGTGATTGGGGTTAACCATCTCAGCAAACATTTCTGAGTTTACTTAACAGCTCGGGGAAGGAGTTAAAAATGCCATAGTTCACCAATTGTTTTTAAGTCCTGTATGTAAAATTGTTGTTGGTCTGTTTTTCATGAAGAAACAGTTCATAAAAGAAAGAAATAAAACCTCATAGTAATTGAACACGGAAAACATCACCACCAAACCACGCTGTTTACATAACTAAAAATGTGTTCGTCTCCTAGTCTGTTTTACTGTTAGAAATCTCTTCTCACTGAATCCATCAGTATGACTACACAAATGTCATTCAGCCCACCTTGGGCAGAATGAAGCGCTCAGAAAATTAAATGGGACACAGTCACTTAAAAATGGCGTTTCTTTCTGAAAAAATTGTACCTCCAATTTTTACAGGTAACATCTAAGCTTACTGTAGCTGAAAAAATTGAAAAAAATCCTGCCTCTTTTTTCACATTATCTCTGTGAACCTTCACACAGCAAGAGGGGGGCCATTTTTAAATAGGAAGGTAGGATTATAGAACAGGGGTTCCCAAACTTTGTTTTGAAAATATTTCAGGCTGCAACAACCCCTCCCAAAAAAGTGAGGACTTCCCCACACCTCATACTCTTACTTCTGTGCTGTTCCTGGAGGTGGCAGTGCTTCCAGCAGCTCTTTGGCCACCCAGCTCTGAAGGGCTTGGGCTGTCAGCCATGCACAGGGCTGTCAGCCAGTGCCCTGGCATGCGTGGGGGCTAACAGCTCATGACTCCCTATAATAATCTGGCGACCCCCTGAGGTGTTGTGATCCCCCACTTGAGGACCCCTGTAGAACTAGGAATTGGCAGGAAGACTTGAACAGATGTAGTGCCTAAAATTCTGTAACTCTGTTTAGATTGACTAGATTTCAGGTTGGTGGTGTCCTTTTAAACACTTGTAATATGACTCAGTCTTACATTTTTCCACACTTTGCAGTGAGTCAGATGTGACAAGCAAATTTATTTGCTGTTTTAAGAGCAATCACTGTTTGTGCTATACAGGACATTCGTACATTCAGAATAATAAATAAAAATGTATCTAGTAAATATTTCAGTTAACTTGGCTAAAAGGTGCATTCAGCACATGACTTTTGTTAGAAGTGAAATACTTTCAAGAATTTTCTTATCAGTGTTCTGACTGGTCCTCTTAACCTGGTTATAACTAACATTTTTTGCATATTTATATTGTTGCTGAAGTGCTGAAAGTGTACTGTATAGCTGGAGATACAGTTCCTGTCCCAAGGAACTTAATTTAAAAGACAAAGATCAGACAATGTATTGGGAGACCTAGACCAGAGCACAGTGATAATTTAGAACATTTTCCTTTGTGTTGGGAACTGAAGTGGTGAGGATGTTAGTTTTCATGATTTTGATGAGCACCTTCTAAGTTTATTTTTGTTTAATGAGAGTTGGGTTTTGGAAATCTTAGTGTGGTGGTGCCATGTTCTGTAGGTATTGTAAGAGAGTTATGTAATATTTTTGTAGATTCTGCTTCCATGATATTGTTTTGGCTGTAATCTGGAGACTCTGACAGGATTAACACTGTATATGTAAATGAATATAAACTGTTAGCATGTCTCAAAACTAGTAGCCAGCTTGCATTAAAAAGTCCTACCTAACTGCAGTGCAGCAAATTTTAGTAGCTCTGCTGACCTTTCAGGTAGGAGGTGGGACATAAAGTCGAGAGGTGTGGAGTTTCCGATATTTACATTTAGGATTATGAGATCCCTCCCCTCATGTGACTGTCTCAATGATTAGATAATGCTTCACATCACTAGGAGCCTTGGATACACAGCCCATCCTCATAGTCTGCTATCTAATGTAAGTCTCTGTATTCTGCTGTGCAAATCTGTTGACAGAGCAACACAGCCTGGATGGAAAGCATTGTACTAAAGTTACTTATTGCTGATCCCTGGATCACATCGCTGTATCCTTTATTACTACTGTAGTGTTAGCAGAAAATCTAAGTATTTTACTGACTGAATTTTTTCTCCTTTTCCTGCTCTCAAATAAGTGGTGAGCACTATAAACTAAAAGGGACACTTTGTAAACTTAAATTTGACCTAAAATTTAAATTTGATCAAATCAAGCTTTTATAAAACATAAGTCTAATTATAATGTATTTATACATTTTAAAAAAGTCTCCAGATTTTTTTCAAATAAGTATTTGTCTTCAGTGTTTGAAACGCCAACATCTGAAAATGAAGCAGACTGCACAAAAGTGAAAGTGACTTAAACTGTTGTTTTCCATTCTGAGAAAAATGTAAAAAACAAGGAACATAACTAATCACCACCTGCATTTTTGCAACTTCCACTTCTCGTAATCCAAGATAGTAGTACCAACATTTATACTGTGATTTTTAAGTTCTCTCTTTTAAAAAATAAACAAAGATTGCCTGATCCTAGGTTTTAATAAGGCACATTTGTACTGAGAACTCCCAATTAACTTAAAAAAAAAAGAGGAAATAAGGAAAAAGTCCACCTCTGTTTTGAATTTTCCACAAGGACTTTTATTTTGTTAATGGTTTTAAAAGAACCAGCACACTTTAGCATGATTGCTTCTTATTTCCTTCCCCCACTTGAGACTACTGAATTCAAGAAGGTCACAGAAACTGGAAAAATTTTCAAGAGCCATTTTAATGCCTGTACCTTCATAACAGCTCTGTCTTGTAAAATGATGTCAAGGGTAAGCCAAAAGTTCTAGGTGGCTTTGGAGATACTAACTTGTAAACAGATGCTAGCAATTCTCACTGGAACTGTTACAGATGCTGAGGAATGGAAGGCAGGATTATGTATTAAACTAACCTGAAAGAAACTAAACTTACTAATGAGTCTCTGTTTCTTTGAAAACGTTTATTGATGAAAATATGTAGTCAGGTCTTTCTCTTGGTTTTTTTCTACCTTTGCTTCTGAGTTGTTCTGCTTGCGACTTAAGCTTCAGACATACCATAGCTTTGTCCTTACTTAATTATGCTGTTAGATACTGTAATCACTGAAGGTGTCTGGTTAAAGAAAGGACTCTCATCCCACTAGTGCTGTATTGTTTCCCCCACACACCTGGTGTATTGCCCTTGAGCTATGTGCTCCTGCATTTCCTGGCGATTGCAAACATTTTTTAATATAAAAATATTATAATAAAATAAATAAAATACAATTTAAAAAATATAAAAACATACTTACCTTGATTTTTTTAAAGAAAATTGCAGCAGCTTGTATTGATAAATAGAGTGTTCACCTATCTGTAGCTTTATTGGAGGAGAAGTATGATTTTGCGGTTGTCACAGGTCTGGAATTTGGAAGTGGTTGGCAAGATGCATGTCTTTGGGCAAATCCCTATTTCTTCATATGTAAAATGGAGGTAACTTGCCATTTTCACCATTATGTTAAGGCATACTTCTTTAACATCTACTGTGCTTTGAGATCCTGAGGTAGAAGTTGCTATTGAAGTACAAAGCATTAAAGTCTATAATTTGAGACTAGCAGCTTTCTTTGCATATAGAGCAACTGGTCTGGAATCAGGCTGCAAGATTAATGTTCACTTTACCAAAAGCGGTAAAAAATCAGACTCTTCTTTCTGAAATGCTAAATTATTACATTTTCTTTATGTGCTTGAGAGATTTTATTGGGAAAGTAAATTCCTAACTGTAACATCAACCTTAAAAAAATTCATAACAGCTGTCTGTTGTTCTTACTAAAAATAGCCCTTTGTCTGATAGGCACATTTCAAACATTAAAATCTTGAAGTGACTAGACTGATTAAGTAACCTCAGTATGTCAAGAATGAAGAGAGATGCACATGCCCATTACTGTAAAAGTATTAGCATGAAAAAATGACTGCACTATAAATACACTGAAAACTTTACAAGAAAGTATCTAACCTGTCCAAAACAATTAGTATATGTTGAAGGGTACATACAGAACCTCCCCCCCCCATTAAAACAGCAAATTGGTAAAATGAGGCTGCCTGTAAAGTGGAGGTTTGTGCTCAGAGGAGAAAGCCAGTGAACACTGGGTCAGGTTGTAAAGAGTTCTGAACTTTAATGGAAAACTTGTGTCTGGCCAAAAGGCATACAGAGATCTCTTACAGTAAGTTAATTTTTGTCTATAAGTTAATGCTTGTCCATACAGAATGATGGAATTTCATCTTTTTCACTTTGTTGATATCATTCCAACATATGGCTTGGTAGAGGCACAGCCCATGAAAACTCTTAATGTAGTAGCACAGGCAGCCCTGTTGTATTAGTGGAATCAAACTTTCAGGAATATTTTTAAACATTTGCCTCAGATCTTTTTTAAATCGGATTTTTGCTTTAAAAATTAGTATTTAATTCTGTATCAATTTTTGAAACTGCTTTGCAGGAAATCCAAAGATCTATCTGTATTTACTGAGTAAGTTATGGGAATGTAGATTACTCTTGTTGCTAATGCTGTTAGCGGTATGTATATGTGTACTAATGCACTGTGAATCAAGTCTATACACAGGACTCCTGTTAGTTATTTTAAAATAGCATTTTATGACTCTTTTATCAATTCACCTAACAATTGTTAATTTGGTCAAATCCATTACTGATCATATGCATTTGTTTCTAATAATTGGCCAGTATTTGTTGCTTCAACAGGAATATAAACCCTCCATAATGCAGCTAAGTTAATTGTGCAGTACTTCATTACATTAGGTTAGAAGAATAAATTCCTTCCTCTTTGTTGCAGGTTATCAGTTTATACTATGAAGTTTGAGATTTGATTAATTGTACCTTTACCATAGCTTGTCTGCTTTGAGTACTATTAATCTTACAATCTGTGTTTTACATATAGTCACAGTGTATAACCTTCCGTAACAGTTAATTCATAAAGCTAATTTTGCTGCATAAAGTATTTCCTCTTCTTGGTTCTAAATTTAATGCCCTCCCCTTTCATAAGTCTTCCCCTTGCTTTCATATGGGAACAGGTTATAGGGAGGGACTGATAGTTTTCATCATACACTTAACAATTAACACTCCTCCAACTTGTTTTTGTTGAGTAGTGCTAGGCCAGATACACACTACAGACTTATGTTGGTCTAACTTTGTTGCTCAGGGGTGTGAAAAATCCACACCCCTAAGCAACATAGTTATACTGACGTAACCCTCGGTGTAGACAGCGCTGTGTTGATGGGAGAGCTGCTTCTCACGGAGGTGGATTAACTACAGTGATGGGCGAAACTCTCCCTTCAGTGTAGAAATGTCTTCACTTAAGCATACAGCAGCACAGTTGCATTGGTACAGCTGTGCCAATGCAGGGTTTTAAATGTAGACCTGTCCCAAAGCTTTGCAAATTCTCATGGAGCACTGTTCCATCATACCCTGTGAGCTTTTATAGTTGGACACAGTCCTCAGATGAGCTTGTAATTCTTTGTATAATCTAACTTCAGTCTTTTCCTTACTGTATTTCAAATACCCAAGCACTGTATCCTGTAGCAGCTGCTGTGCACTAGCTAAACATCTTGATTGCATTCACTTCCGTGATTGTAGATCTCATTTTTCTTACAGCATACTAACATACAAGTTCAGATGTTTTGTGAACAATTAAGTATTTTTGATGTAGACCACTTTTAAAGTGTAAATTGTAGCCTATTTTAGTATCTTGTATCCTAGTCCTCTGGGCTGATTACATAAAACAAAGGATTCTTCATTTATTAAAAAGATTTGAAAACTGATCACACTTAATTTTTTTCAAATGTGATTGGTGATAGAACTGTTTTATTGAGTTACAAGAGCTGTGAAATGTGAGCATGTGACCTGCAATCTTTCAAATTCCTGATTCTATCAAGTAATTTCAAGGTTTGTTGCTCAGCTGATTGTTTAACTTTTTTCTGGGTTGCATGAAGTGAATAATGGGGTGCCTTCAATTTTGTGTTTTCATGTTGTACATGTAGGGATTGGCTCTGTTGGATCAGAGTTCATCTCTGCCCCCCTTTTTTATCTGCCTACTTCAACAACTGCCAAGTTTCATCATGATGGCTTCCTTCCAGCCTGTCAGAAGGTGGATTGTGAGTTTCCCATAGAACCAGTCAATGTGGCTGTAAAAGGTTTCACAAGTGAAAATCTTAAGGTTTACCTATTCAACAAATACATAGTAAAATACTTTTTGAGTCCCCCAATGTAAGTTGGGTCCAGTTTAGCTGGATTGCCCCATCACGCACAGTCACACCTACTGTGAAACTCTGTCATGCCTGCAGCAAGCTCATTGGACCTTGAGTAAGCCTGTTTATCTTGTCTGGCTTCTCAGTTTCTGTACCTTTACAGGGAATACAATTATTTAAAAAACTGAAAAACCATTAAATGGACTTGTCTAGTCTTCTCTGAGCTCTGCTGGAGTTTCATGGCAGCTGTTTGCAGAAAGAAGTAAAACTTTGAGATATTTGCGGTTCCCCTTTAAATCATACAGATAAATGGTAGCTGAGTGTAAATGAGAACCAACTGCCTGTCCTCATGTGCCAGCTTGGTAAGTGAGAGCAGGTTCCTTGTATATCAGCTCTGTCACTGATTAGTTGGGTGTGCTTACACACTGTTTTGGTTAATTTTTATACATATAATATACTACTACTGTGGGATCATTTTCCAATGTTATGTTAACATAAACCTAGAGTCATTGTCAGCTTTTCTTTAATGTTAATGCATCTCAGGTGCCTTACTTTGCTGTTTGCTTTATTTAGGTATATATTATTCAGATCAGTGTTGGGACTCATCAGTGGACAGTCAAACATCGTTACAGTGACTTCCATGACCTGCATGAAAAGGTAAAGATCCTAAATCTGTAGTCTTGAGCTCTTGCAAAATATTTTGAATAACTTGTCAAATCCTGCTGCATGGCACCAGCTTCCTGATGTCCTTTATAAAATACATAAAGTAAGTAATATTTGACCTTCGTGATGTAGTGTTAATGAAAGAGACCTGATTAATTGAATTGCAAAATAAAGTCCTCAGTGCACAAGCAGTGCAGTCTGCCCCTTTTTACTCTCTTGGATGGACCCTGTCTGCCAATAAGAGGGTAATTGAACTACTAAGAAGGGCCCTGGCCATTTTGCTTGGAAGTGTGAAGAATGTTTTCATAGCACCCATGTGAACGAACCAAAAAACCCCTCAAAATCCAACCACAGCTGTCCAATCAGCAGAGAAAAAAAGTTGCTCATGTAGTGCAAAGCAAAAATAAACAAAAGCGGTATGACACCCCGTGGAAGTTGGCATTTGCTTGTTGCCAAACCCTAGAACCAACCTTGCAGACATTAATCCTTACATTCTTTGCTGAGAGTGCCATATGTGATCTGTTCAACAATTTGGTTTCAGACCAAAGACATGCTTCATATGGGTCACCCATGAGCAGCCATTGGATAGTAATATCTAATACCTACCAACCTGTACTAATTTAAAACAGAAAGATGGAAATGGAAGGATTTGAGTCCCAAGACATCCAGACCTGCTTTTTGAATGCCTCAGTGTCTCACTTGATGTTCTATAGTACATGTCTACTTAAGTATTTATATTGCATTCATCACTGTGGTTTCTGAACATTTTGTGGAACAGTGCTGGTAGTTGTACTTAATGTTTTTGGGGAGGGTGGGGATGAATGGATTCCAAGATTTCAGACACAGTAAGCAAAAATAAAATATACTTATTGTTTGTTTTCATGTTCTAGTATTCTTATTTCCCACCAAAAATATCTGACCAAAATTAATAGAAATTGAGGTAGGTAGCCAAACCTTTTGAAGTAACTGCAGTTTCAGAGAAATGTCACAGGAAAAAAAACATTCTTGTAATATGTTTAGTTATACAATATTGCATCCTTCTTGCAAGATCAAAAACTACTTCGGGTAGCATTTTATAATATTGCTGTTTCTACAGCTTGTTTCAGAAAAGAAGATAGATAAAAACCTGCTGCCTCCCAAGAAGATTATTGGGAAAAATTCCAAAAGTCTGGTGGAGAAAAGACAGAAGGAATTAGAAGTCTACCTGCAAACGCTTCTGGTCAAGTTCCCCATTGCTGCACCCAAAGCGCTGTCACACTTCTTACACTTCAATTTATATGTAAGTTACATCCTAGGTATTTATAAAGTGCACTCTCACTGTGATATCTTGCCCATTTGAGTTAATGAGCAGAGCAGGAGTCCAGTGAAGTTTTCATACTAACTTTGAAAGCTTGGCATTTTTGGTCTTGATTTAAACAAAATAGCTTTAAAATCAGTCCTTTTGCAGGATTTGGACAACAAAAAAGTTAGGCTCATAGGAGGAGCTTTTCCAGTGAATTCTAATGTTGTCCCTACTGTCATTGAAACTGCTAGCAAATAATGTGGACTTTTGCAAGAAAAATACGTTGGAGGGATACTTGGATGCTGTGAATGAATCCACAATTGCTTTAATTGTTGGACTGAAATCAATATTGCTAGATCTCAAAAGAAACATTATGTAATTTAAACCACCTCCTGCTTAATGGTTAGTGGTTAGAACTATGGTTCATATTGAGACAGCTTTCAGTAGGCCAAATGAAGAAAGATGGTATCTCTCCATGAAAACATATTGATGGAGTGGCCTCTAGAGAAATATCTCTACCAGCAGATAGAGTATTATAGCAGAAGATGCATGAAGTAAGAAGAAATAGCTTCCTATTGTGGTTCACAGATTGAAAACGGTTGATTCATCTCTTGTGATTGGGTTTCTCCTTTTTGTAGCATGCTGTTGTGTTGTAAGGGTAAGCAGATATTACAAAGAGCAATGTGCACTGGGATTTGAGCAGGAAAGAAAAGTAGCAGTTTCTTTAAATGGAGGGGTATGTGATGGGGATGGATAATTGTAGTTCAATCAAGAGGTTCTGGAAGTGAGTCGCAAATGATCAGGTAAGTACGTTGATTAAGTTTTAGTGACCAAAGCAAAAACCATCTCAAAACACATCATAAGCTTGACTTGGAAAACTAGAGGGTTTATTTCATATTATTGCTATTGTTCTTCCATTTTGAGCAGAAGCACTAGTTTGTATCTTCGTAAGTTAAAATGACTAACAGCTTTTACAAATATAATTGTGCAAAGTAACATGGCATAGTGTTTAAAATAAGGATAAGGAGATAATTGTGGGTTCTAGTCTGGCTTTGCAAAAGCTTCTTGAATGACCATGAGCAAGTCACTTCATCTTTCTGTACTTTAATTTCCCTGTCTATATAATGGGGGTTAATACTTCAATTCATTAATGTTTTGGAAGTGCTCTCATTTCAAAAGGAATTACTGATATGATGGGCATGTAAAGCATTTCTTTGTAGTCAATTTAACCTATATTCTCCCCCTTCAAAAAGTATTGATTTGGAAAATGGCATATTTAGGCAAACCTCTGTCTAAATTTTCAAGTACACTTTGTTTTTGTGTCTTGACTGTGGCTGCCCAGTTTGAGATACCTGGAGGTGTGAATTTCAGAGTACCGTATGCCCATAGCTGCCACTTAGATTGTGCTTTCCCCACAGCTCTGAAAATCAACTCTTTGTATCTGTCTTCAAGCATCTAAACTGTTACTGTAACAGCATGTATAATTCTTTATTTAAATTGATTTTTGGTTCACCATGAACATTGCTAAATTAATTCAGAATACCTCAGGATTCAAAGTGCTTTACAAACTCTTAGCATACTTAAACTTGCAAGAATTTGATTTTTATTTTTTTATAATTTTTACACAATGAGGTTTATTTTTAAGCATTTTTTCTATTTAAATTTTCACACTTGTGAGAAATTATTGGGGGGATCAGACAGTTTAATTTGTCATTAATTAAATTAATTGTCATTTAAAATGTCATTAATTTAATGACAGTAGATAGTGAGATTCAGAAGGTTAAAGCTTCATAGCTGTTAAAACAAAATGTCAACATCACATGTCAAAATAGACAAAGTAAATATCCTTATAACAAACTCTAGGTGCTAAAGCAGCATATTGCTTGCTTTGCCTATCTGTAAATTTTGATTGTTACCTCCGGTAGTAGTTTTTCCTCCATTTCTATGTGTATGGTGAAATCAACGTTTATTGACATTTACCAATAACAACCTCATCCTTCCAAACCCAAGTATATATAATGAGAAAGGTGGTGTAATAACATTTTACAGTTGTGCAAACTTAGGGACAGAGGTTGAGACTTGATAAGTCATTGGCAGAGATGAGAAGAGGATTAGGAGTCCCAACACCCAGTCTTGTGCTGTTATGCTAAACTATTTTCCCTCCTGTGTCTTGGAATATATCCAAATGCAACTCATTGAAATGTCTGGTAAATTTTTATTTAAACAGACCTGCTGTGTATTCATTCACTTATCTTTATTTTAAAAACATTAGAACTAGAGTTAGTTAGTAGGCATCACCTCTCATCCTGTCCTTGGATAGTATTTGTGTGTTAGCAGCAAGTGTAATGTTACTTAAATTATACCTCTTTTTCCAGTAGGCAAATCTAGGTTGATGTATGAACTTAAGACTTTTTGCTTGGATGTTCTAGAATGCTTTTAAATATTTACAGTATTAGTTAGTTGCACATCAAAACACCTAAATATTAACTTTGCAATTTTGCTAAATAAAAACACCCTCCAGTAGGTCTTTAAGAACATAATATAAGAATAGCCATATTGAGTCAATCTAGCCCAGTGTCCTGTCTTCCGACAATGGCCGGTGCTAGATGCTTCAGAGGGAATGAACAGAATAGGACAATTATTGAGTGATCCATCCCTCATACTCCAGTCCCACTTCTGGCAGTCAGGAGGTTTGGGGACACCCCGAGCATAGGGTTGCATTCCTGACCATTTTGGCTAACAGCCATTGATGGACCTATTCTCCATGAACTTCTCTAATTCTTTTTTGACTCTAGTTACAGTTTTGACCTTCACAACATCTCCTGGCAAGGAGTACCGTAGGTCGACTGTGCGAAGAACTACTTCCTTATATTTGCTTAAATTCTGCTGCCTGTTAATTTCATGATGACTCCTGATTCGTGAGTTATGTGTAGGGGTAAAAAACACTTTCCTATTAATTTTCTGCACACCTTTCATGATTTTATAGCCCTCTGTCATATCCCACTTTAATTGTCCTTTTTCTAAATTGAACAGTCCCAGTATTTTTAATATCTCCCCCTGTGGTGATTTACCACACCCCTTATCATTTTTGTTGCTCTTCTGTACTATTTTCAATTCTAATGTATCTTTTCTGAGTTGAGGCAACCAGAACAGCACACAGTAGTCAAGGTGTGGGTGTACCATGGATTTTATGTAGTGGTATGATACTTTGTCTCATTTTCTGCTCCTTTCCTAGTGGTCTCTAACATTCTGTTAGCATTTTTAATTGCCACTGCATATTGAGCAGATGTTTTCAGAGAATTATCCATAGTGACTCGAAGTTCTCTTTCTTGAGTGGTAACAGCTAATTTAGACCCCCATCATTTTATATGTATAATTGGGATTATGTTTTCCAGTGTGCATTACTTTGCATTAATCAACATTGAATTTCATCTGCCATTTTCTTGACCAGTTACCCCATTTTGTGATATCCCTTTGTAACTCTTTGACAGCCAGTTTTGCACTTGCCTATCTTGAATAATTTTGTATCATCTGCAAACCTTGCCATCTCATTGCTTACCCCTTTATCTAGATCATTTATGAATGTGTTGAACAGCTCTGGTCCCAGTACAGTTCATTGGTGGACCCTGCTGTTTACCACTCTTCATTGTGAAAAACCTATCCTTTAAACAGTTATTGATCCATGAAAGGACCTTCCCTCTTATCCCATGGCTGCTTACTTTGCTGAAGAGCCTTTGGTGAGGAGCCTTGTCAAAGGCTTTTTGCAAGTCTGTGTGCACTATTCACTGCGTCATCCTTGTCCACGTTTGTTGACCCCCTCAAAGCATTCTAATGGACTGAAGAAGCATGATTTCCCTTTACAATAGCCATGTTGATTCTTCCTCAACATATTGCGTTTATCAGTTTCTGGTAATTCTGTTCTTCACTATAGATTCAGCCAATTTGTCTGGTGCTGAAGTTAGGTTTACTGGCCTGTAATTGCCAGGATCACCTCTGGATCCTTTTAAAAAAATCAGCTCTCTTCTAGTCATCTGGTACAGAGGTTTATTTAAGTGACAGGGTACATCTCACAATTAGTTCTGCAGTTTGGTATTTGAGTTTCTTCAGAACTCTTGGGTGAATCCCAGCTGGTTCTGGTGACTTACAGTTGTTTAATTTATCAGTTAAAAGCGTGGGAAACTCCCACATGCTCTGCAGTGAAGACTGATTAAAAAAATTCATTTAACTTTTCTGCAATGAACTTGTCTTCGTTGAGTGCGCTTTTAGCATCTTGATTATCCAATGTCCTCGCTGATTGTTTGGCAGGTTTCCTGCAGCTGATGTACATAAAAAAACATTTTGCTGTTAGTTTTTGGTGATCTTTTGCTACTTTCTCTTCAAATTCTTTTTTGGCCTGCCTAATTATACTTTTACACTTGACTTTCCAGAGTGAATGCTCCTTTCTATCATTCTTGTGATGGTTTCTTTTAATTTCAATTTAACTAGCTTCCTCATTTTTGTGTTGTTTTCCTTTTTGAAGTTAAATAGTAGTGTGGTGGGTTTTTTTGGTATTTTTCTCCCTACAAGGATGTTACATTTAATTACAGTGCAGTTGCTATTACCGAGTGATTCACCTATTTTCACCTCTTGGATCAGAACCTGTGTACTACTTAAGACTAAATCAAGAATTGCCTCTCCCCTTGCGGGTTACTACTGTAGATGCTTCAAGAAGCAGTTGTTAACGGTGTCTAGAAATTTTATCTCTGTATCCATCATGTGCCCAGTCAGTATGGGGACAGCTGAAATCCGCAGTTATTGGATTTTCTGTTTTTGTAGCTTCTCTAATCTCCCTGAGCATTTTACGGTCATCACTATCCTTCTCAGGGAGTTGGTACTATATTCCTACTGCTATACTCTTCTTATTCAAGCATGGAAATCTATTCATAAAGATTCTGTAGCACAGTTTGAATCATTTAAGATTGTTACTATATTTGACTCTGTACTTTCCTATACATAGAGTATGCACTCCCTCACCAGCATGATCTACTCTGTCATTCTTTCATATTTTGTACTCTGGTATTGTTGTGTCCCATTGATTATCATCATTCCACCAAGTTTCTGTGATGTCTGTCCTCATTTAATTACCAGGCACCATCTTGGTGTTAAGACTTCTAACATTTGTTTACAAGCACTTATAAACTTGGTCAATATTTAGTTGTCTGCCTTAATGTGATGCTTTTGGTCATGTTTTCTATCTTAGGCATGCACACAGTCCCAAATACATGTTTACACCCCAGTATGCTTCATTCAGTTTTTCCAAGCAGATTGCTTTGTATCTGTCAACTCCTACCTGCTGTATCTTCAGAAGATGACTGCTCAATTTATTTTCAGTTAAATTAAGTAAAATGTACATGGTACTGAACAGTTTGACTGAATGTAAAGTGCTTTGACACACCTACAAATTGAGGTAAGACCAACTATGGACAGTTGAGCAAAGAGAGACAGTAGGATGCAGTAGGGAAGAGCAGTAAATGAGTTGCTGGTTTCTTGTCTTGAAGGGCAATAGAAGAGGAGGGAGGCCTTATGATGACAAAGGAATAGAAACTTGTTGCACAGTCCTAGTCTTCACTTTTGACACCTGAATTGACTTTTCTGCTAAATTTACAAATAAAACATGTAGCAAAGAAAAGAGGGTGGGTGCACCTGGAAGTGTAGGTCATACCTGATCCCATGAACAGAAGACTGCTGTGGACTAGTGAAATAGAGATACGACTAGAGCAGTGCTAGACACGGGATTTCTCTTTCCCTACCTCCCAGGTCTGCTATCGGAGCAGGGATTCTTTATCCACCATCTGATTGCCTTGTGGCCTTGAGCAGTCATTTAACTTGTTCCTATCTTATAGATGGAAAAACATACTTTCCTATTTCACAAATGAGGTAGTGAGGATTAACTGGTGTTTATACAGCTTTGTCATCAGGGACATATGTGCTAAGTATTACTGTTGTAATTTGTTCATCTAAAACAGGAGCCAGAACAATTCTGTGCCACTGAATTATTTTTTAGAACGCAGTTTTTCTAGCTTTTGGTCCTAATTTTATTTTGGTTTGAAAATTTTTAGACTCATCCATGCTCAGTGCAGTTTCCATTCAGCTTATATTTTAGGAGTATATTTTCTAAAATACTTGCCTCAATAAATGAGCAAAACCGTTTGCAGCCTGATGGGCTCTTTGTGGCTTTATCCCCATGTTGTGAAGCATTAGAGGTGTCTGTGAACAAAGTAAACTTCTGGATGAGTACTGAATTAAGATTCGTTTGTTTTCTGTTGCTTCCTCCCTTTATAAATGAAATAATTAATTCAAGATTAAGCTTAATTATTGCATGAAGGTTTACTTTTGGTGCTGTTTTTGCAGGGTTTTCTTTATGTCTAACAGAGAATTAGCGAAAGAGTTACCTTGTTACTGTTGCATTGGACCCAAAACTGCCTTTGATTTTTCCAAGGACCTTTGCTCATCGTGTGTGGGGAATAGTTTCATTCTCCATCTCAGTGCCTTTCATTCCCCTCCTTTATGGACTTGGGGAGGCAGAAATGTTGACATCCCTCCATTGAAACTTTTTTGGCCTCATCCTCCCTTCCTAAGTTGTGTATACATCTATCTGCTGACTCATAGAGCTGCATTAATGGTGATGCCAGAGCAGGAGAGGGGTGGACAGCATTTATGCTGAAAAGAAAATGTAACAAAGAAAAGCCTTGAGCAGAATGAATTTAATTTCCTTTTCTATAGCTATCCTTTTCTTTAGACCTGAGCAAGCCAAAGAAGGCACCTTTTCCATGTTAGTGACATGCAGTCTCAGTCTGACATAGGACAAGGAGTCTTGAATGTTTAATAAATTAATAGCTTATTCCAAGACTTCTCTTCAAATTAGTGGAATTGCTGTTTCTCAGCAAAGAGTGGTTACTAGAACTTGTTTAAGAAATGAGCTTACTCTCAAGTAGTGCTGATATTCTTGGTAATATTTGCTTCAGTGTCTGTTACATTTAACAGAGGGTAAAGACATCTAGTTAAGAATATGCCTATTTAACTGTAGCTTAATGCTGTCTTTCTTTATCGAACTTTATGCTATTTTAATTTTCAAAATGATTGCAGATTATTGCCTTAAAGTATCTTTAGTATTAAAAAAAATCATGAAACATAATTATGATCTAAATACTTAATTTTAAAGATATTTCTGAAGATCTAATACAGCAGGAAAGGGAGATTTTTAGTAAATGTCAGAAGTGTTAAACAGTTGAATAATGGAAAACGTTTAAATTAGTTACAGTGATTTGTTCTTTGCAGGAAATCAATGGGATCACAGCTGCATTGGCTGAAGAGCTCTTTCACAGAGGTACTGTAACTAATTGCCTAGAATGTAACAGAATAATCATGTGTATTTGGTATGCAAATTTTCTTAAAATTATGTTGTATATGAATATACATGGGGTGATCGGTCTCCAGGCAGCCAGATTCAGATTTCTCTTTTAAATGTTCTGAATCATGTTTTCTTCGATGGTTTTCTTTTTACTCTACTCCCCTCTGTCTCTTGCTATCATCTCTTCCCTACTGGATGCTCTACATGGACAGATGTATTTTGTTTTGAGCACTGCTGGGCCATTGTCAATGCTGGCTTGTAGAGATGCTCTCAACAGCAATGTGACTACCCACTAAAATTCAATAATCTGCTTTCCCCAGCTCTTGGAATGGACTTATCGGAACATTCCCCACATTTGGAACTCTCACATGACAAGCACAGTGTGCCCTCACCAGAAAACTTTCATCAAATCTCTTGACGTGACATGTTATTCCAACACTTCCTCCTGCAATTTACACACATGTTTTTTCCACATTAATTAATGGTATTGTAATGTAAACTGAATTAAAACTTAGTTTGTTCACTGCACATAATTTTGTGTCAACTTTGTACTTCTAACTTAATAGTTTAGTTACCTTCATAATTACAGTATCGTGAATGCATCCAAGCCAACTTGTTAAAAGGCATTCTTTCCTGAGACTTGGAGAGAGAATGCGTTTTCCATTAGTGCAGTGAGTTAGTTACCTTATGCTCTTGCTGCTGATGGAGCTGGTCTGGATTGCAGCAGTAGGGAACTTGTGAAGTTGTAAAACCATTTCAAAGGGAGTTTTCAGAAAATTTTGGAATTCTTTAAAATAGTTACAGGACAAAATTCTGTTCTGACTTGTAGCACATGCAGCAATGGAGTTACTCCAGATTTACATTGATGTACAGCAGCAAAGCAGAACCCGGCATTGATTTGTAACTTCAGCACTTAGGATGATATTTCCAAAGGTGCTCCCCAGCTGGCCTTACTCTGCGCGCATTGAAGTGGGGTGGGTGGGAGAATCATTGACTGAGTGCTTTTGAAAATCCCATCCATAATTTATAGTTTATTATGAGAGCTGGCACCCTGTCCTGTTCCTAATGTCTAATTGCTGCCTCTGAGTGAGAAAGAAATGTTAATTCCAGAACAGTGTATTATTTCTTGTTTATTGGCTGTAGTCAGGATAGAACTTTCCAGTGTCTGTGAGGGCTGACAAGCTTATGCTATTTCTTACTGTTTGAATATCAATTGAAATAAGAGTACTAGAGTGAGAAGGGATTGAAGAAATGTTGATGGAAAATCAGGAGAGGTGGGATGCATGCTGTATTTCAGATAGTGGGAATTCGTTTTGACATTTTGAGTACCGTGGGAGCCCTTGGCTTAGAGCCACCAGTATAGCCATGTTTTCTATAATTCCCCGTTATATACAGCAAATACTATGAAGTCTAAATATTTTTTATAGACAGGACCAACTCTTCTGCAAACAGAATGGTTAGTGTTAATTGTTAAGGAATTTCTCTAAAGGATAGCTTGGAGAAAGAATAATCTTTTACGTTAGATAAATGGACTTCAGTGTGTCTGACTGATCCTGCTTCCATTAAAGGTAATGGGTGTCTGCCTTTAAGTTTGTTAGGAGGCTTGGGCCTGTTGTGGCTGAAGGACCTATTTTAAACATTTAGGTTTTCTGATGCAAGAAGTCCATAGTTTTCAGTTTTTCAAGGAGTAGTTTAAAATGGCAAAAAATGTGGATGATGCTTCAGTACTTCAGTCAGAGCTCAGGTGTAAAAGACAACCAATTAAATCTCCAGCCTGAGACACTTACCACCACCATGATTCTCCTCTCTTGCCCCTTCGAGTGCTGGGCATCAGTTGTTTCTCTCTTTGGATGAAATCTTAAAATAGTATGACTACATGTTTAACATTACTGTACCATTGTTTTTCAGGAGAACAGTTACTAATGGCTGGAGAGGTCTTCAGCATCAGGCCATTGCAGCTATATGCTATCACTCAGCAATTGCGGCAGGGAAAACCTACATGTGCTAATGGAGATGCCAAAACTGATCTAGGTCATATTCTGGATTTCACATGTAGACTCAGATATTTAAAGGTAGAATGTATTGATGTAAATAATGTAGACATTGTTGCCTGCAGTTCTTTTGGAGTCTTCATTTGTATTCACTAGAACTTCCTGGTGTGCTGTCAGTGTTACTTAATCCTTTGAAAGCATGGAAACTTCTGTATTAAGGTTGATTAGGTGGCCTAGAATCTTCACCTTACTGTGTATAGAAGTAATAACACACAGCGGCTGATAATTTCCTGCACTTGGCCTCCCGAGAGCCCCCTGGAGGCGCTTTGTACATAGGCATACAGCATTGTAATCTTTCTGAGCATTGGTTGGCCTTTGGGGGTGCACATAACTCCCTTATGCTGTCCGTTGAATATAGAGCTCATAAAAACCCTGCCCCCAGCATTCTCGCTCATTGTTTTATATCAGTAATGGTAAATAGTAACTGTACCATATTTGAGGTTGCAACTGAGTTTCCACTGAAGACCAGTTTTAGCCCCTTACCTTAATAATAGCCTCAAAATTAGTAGGTTTAGTCTGGCGCTAAGACAGATTTGTTTTCCTCTACCAAATTGGAAATGAAATGGAAAAGGTTTTCCTCATGTACCAAAATGAGATGTTTTGCCAGAATGAAAAAGACTGTTTTTTTTAAACTCATCATAGAAAAAAAAGAACAGCTTCCCTCTGTCTTAACTGGCTTCTGATTTAAATCTGTCCAATTGAACGTACAGCTTCTGAAGTCCAGCTGTAAAGATAACATGAACTACTTTTAAAGTCAGACTGAGAGTACGATGTTGTTGCAACTCTGTTAGGGCAAAGCTAAGAAAAGCAGCCTTTGACTCACTCAGGGAGCTAGTGAGCAGGATCCCCTGGGAGGCTTATATGAGAGGGAAAGGAATCCAAGAGAGCTGGCTGTATTTTAAAGAAACCTTATTGAGGATGCAGGAACACATCTCGATGTGCAGAAAGATTAGCAAATATGATAGATGCCCAGCTTGGCTTAGCAAAGAAATCTTTGGTGAGCTTAAACACAATGTCGATGGGAGGACTTCCTCTGTCAACATAGCTACCACCTCTTGCAGAGGAGGATTAATTATGCTGACAAGAGAAACTCTCTTTTAGCATATTAGTATCTTCACTGAAGTGCGACAGCTGCAATGTCTTAGATGTACACCTGCCTTAAGTTCAGCTCCTTGCTTTCTGTATGTTTGGCTTTTGCCTTGAATCTTTTCCTTCTGTTTTTTTTAAATGTGAAAATGTATTCGTGTCATTAACAGTGGAATCCTTCAACTTCTTTGGCTATCACTTTGGAAGATTTTTCACAATCTCAAATACAGTTATTGTATTTATGTGGCTCAGTCCCTGTAATTTCCAGCAGACACTGATAAACACACGTGTGGACTGATTTTGTGCATTAATTCCATCTTTAATCTTGACTACTAGGTAACTGGCACAGAGGGACCTTTTGGAACCAGCAATATTCAGGAGCATCTCTTACCTTTTGATTTGTCAATATTTAAATCTCTTCATCAGATAGAGGTATGGTTGAGAGATTGTTTGCTCAGTAACTTTTTAATGGCTGTTCAAAAGCAGAGTCTAATAATACCAATATTGCAGTGTATCACTTGGTATTGGTGAGCTATCATTTACTTCAGCTTGGCACTAGAAGTAATTACAGTGTGTTGTTGTTTACTGTTTTAATTGGGACAAATGACACTTCCTCTAGTCTGGAAACAATGGATGCCAGAATAGATATTTAGAGCAGCTTATTTTGTACATTCCCCTGAAAGAGCAAGATTCCTAATAGAATTACAGTTGAGCTTTGTCTTGGATATAAAAATCAAAGACAAAATTAGTAGTGAACTCCATGCTTATTAGAAAAGATCTAATAATGAAAAATTTTAGCAAGGTCTCATATTATTAAAACATTCATGTCAAAATACCAAATACTTACAAATATATAATGAAATAAAATACATTTTCCCATAGTGCACTTTGTGGTGCGGTATTTTGCTTGTTAGCTTACTTGTTAATTTGCAAAATTTATTTATTTACAATTGGTCAGATGTTCATAGTGCAGTTTAGCAAGTTTTTGAGAGAACTTCAGTCATTCATTTAGTATGTTATATTGTAGCTTGCTCACCAGACTGAATATTTACATATTATGGAGACCTGCCAACATTTATACTTGTTATGAGGTGTAAAGCAATAGTGAACTTCCATTTTGGGAGTACAGTAAATGTTAAAAATTCAACGACACTGGTGTTATTTTGGCAAATGCACTAAAGAAGACATTGAAACAGCTAAAAGAACTCAGACCCTTAAAGTCAATATAGAAACATAGAGTCTAAGGCACGAATGGACCACTGTGATCATCTAGTCTGACTTCGTGTATGACACAGGCCATAGAATTTCTTCAAAATAATTCCTAGAACATATCTTTCAGAAAAATAGCCCATCTTGATTTAAAAATTGTCAGAGAATCCACCACAACTCTGTGTGAATTGTTCCAGTGGTTGATTACTTTCACCTTTAAAAATTTACACCTTCTTTCCACTCTGACCTTGTCTTGCTTCATCATCAAAGAGCCTATTATCAAATGTTTGTTTCCTGTATAGGTACTTATAAATCATCCTTTAACCTTTTCTTTGTTAAACTTAATAGATTGAATTCCTCGAGTCTGTAATTTCAAGGCAGGTTCTCATCATATTGATTTTGAGCTTAGTGCTCAATCTTCCCTCTTTTCACCCTCTCCTTTTGCTATTTAACCCCTACCTGGCTTCTCTAGCCAACCTGTTCCTGAGGCAATTGGTCCCCCTTCTACTCAGGTCGCGACCATCCAAACTGTACAGCCCCTGTTGCCCCATAGAAGGTGGACCAATGTTCCACAAAACCAAATTCCTCCATCCTATGCCACTTACCTAATCAGTGATTCATTTTCAGAATCTTCTGCCTTCTGTCTTCTTGCTTGTTGGACAGGAAGGATCTCAGAGAAGATTGCTTTGACATTGTTCTTCTTTGACATGCTTCCAAGTTCCCTAAAGTTATTCTTCTATTTGTGAGATGTCCTGCGATGGTGTCATTAGTGCTTATCTGAAGCTTCACTAATGGATTGTACCCTGTTGACTTCAGAAGCCTATCCAGTCTTAGAGTGATAGCTCTTGTCTTGGCTCTAGGAAGGCAGCACACTGTCATGTTGGTCCCCTTTTCCCTGCAGAATGTCCTTTTGATTCTTCTGACTATTGAATCTCCAACAAGGATTGTCTGTGTTCCTTGGATGGTCAGAGAACATTTTGCTGGCAGGCTTGATTTTCTTACAGGTTGAGCCCAGCTGCCATCCATGTGTGTGTCCTGTACATCTTTCCATTCTCTTGGACCTCCTGGATCTTGAGAAGTATCTCCTATAATTTTCATGTTGAAGACCTGGTATCAATTTAAAATTTCTAGCTATGTGGAATTCTTCCTGGTAATCTTTTCTCTTGCAGTTACAGCCTGCCCATCCTTATCTGTCTCAAGCTGTCTGAAATGCTGCTGAGACCTCTTGCCTCTGGTGGTTACAAGCCACAAGATTTGCTATGACTTCCTCTCGCTCTGATGCCTTGGAGGTCATCCTAGATGATCATGATGGTCCCTTCTGGCCTTAAAGTCAATGAATCCAGCACCACTTTTCCTAGAACCTGGAGTATTGGCATTTCCCAAGCCTGGCTATCTCTTCAGATAGCTTTATCTCTTCAGATGGCTTTAAAAAAAAAAAAAAAGAAAGAAAGAAAAAAGGAAAAATAAATAACACAAGGGGTTTTATAATTTGAGTGTTTATGAATAGTATTGGATTGACATCTTTACAATAATGCAAGCTTCCCCAGTAGTGTATTGTCTCTGTCATGGAAGAACCCCACTTCCAAGCATGAGAGGAACTCAATTTCTACATCCATTCAACCTTGTCTCTCTGATACTGCCCACAACGTGCTATTTGTGGTGGTGGTCCTGCGATGTCAGCTCTGTCTGCTACGAATTAACTGGACTGAGGCTGCTAATTGCCTCAGGTGGCAATGTCCTTCAGCCACTAAGAGGAGCAGGTTAGAACCTAATGACTTCCAAGTAAAAAGTTCAATATCTGTTAATTTGTCATATGTAATAAAGTCACTGGGGAATTTGGCATTTAGCCTAGTCTCTCCCAATTCTTACAAAGCTTAATTTTTTTAAAATGTAGAGCATGCACAAATATTGTTAGTGTGATCAAATATCTGCTGCTGTAAATATAGTTAAACTTACTTATGAGCGTCTTCCCATTTGGTAAGAGTGAAGTAGTATGTCCAGTTAAGCTGCGTGGGTGGCTTCACCAGGATGAGAATTTTTGTGTGTGCTGGACAACTTTGTTGAAAGAGTTTTCTGAATTTTGCTTCTTATGGAAAAGAGATTTCAGAGGGACACTGCAAATGCTGGGTGTACTAATCCAGTTGAACACCTGGTATACAAACTCTCACCAGCATCATCTTCCTTGTTTAATGCTTATATTTGTTCTAATACTCATGTACTTGTGATTCAATTTATAAAGCTGTATTTTTCCTTTAAACAGATAAATCACTGTGTTGCAAATCTCATTAGAGGATTGACTTCATCAAAGCACACTTTAGCAACGTTGAGCATTCGGTTTTCAGCAACTTCGATGAAAGTAAGTGCAATTTTCTAAGACTGGCAATTGTTTAAAGCATGTCCAAAAGCATTGTGTTTATGGGAGTGTTTATCTGAAGTCATGTCTTTCTATGTCAAATTTTTCTATTAAAACCATGTGACTGAAGGGTCCTGTATCATCTTGAGGAGTAATATCATTTTCATAAATTGCAAGGAAGTGTTTATTATCAGCGCGCTGACCCTTTAACAGCTGTCTTTATAAATAAAATGTTGAAAGATTTTTCCTTTATCAGAGCACAAGGGACCTATAGCTATTGATTCATAACTATACTTATTTTTTGGTTATTCAGTTTCCGGCATTCTGATTGGTTGAGGGGTACTCCTGACAGCTATAGTTTTCTCAGTAATCACAGTGTTTATGCAGATTCTCTGCTTGGATTGGCTACTGCTGTCAGAACTCCCCATCCATATGTTCAAAATAAGCATAGTTCTTCAACCCCGTCACTCCAGATATTAACTACTAATAAATTTAATCTGAATGCATCCTTTTAACACTTGCAAAGGTTCTTGCAGAACTGTTGCAAGACGACTTTTGAGAACTATTAATTTTCCCTAAAGGTATAGATGTAGTGCTTTAATGATGTTTTTTAATGTCTGTCTTAAACAGGAAATTCTCGTGCCTGAGGCCTCTGAATTTGACCAGTGGGAGCCAGAGGGGGCCCTTTCAAGTTGTCCTGTGACAGCAGTTATCCCAACTTGGAGGACTTTAACAACCTTAGATATGAGTCACAATAGCATATCTCAGATTGATGATTCAGTGGTAAGACCTCATGGAGCTTTGACTTCAAGACATTTTCTTGTCTGGAAGAAATACATAGCTAGCATGCTGTGGAGCAATCTAGCTAGCCAGCAGAGCTTTACATTTATATTAGAAACTTCAGGTTTTTTAGAGGATTTCTGTTTGCGTTCATATTTTGCTTTAACTTAACATTGTAGACTGGCCATCTAAATCACAGAAAAAGCAATATTACTGGATGCAATTTAAGCAGTGAAATTGCAGATTTGTTTGGTTTTTTACTTCGTTAGTTTCTGCCCTCAGGCAAAGCATGGGCACTGGTACATGCAATGTTGGTATGCAGCATTTGTGTATAAGATTGTTGAATTACAGGAATGCTGCAGACCTTTTTTAAACTTTTACTGTTCACATGAGTCTCCTTTTTAATTCAGATATGAAAAACAAAATCCCATTCTGGAGTGGACTTTGTCAATGTTCTCTTGGTTGAAACTTACTGTATGTTTCAGACCTTTACATATTGGTGTTTAAAGGCAGCCTCACACCACACCAGTTATTGTAGCACAGTTGACGGTGATACAATATGAAAATTCTTCAGAACATGATGACCACATCCTAAGTGTTCAGTCCAAACATCGCTTCCTTTGTTTTCCTTTCTATGCTGTTTCTACAGCTCCCAAATTATAGTTTACTGGATTATTTTTGGGTTTTTTATAGTTGTCCCTGCTGTAATATCTGTGTGCTTCATAAACACTAACCATTTTTTTTCTCACAACCCATGTGTGAGACAGGGAAATAGTTATCCTCATAACTCAGATGGGGAACTGGAGCACAGATTAAGTGACTTGTCCAAGGTCACGAAGTATGTGACATAGACAACAGTCTGGGTCTCCTGGGTCTGAATCCAAGGCCTTAACCACAAGGCATTCCTTCCTTCCTTCCTTCATTCAGTGTTTGCAAAGACTGATCTTTGGGGAGATCAAAATCAAAACAAGGATATAAAGCAAGCAGAGACATCAAGTCTCTGAATGACAATCAGTAACACAAACTTTAATTCTCCAATATGAATGAGTTTGAAGGTAAGGGTCTACATGGGAACTAGAATTTATTGTTGCCCTATAACTGCTTCCCTGAGACATTAAGTTGCTTCATGAATTGTAGACATAAGAAGAGACTCAAGTTGATCTGACTCTTGCAATTTTTAGCTTTATCCAGATTGCTGCATAAATACCCATGCCTACTAAGGGGAAACATCTCAAATGAACTTGGGCTGTAATGAATGGCTTAAATGGGAGGCAGCACATAAGTATTGAGTATGAAACCAGGATTTCAAAGTAGAACTTGACCTCACTTCTCAAAATAGATCTAATGTGTTTTTTTCCCCAAGAAGTGCATGGTGCCACTTAGGTTGCAGAACTACCATATTGCATGAGTGAGTGATTCGTTGTTTGGGGGGTTTTTTAACTTTGAGACTCAAGACATAGGCATATATGCCTTTTTCTTAATCATTAATCAGCTGACAGCCTGGGAAATGTGGGCAGATTGACAGAAATATTTTACTGCATAAAAACATTTTTTTTCTTCCAGAAACTAATTCCGAAGATTGAATTCCTAGAATTGAGTCACAATAATGTGTCGCTAGTAGAGAATTTACAGGTCAGTGATGTTATTGAGGATTGAATTTTGTCTCCAAAGTCTTGAGATGTGAGAGCACAGAGGTGCTTCGTTTGGTTTCTGGTGTTAGCTGCCAGTCTCGTGAATATAGCATTAACTGTAAAGATTACATCCTGACATCATTAAAAACAATTTTGGCTAGTTCCTTTCATGTCCACATGCTCCACCACATACTACTTTAGTCCTCCATTTTCCCTCTCCTATATATTTTTTTCTTGCTTCACCAACTCCCCTGCAGCTTTTATCACTTTGCCTTCACTGCCAGCCAGCTGCTCTGCAATGTGAGTCTGTAGAACTGAGACAGGAGGATCTCTCCCTCCCCACATCAGGCCCACATGGATAAATGATACCATGCACATGTTTAGTTTGCAGTGTAATCTTGCACACAGCTGGAGTGAGCCTTAGTACAATGTCTCAGATTGATGTTATTTAATTTGACAGAATTGGATGTAATGTTGCTGTTGTGTTCTGATGTTGCAGCATCTTTACAACCTCATTCATCT
Organism: Mesoclemmys tuberculata; assembly: GCA_007922155.1. Taxonomy (NCBI): domain Eukaryota; kingdom Metazoa; phylum Chordata; order Testudines; family Chelidae; genus Mesoclemmys; species Mesoclemmys tuberculata. The sequence goes on from ML677085.1 coordinate 6,036,240, forward strand.
GGACCTGTCCTACAACAAAATTGCATTGTTGGAAGGTGTTCATACAAAACTTGGGAACATCAAAACTCTGAATTTAGCAGGAAACCTCTTGCAAAGGCTGTGTGGGCTTAACAAACTGTACTCACTAGTCAACCTGGATCTTAGCAGCAACAAAATCGATCAGGTAACTGCTTACTTTCATCGCAACAATAAAATTAACTTTAAAAAAACTGTCGTTTGGTTTATGGGCAATTGGTTTCAAAGTGAGTGGTTTAAGATAAATGAGTTAAAATACAGATATGCCCGATTTTTGTGCTTGCAGCATTATTATAGTTTTGCTGTTCTACACACCATTTACTTTAGTCTATACATTTATACATATGCTTACTTTCAAAGACTGGAAATCTCAGTGACACCTACATTTATATGTAAATATTCCAGATTGATGAAATAAGAAACATAGGAAGCCTTCCATGTTTAGAAAAGGTGGTCTTATCCAACAATCCTTTGAGCATCATTCCTGATTACAGGACCAAAGTACTAGCCCAATTTGGGGACAGAGCCTCAGAGGTAAGCCACAGGGAATTGTGTGGGTGTCGTCGTCGTCTCTTCCCCCCCCCCCCCAAAAAAAATCTGTAGCAAAAATAAGTGGCTATTTCATTTTTATTTTATTGCAGAGATATTAGTTTATAAATGATTATTATGTGTTGTAGAGGTTCTCTAATTTAGAGAATGAAATCATTGACAGCGTTAGTGATGGGAAGAAAACTTAAGACCCCATGTCTGCAGAGAAGCAGCACATTTGTGCTTAAACACAATTTTTGCGAGAAAGGTGTGAAAATAGCTTCTCTGGCATTTTTTACTTGTGTTAAAACTTGTCTCAGTCCTTTGGGAGTTAGGATGTGGAGGTGTTTTCCATGCAAAGTGGCCTACAGATGTACTTAGTTTGCCTTTATGGTACAAACATTTAAAGTAATTCAGTATTAGTGTAAATAGTGATGGTCTCAAAATAGTGGCGGTATCTTGCTTCAGTTAGTGCATCATTCTTTCAGTATTGCTATTGAGGCTTAACCAAACAGTGTGTCTTTACTGATTTTCTTCAGGTCTGTTTGGATAATATCAGTACCACAGAAAAGGAACTTGACACTGTAGAGGTGTTGAAAGCAATTCAAAAAGCAAAGGAGGTTAAGTACAAACTGAATAACTCTGATAAGAAGGTGAGTTTTTAAGAGGCAGGATCAGGGGCTTGAAATCATGTGAGTAGAACATGCTTACAAAGATACTGATGATGGACAATGTGGTGCTTGCAAAAATAACCTGTAAAAGTTAAAATAATATCCCATAAGTTACTTTTGGTTCTGTTTGGCTTACTAATGAAGCATCTATATTGTAGCAACTTCTACAACACATTCTTTGCTTGCTTGTTTAATGTCTGATGCACTTTACATGCAGCAATTTTGCACATTTTTCCTATTCTGTTAGTTTAATTTCAGTAACATCATCTTGGCCTTCTTTCTGTGGTGGTCTGGGGGATGGGGAGAAGGAAAGAGAGAGGTAGAATGACTTCACAATATAGAGAGTAGCTAATTTGATGAGGAAAACAGCTATGCTGGTCCATGTTACACATTTTAAAGTCCATACAAAGATGATCACTAAACACATATTCCATTGAAGTAAAGTACTTAAAACATTTTCCAAAAGTCCCTTTCTGTTGGCTCTGGTGGAAATTTCTTTGATTTTTTTTTTCTCTGAGAAACTGTCAGGGGAGACTGTCTCACCTCTGAGATTGTCTGCTCTATGAGCTGGAAGTGAGATTCCCTTGCTCTGGTACAGATACTTTCACTAGCTCTCATCGAGCTAGTGCAAGTATAAATAGCAGTGTAGCCAGGGTAGCATTGGTGGCAGCAGTCGAGTCATGGCTAAGCCATGCCACATGCATACCCACCAGTTTCCAGCGCTTTTGTGCTTGGCACAGCCCATTTGTGCCTCCGCTATCCATGCTACTGCTGTTACACTGCCATTTATACTCAGTGACAGCTAGTATGAATGTGTACATGAACGGGAATCACACCCCTATCTTGTAGTGTAGACATATCCTGAGTACCAGCAGTGAAAGTGTGTTTCATGTTTGCATTTTTGACTATGGCTGTTGGGGCCATTTCTCTGTCCTTCTAGTCACTCCTCTGACTTGTGAATTCGTTGTTCCATCAGTCCAGATACAGCGACTAGTTAATATTATCAGTATAATGAAAAAGGCATTTTCCAAAATGGTTTCTTATAAAAGGATTCCACTGTAACAGAAAATAAAATATAGACATGAATGGATGTGAACTAGAAGTTGTTAATGCTAGCTGAGCTTTCACAGAAAACAGAAGCCATGTGATTATGTGGATTTGTTGTAGTTCTTGGATCTAATATTTGCTCTGTATGTTTGTTAGTGGTGCTAGATTCTTTTTTTCTTAACCACTACGTACTGTCTTTATTAGATCAGTGAGGACTCCAGGCTCACTGCTGCCAGCTCCAAATCAAACTGTTGTTCTCTTAATATACATCCTTCCTCTCCTTCTCTGCCTCATCCTGTCAGCTCCAGCCAAGGTAATCATGTATGTATCGTGCTGCTGGCCTGGGCCTCTTAGTCCTGTTTTTCTAGGCTGCATTGATATACATCAAGTGTATATACTGAATTTGGGGCTTTGTCAGCATCAGTTGAAGCGTAAAGACATACGGGTATTGTCCCGGACATCTAAGCTGTATTTACGGTGGCAAAATTCTGACCTGTAGTTTTCCTCTGGTGGTGATAACTCTGGTAGTTGTAGCATAAACGAGGTGCAAATCTTTTTACCTCTGTATCTAATCCTGCTCAAACCACTGGTGAAGTACTATGCATCCAACTTTTCCTAATGTAGATAAAGCCCTAGTGTCTTACAGTGATGCTTTAAAATGGCTTTTCTTCCCTGTTTGGTGTTGGGATATTAAGAGGGAGTTAATGTAGTGGTAGTTCCCATATTGCTTTTTCATAAGAGCCCCAGTTTAGTCAGGAAACCTGAAAGAAGGTAGAAAAAGAAGGGGAGCAGAGGAAAAACACCAGTAGTAATGATATTAACTTGAGGGTTATTGCACTGATTCTGACCCTCTGATCACAGTATACCTAATGTGCCAAAATCCTTTTGACCTGACCATAAAATTATCTTTTGACAAATTTTTGTAAAAGCAAACCCATTGCATTTATGGGGCATATACAGAAAGGCTTTGTGCTCTGTGCACTGCTTTTGCAGCAGCCAATAACACTTTATAGAGTTATGCTATGCTATGTTTATGCTATGCTCATTCCTGTTGATTTACAGGAATGCTGATGTATAACTGAGGATAAGTGAACAACAGTGAGCTTTTTTGGCTTCTGTTGGGTTAGAAATGAAGAAAATGATTAAATGACAATGGAAACAAATGGTAGGGGTTAAGACTGTTTCTAATTCCTTAAGGGTATTGCAAAAAAAAGGCATATGTCAATTTTATGGTTTGGGATGTTTCCTATAAACATTTTAGTCCAGGTGGGAAAGGTAGAAGTGTCCAAAGCTTGTGCTCCCATTCTAGAAAAGAACAAGATGTTACCAACATTTCTGCAAAATCTCACGAGGTTTCTCCAACATCATCTTGTATGAAATGCAAAGATTGTTATGGTAGCACTCAGATGATTATTTGTACATGACCAGCATAGGAACTGACATTTCAAAGCAGACAATGACTCAGTTATCTTTTTATGTACTTCACCTAAGCTTTCAATCTATTTTAGATTTCTTTTTTCAGTCAGTTTTTCCAAACTCTGGGGAGCTGCTACTTAATTTGTGTTTGTACGTTTTTTGGCCCGTGGTCCCTGTTGTTTGGCTAAGCCCGGTAACCGGTTGGACAAGGTAACAGGTGAAAAGAGGAGGCAGGTTTTCCCTTTTGGGCTTAGCAGGCTGGGTGGATTACCTAGTTGTCAGTTATTTAGGTAATTTATTACTTCAAATTAACCAGGCAGTTATTACAAAAAGTAGGGAAATGAACCCAATAGAGAGAACGATTCACACCCAGCTTATTTGGTTATCAGTGATGAATTTATTTATCAGGTAATGCTTTAAAAATTTGTATTAAGCTTGCAAAAGCCAAACCAGCAAACAGCAAATTAAATACAGCAAGGATTAATGGCAAATTATTAAAAAAAAAGACTATTACTACACCTATAAGTAATATTATTATACAAATTACACAAACAAGAATTACAAATAGATAAACAGACAAATGTTTCTCCTCGTCACTTATAGGCGGGAGAGATATATTACTTAAAACAGAAGGCTCGACATTTGACATAAATGAACTGACCTTACCTATGTCAATATTGAGCTTTTGGATTCCTTCAATTGCCCAGCACCACCCTATAGCAATTGGAGGATATTTATGCCCCTGGTGAGAGGGTCTTACAAGACGTTCACAAGGTTAAATTGGCCAAGACAGATAGCAGGCAGACACAGACTATACAGGAGAAATAAAGGAAAGAGCCAGTCTTGATTCCGAGGCCAGGAGGGCCTACGGACTCATAAGGCACCGACAAAAGGTAAAGAGTAGCCCACCGAGTGGGGTTTGACCACGGAGAGCCCCCAAGGGGGTTGCGTGGATTACCACCACAAAGCTAAGGCCGTTAAAAAGCATAGTAGGAAAGGAGATCTGCCCAAAGAGCAGAGGCCAAGGTCTAGTCATGGAAGACTATTGCAGGACAGAAATTTCCTGAATCGGTGGTCTTATTATACTGTTCTTTGACCCGTTTGTGACGCTTGTTTACCCAGTTCGGGGGGTTTCGGTTCCTTGCTGAAATTGCTAAAATGCAAAATTTAAAGTCTCAAGGTGTTGAGTTGCAATGTCTACCGGATCTTCCCCTTTTTGTCCCAGACAGTGGGGGGGGGGGTTTATAGCTCATCTATGCCCAAATGTCTAGCCTCTATTTTTAGCCTTTAATTATTTAATATCCTTAAACATTATCATTTCAATTTAAACACACAACAGATTCTTATTTCAATAAGCATTTCTAAATTTCAACCAGGTTAATAACTGCCCTTACTTAGATTAATACAAACATTTATTACTACTATTCCTAAACAAACTGCCAAATAAACTGGTTAACAATTTACTTATTTAATTTGTTTAAATCAATACAAACATTTATATTACTTAAAACCTTCTTAACAAATCTAGATATATTCTTCTTAACCCCTATGATAGCCAAACAACACAGGGATTCCTTTTTAAATTAATCCAGAAACCTATGCTATTTAACCACCACAAAGGCCAGAAGAAAAAAAAAAAGGGAAGAGAAAAAAAGCGGCGAAAAAGAGAAGCCAGTTTAAAGAATACAGCAGCACCAAGCAGGGGCACTTCTAACCCCCCCTTACTTAATACTACTGGACCTTTAAAACCAGACAAATTCCTGGCAATGCTTTTAACCATTCAATTAATATTTGGGTGATATTTCCCTGAGTTTACTTTACCTTATCTATCAATTAAATGATTCCTTACAAAAAAAAGACAAAATAAAAACTAATCCCATTAAAATATCATTATTACTACATACTACAACTTAACCATAGGCTAACATGAGATAATTAAAAGAACTACTGAAATAATGTTAAAAATGGAAAGTAGATTTTTAAAGATACATACATTAACAACTTATTGATGTACTTGTTAATATTTCTTAACAATATTCTCACCTCTTTTCAGAAGTGGGCCTTACCCTTGTGTTCATTAGTCTGTTGATAATTTATAGAATTGCTGAATTGTTGTTACCGAGGGAAGTTAGTGAAAAGACTTACTGATCTTAACGGTTAACATAGGTTCTTAAGGAATAACTGAATTAGTGTCAAATAAAGGAAGTTAGCAACATTGTGAAATATGAGGTAGTTACAGTGTTAAATCAGGGTCGAAAGGACAGAGACAGGGCCGGATGGCTTTAACCACAAAGCCAAGCTGTATTTGAGATACAGAGAAAGTGAGGTATGGGGGGGGGGTAGGTAGAGGTTTGCCTGGGCTTGCCTTACCTTATTTAACCATTAACTGGTCCCCCACAGAGACAAAGAAAGGCAAAATAAAGACTGAAAATTACCTATTACTAGCCTAATAGAATATAATCATTGCCGCATACTACACCTGACCATAGGCTGGCATGGGGTTATTATTATTGTGCTGAAGTAGTGTTAAAGTGGGGAAGTTGGGCAACTGCTGCACAGACGCTAGCACTGGAAAACTGGGGAAATTTTGCAATCCTTCTAATTTAAGATTACAATGGTATTCTAATAGGGACAAAGGATAATTACAGGCCAGTTAATATAATCACTTAAATCAAAATTAAAATCAATATTCGGGGTAGGGGTGGCCGAAGGCTGGGGAACCCTTCACAGTGTTAAGTAACCTGATTCTGTAGTTGCTTTTCCAAGTGTTAAAAGTATTCTAGATTATTGCTTGAGTCTGGAGTTTTTGTTATAAAATATCAACATGTAACTTTAGCTGGACATCCATAAAGATGTAAAAGGAAGGTGGGGAAATAGCTTCCAAATAGCTGCAAAAATTGGAATTAAAAAATTGCTGCAAAATATTTAGGTTTATTCTTTTTTTTCAGTTATAAATTATTAGAAGTATGTTAAATTGTTCAATGAAAGAACCATAGACTTATTAGCTGAAGTGCTCAGTCACCTTGTGTGAATTTGCTGCAAGAAAGGTAGCAGAAGGATTAAGATTTATTCACCTTAAATCTTTACTAAGTTTATTTTAGTAACAAGTCGGGAATGGCTAAAATAAAAAAATATGGTTGGAAAAGAAGTTCAGTGACATAGGTGGCTACTATCAAGGTCAATTTATGAGACTTAGGCGATGTCTACACTGACGGCGGTAAAGTCACCACTGTCGGATCGACTGAGCAGTCAGTGAAAACCCGCTGAGTCGATCCAGAAATCGACGCAATTAAACCAACCCCACAAGTGGCAGTAGCACTGTGTAGATGGGAACGTGGTTCTTGTCAGTGCAGTGAAGACGGCATGCAGAAGTCAACGGGACATACGCAAGTTCTTTGCGTAACTCCCATCGACCACTGCCAAATCGCTGAGGTAAGTGTAGACCAAGCCTTAATAGTTGAAAATACTTGAGCATCCAGAAGAGCATTTTTAAAAATCTCACTTGATTTTAAGAAGTCTACTTAGAAATTTTGTTGAAATATGTAAAGTAATTATCAATTTCAATGTTAAGCTTGTAACTACCAAAAACTGAACTACACTACCTGACACATTGTTTTTATAAGCTGTATTCTTTGCTGTCTTTCAATACACCACTTGTTTCCATGATATAGAAATCAAATTAAATGTTGCAGTAAATTGCTTATGGGAAAGTTGTAAGTAGGAAGCAAAATACCAGAAATATTGCTTTAGCTACCTCTTAGCTACTTTTTTGTCCTGCATAGCTAACAGTGTTTCTCTTGAATAAATAACGTTTTTCATCTGAGTTGGGTAAGAATGTTTGGTTTGGCATACTGATCTTTTAAAGCCGATCTAGAAAGTTGCATCCATAACTTCTGTGCGAGTCCTGTGCCTCACATCAAGAATTACAATATCAATAAATGGTCCAGGGACCCTTGTCTCTAATAATTAATTGAAAGCACTTCTCTGAAGTACTGATATAAAACACTCCTTATAATTCATGGGATTGAAAAATTGATTCACTGTATCATACGCTTATGTTACATAGAGATTCCCATACAACTCGTGTTTAAGCATACTCGAGCCATATAGGTTAGACAGCTTATCCTTGTGTAGCTCAGATCAGTTATTCTGAATCAGGTGAAATAACTGTTTATGGATTAGTATTTTGGATACTAGCCACATTTGAACTATCTGAGGATGTGTGTATATGAAGGGTTTGGAGGGATTTTGCAGCTCTAAACTAATAGAACATAAAGATATGAGAGAGAATGCACAAAATCTCAATGGAAGCATTGCATTTTTCAGACTTGCTCTACCAACCAATAAATGTTTAAAATATGTCTTCAGATGATGACTGATCTTATTGTGCCAAACGTGGAGCCTAAATTCAATCATTTGTTTCGCAGTCCTGCGCTAAGTGCAGCTACCGATGCCTCTGTAATTACTTAAATTCACCAGATAAACTAACTTCATTTGATTGGTACAATCTGTTGTATGAAGCTATCCTCTATTAATGACTGGTGGTCAGCTTTTGCTTAGATATCTTAAGAATACTTGCCATACAGTTACAGTTAGACTATGTTTGGTTTTTGTTCCAACATTCTTTAAGAGCTATTTGTATTTGTTCCAGAAATAATTTGTAGAAAAACAGCCCTAGCCAGCAGTTTATCACCACCCAGTAGTTCGACTCCTATGGACCATACAGTTACCCAGAGATGCTCTGAAATGCTAGACTCTAGATACAGAAATCAGGTAACTGCAGATCTCCTCCCATGTCTCTTCTGTTCAGAAATTGTTTTTGACTTATGATTTTTCCTGGTGCAAAAACTCTTCTTGTTAAAATAATCCACAGCAGAATGTTCCTGTTCTACCAGTTAATCTGATTATTTCTATACTACGTGAGCTGTTGTAATGGAGCAAAGAAGAGTTAGCCCCAGATAACTTGTCAGTTATTAAGAGGTTACAGTTTGTAAAATATTCAAACTAAATCTTTTTACTTTCAATTTTTATAGTAAATTGGGTATAAAATCAGGTTTCAACTGCTAAGCAAGACATCTGAGTGCTAAAGGCAAATCTTCTACCTGTCCAGCTCTGAAGGATTAAGAACTGAAGACCTAATTTACAGTAACTGACAACTTTCAGACTCATGGGCTCTTAATACTGATTTTCAGCGGTTTCTTCTACCTGAATATGAATGTAACTGCTTTTCTAGTGCTGGAGGGCTTGGTCCACCTTCTAATATTTTAGAATCACTCAATTAGTGTATGGAGTTGCAGAGAATAGGAGAGCAGTGTCCTGGCCTTGCTTCACAGTACTTGCATTGTGATGTTGCAGTTCAATGCCATGACATTCACATAATGTCAGCATCACATCACCATCACTAACATCCACCTAGCTGCTAAACTAGGAGGGTGGGGCTTCCTCTCCCTCTCTCATTTCTGTCTGGTTGCTGAAGGTAGGATGGACGTTGGGAGGGTAGAGGGGGTGGGGCAGGGGTAGCTATGCTTTTGCTGCTGGGTGGGAAAAGTAGTTTCTCTTTGCTGCTGATAGGGAAAATCAGGGTGCCTTCAGTTTTCCCCATCCAGACTCCAGATTCTTGATGGCTCCTTTACCACTACTTCATTAGTTTTGAGCTACTTGCATTTGTTAAGTAATGTTGGGTGCATTCCTGTCATCCATGCTCCTGAGTAGGGGGCTGTGTCAGCAGGATTCCTTGGCATCTGCCACTGGCTTGTATGATCTTCAGCAAGTCACTTTACCTCTCTATGCCTCACTTTACCCATCTGCAGTAAAGTTTTGTACTGCATAGCATCCTTCATCCAAAGATCTCAAACTGCTTTTCATACACAGTCTCATGGCAACTCACTGAGGTAAGTAAATACCCACTTTGCAGGTGAGGAAATAGAGCCAGAAATAGACCCTATAGCTGCCTACGCATGGAGGTGTTCAGGCTGCTGAAGTAAAGTTAGCAAAATATTTTAAGGGCCTCTAATAAGGTCCCCTAAGTGAAAATTAATAACCAAGTACTGCAAGAGGCATACCAGCCAGACCTTTGGGTTCAACTACTTGTTGACCTGACAGACCGTAAACAGCTCAAGAACCCTATATTGATTAATACTATTTTATGACTAATCATATGTTTACTGAAGTTTGGATGGCATTTCTGTCCGTTAAATACAATATGGCAGCTCCCTGACCTTCCTTTCTTCTTCTTAGGTGCCTACTTCTCTATTGGACTTTTCAAAAGAATATGGAAAAGGTCATCACATTTGGTGAGATAAAATGAATAACTTCTAATATAAATCTGCTTATAATAGTTGGCTAATGTCTCTGGATACTGCGTCTCTGGACACAGTTCTGGCCTTTAAAGCAGAACATGTTTTCACATTTCTGGAATAGTGCACCTGTTTTTCTCAGCTTGAAGTTTTCTTCATGTTAAGAAGTGTTTCGGTCCTTTGTACTGTGGGATGTATTTGAAAATCCACAACTCCCTCACTGGCTGTATAGTGGAGTGGTCAAATGATAAGGTACCATCCTGCTTTAATACTGATTAAACAATTATTACACTTATGGTGATCAAATTTATTAGAGATTAGGAAGAGAAGAGAAGTGAATGCTTCAATTTCTCTGAGCACTCGTCAGGGCTCTAAGGATTAAATTATGCCAGTTATGTGTTTAAAGTTGGTTGAAGAAGACAGATTCTGTACAAACTACACTGACTGTTATGCCTGCTCTTGAAGTGATTGTATAGGTTTGAGTATCAATGTCTTGATATGCAGTAGACGAGGTCTTGGATAGGTATGACTCTTCTTAAACTCAACTTTACACTTACTTTGTTTTTTTTCTGTCTCTGAAGTTTGGACCATTCAGATCATGGTGCATTGCCTGACCCTCGTAACACCATCATCTTGCCTTTTACCTGTATGTCATACACTGCCACCAACCAGGATTTTATCCAGCACCTCTCCGCTTTGATAGGACAAGCTTTGCAGAGATCACCCCCTTCTTCTACTGAAACTGAAAACAAAGGGAGTTCGGAGAGTGATTCCAGTGGCACAGATACCAAAGATGGCTATTTTGAAATGGGACTTGGAGACCCGACTTTTGAGTACAGTGCTACTTCAGATATTGCCCCAGCAGCCTCTGATGGCGCAAGAGCAGAGAGCATTGACATAGTCAGAGTTCTCTGGAGTTTTTCTATTCAGGTTCACAAAGGAGGACTGAGGCAGTTTGCCTCTTGTTTGGTTTTGACTGATAGCGTAATAGCTGTGTTTGAGATTCCTCACCAAGATTCAAAAGGCAACTGCCAGCATATTCCATCTGCATTAAAACTAGCACTGTGCTTTCCATATACAGATCTTTTGGAGTTTGGCTTTCTCATGCCAGAAATATGTTTAACCCTCAAGGTGAGAAATGACAACTGCTTATTTGTTGTTTCGGACTCCCAAAATCTTCAGGACTTCTATTCCTGTTTACAAACATGCTGCTCTCAATGCTGCACATTCATGTTTTCAAGTTCTACGTTGTACTGTGGCAAAGCAAGCTTGCAAGAATTTGTCTACCAACTGATGGGATTTTATCACATTACATCAGATGACATTGAGATAAAAGGTTGCTTCCCAGTGTATCTTGTTTACAGTAATGAAACTGATGTTCAGAAAGCCTTGCGTCTACCAGAACCAGTGGGTGATAAAAAAGCATGGTCTAACCATGCCTTGTGTTCTGCACTTTATTCCCCATTGTATAAATCCACTGAACAGAATCACTATGCATTCCATCCTTGCTGGATATTTCTGACACCCCAGCATTTGCACATAGTAAAGGTCAACTTTAATGTAATGCCAGCTAAATGTATAGACTCAGAAGACGCAAGAAATGTATTCCAGCTGAGCAGGATTCCACTAGCTTCTGTTGTGTTGCAGCCAACCAGTCATCCTGTCCAGCAGAAAGGGTCATTCTTAGATGGACATGTGCTTGAGTTACTCATCGGATACAAATTTGTTACAGCAGTATTTGTTCTACCTCATGAAAAATTCCATTTTCTAAGAATCTACGGTCTTTTGCGGACACTTCTGCAGGATGTTAAAACTATAGTTATTTTGAAAACGTCTAACAGTTTGGAATCAATAAGAAATCACCTCTTGGATTCAAAAAACAGACACGGCCAGACAGCAGGGTAATTGACTCCCTTAAAATATATACGGTGCAGAGTTCAAATGAATGTGGCCTAACCAGCACAATGTTACTGGAAACTTGCATTTAACCGTGTAGCAGGGTCTTGGTGTATGAGAATGAGGTCCCTAGTACTGGTGTCTTTTCTTTCACTCTGGATACAGGGTTATACAAAGTTAGGTGACAGTTCACACCTGCTGCTCAGCTTTGTTTACAACCTACTGTATATTCTTGTGAAAGGAAGCCTTGCATTTTGCCTGAAACCTACCTAGTAGAAGGAAAGCAAATGATGGATAGAGACTTTAAAGTAAAATAATGTGCTTAGTGAACAGGACATTGAGACAAGTCTCTGTTCTGAGCTACTGAGTGGAATTTAAAATGTGAACGTTGCTTATGTGGGGGAAAAACTCTGCATCTCTTTTTAGTTTTTGAGTGTGCATTTTGATGTGTTTTTTCTTGCTCTCTTCTGCCTCCTAGCTTTTGCAAGCCTTGTTTGACGCAGTCATCTTTATATCCATCTGAATTTCTGATTCAGAAAATTACAGAAGATAACCAAATTCCAGTTTATCTTCCAATCTCCTCATCTCTTCAGTATGTGGCGGGGCTAAAAGGAAATGCCATTGTGGAGTTTTTCCATAACAGCGTGGCTGAGGTATTGTGCCCAAATTAGGGACACTGTGCAGCCTCCCATCAACCTTTTAAAATTAGAAATGTATTTAAAAACTTTTCTTCAAACTTAAACCCAGAATTTAATAAATCCTCTTAAATTTGGAAGTTGCTATTTAAGACACCCCATCCTATAACTGAGTCCAGTTGGGTGAGTCCCTGCATGCTGCCCCACTAAAATAGTTGGGGATCTACAAAGCTCCAGGTCTGTCCGCAAGGTCCTCAGTGCAGGGCCTAAATTAATGTTGTGTTTGTCTTGAAAATAGTGTTTCTCCAAGGAGGCAACTCATTTTTTCACTAAAAAATAGGGGAAGTTACAAACAATTGGTAGGATGGGCTTTGAGAGAATTTAGTTGAGTGCCATTCGGATTTCACTGGAAGGGTGTCTTTTAGGGCTTGCTTCTTAGGCGATGCTTGTGTTTAAGCATAGGGATAGCTATTGCAATGCTAAAAAGACTGGCTCCATGTGAGTTGACAAATCTAATTTCTGATGACCGAGAGAATATTAGTTGGGACAGTAATGGGTTGGATGTCAAGTTTGAAAATACAACTCTTCTCTTAATTCATTTTGCAGTAGTTTGAAAGAAAAATCACTATGAAATCTCAGAATGAAAAGCTATTCAAACATGCTGTGAACACCAAAGAAATGTTTTTTCTGACTAATTGTTTAAAGTGCAGTTAGCCAGACTTTCAGTAGAGCTTACTCAGTCTATATGAAACTCAGTTCTGCGGTTCATAAGTCTTAGGACAATGATTTTAGTTTAGAAGCTGAAGAGTCTTTATAGAATGAGATCAAATTGGGAGCTGTTAAAATAATGGCTTAGGAAATTGTAAGAGCAACATTGTGCAAATGTTGGGTGGAGGATTTGTGAACTCACTTAATTTGGAAAAATCATTAGCATAGTTTCAACATATGTTCAGTGTTCTGGGTATAACGTTTAAGAAATTATGCCAGTGAGTTAATATAGTAAAATGCATTCGAATTCTGCTTTAACATAACATCTTTACTTCAGAGTGCTTTACCAAGAGGAACAAGTGCTGCTTGTGCTTTTACACCTGGGGAAGCTGATGCAGAGGTTAAGAGAGTCACCCAAGGTCACACAATACATTGGTGGCAATCTAGACTAGAAGCCAGATGGCCTAGCACAAATGCTTGCTCTAAATGTTCGTCATGCTGCCTCATTCTTTCATAAAGCTGCTTGAATCCAATCTCCTCAGCAGTATTTGAAGGTTTGTGTTGCTCTTTGAGATATGGCAGGCATTGTGAAATTTAAATATACTTAGAGAAGCTCCTTAACTAGTTTTGCTGAAATAATTGATTTAGATGTTTTTATAGTTCCTTATCAACTCTATGAAACTTGGGGTTAAATAGTGCTGCAGACTTTACCACAACAAAAACTTCCTGTCAGCCATTCTGTATCTCATGCACACTAGAACAGTTTCACGGACAACTCTTCTTAAACAGCTGCACTCAGCAACTTTGGGGAAATATGATCACACTTGTGTTCAGATGTTAGCTTTCCATCCAGAGCAGCTTCTAGTAAGTCACAGGTGAAAATGTGCAAAATCATTCAAGCAACACAATTTGTCTTGCAGGTAGAAAATGAAGAGCTGAGGCATCTTATGTGGTCTTCTGTTTTATTTTATAAAACTCCTGATGTGGAAGTGACAGCTTGTGTGCTGCTCTCAACAAAAGCTATTTACTTTCTGATGGATGATTCTGTGACTCATACCAATGAGCACCAGTTGGGTAAGACAAAAAGGGTTAATTTTGAGTCTCTAATAAAGTTGCAGGGTTAATTGGTAAGTAAGTCTATCTTCACTGTGTCTCTCCTTTATACTCAGGGTAATTTTGACTAGCACTCTTACTTTTGCAGTCAAGGGGCTCTAAACATCCCATCGTGAGTTTTTCCAAACTCATCATTTGCAATATGCATGCGTGCATGGGGCTTCACTTTGCAAGAGAGGCTTTGGGCTTTCATCCAGCACTGCACCTCAAATAGCCCCGTCTCCATGACATCTGTGCATGCATCTTTTTGGTGTTACTTCCCCAGCATCTTCTGGGCAATAGAAATGCCATTCCATTGCCAGCAGCAATGTGTGAAGGGCCTAATTGGTTTTATTGTGCCTCTCTTAACGGTGAGTATTTCCTGACATGCTTGTCAGTGGGAGTTCCATATGGTTCACGGAAACCTTGTGGCCCTGCAAATGTGACACACTCCCAGGGATATTTGCCCCTCGAGGAGCAAAACACCTCAATTGCTTTTGACACTGGGTTTCCCAGTCTGCCTTAGCAATTTCCCACACAACGGTCTTCACAGGAATGGAGCTTAATATTTTGGATTGAGGATGCACAGTTTTATTCTGATTTTACATATCCATTTCTTGAACATGCTCATCCTCAAGAGGCAAAGTACGTGTTTGCATTGTGACTCGTTGTAGATCATGGCATGTGTGGTGGATGGGTTTCTTCTGGTTTGGACAAGAATAAGACTTCTTCAAAAACCTCTTTTCTCTTACCCTTCCTCTATTCACTTTGGCACATGCATTTTGGACTAGATTCTTATGAGGTTCAGAGCTTTAGTTTGTCCCAAGAAAGCCCTTATTAGCTACCATTCATAAAGTGTGGTATCTTAGGACAAGTTTTTGCCTTTGAGTGCAGCCCTTATCCATGTGTTTAGGGCTCCTATGCCTTTGTGATATACTATGTACTCAAACAAAATCTGAAAGCAAGTTATCATTTTCGTAGAGAGTGACAGTGTGAACGTTTTTCCTTTCTGAGTGTCTGAAAAATACCTGCATAAAGAAGGCTTCCAGTATTAAATGAGCAGTCATTCAAGAAAAATACTTTTAAGCAGGATTGTTTCAAGCATAACAATGGAGAAATTTGTTATTAAAAATTTAATTAAGATCACTCTACGATATGAATGTAATTATCATATTTGTAGAATAAACATATCTCCTTCCTTTTGGTGACTTGCTCTTTTATCATACTATATTCTTCTCCGTTCATTAGACTTTTGGGACAAAGAAAACTCAGATTGTGAAAATAGCTCTTTCCATCTCTCTTGCTGCTTTGTGCTAAAACTTAATGATCTGCAATCAGTGAATGTTGGACTTTTTGATCAATATTTTCGAATTACTGGTGAGTAACATTTTATGCTTTTTTTTCTTGTTACAAATACTACTGCCATCTTAAATTTCTCTGTCTTCACTTTACCCTTGTTTCAGAGAACCATGTTATCTTGCTGTTTTTTTGTTATTAACACATTTCCAATATCTTAATGTTTATGATGTCACACTGTTGCCACTGTATAAATAAGCGTGGATGAAATGTTGTCCACCTCCAGTGGTGCACAGATGCGCACAAATAATAATTTTGGAGCGTGAAATTTTACACATTCCTCATCTTAAGTGAAATAAAATGTGGGAACAGTAATCACTTCAGCCATGCGTAAAACATTCAAGAGTGGAGGAAGGCAGAAATAAACTTTCTCCAATTAAATGTTTCGGATCTTTTTGCCCTTTGATGAATATTTGAATTTAAAACGTGTGTGTACAACACCCAAAGGATTAAAAGATAAGTGAATAAAAATGGTGTGCTATGCATGTGTAGTATGTTTTTCTTAATTTGTGTGCCTAGTGGGTGGCTTTACACAATTAGAAATATTTGTGTTTTATGTAATGCTTGTATTACAACTTGTAGCCTTGTGATGCAGTCGTGGAAATGTTTCACCACTAGTGCCTCTGTAAATAAGATTGTGTAGGCAAATAACCAGGAACTAGTATAAAATGATGCTTATTGTATCTGTTGCTATAACTTCGTTCAAGCAAAAAGCAGAAAATAATTTTATTATGGTTTAATGATGACATTTGGCTATTGCCTCAGGACTTAAATGGACGGAAATGGAGATAGTAACGAACTCTAAACATTGACTATAAGTAAGTTATGTTTTAATGGGTTAGCTGGCATGTTTGCTGAGTAGAGATCATCCAGCTTTTTAATCCAGTTGCACACAAATCTATTTTGAAATAAATGCAAACATTGCTTGGAGTTCGTGCCTCTTGACAGGAGACCATACTGACAGTTTGATGTCAGATGTTGCTTGATGTCAGATGTTGCTTGATCATTCTTCCCAGATAAATAGGATTATTAAACAAGGGAAATCTAAACTATTCTCCCCTAATGCTTCAATCATAAGAGTTCCTAGCACCCTCTGTTTTTTAATGTGAATTTATCCAAGTCACTTATTAAATGTCAAGCATCTTGGGCTTTCATTTTCCAATTTAAACCAGCATCTACCTATGGAATATTTATAACTTTTCCTTTGGCCTCCAGAAAATATTGTAAATGTTTATGCCTTGAAGCTTTTGTTCCACCCTTCTAATCAATTTTTAAGATTGCATGACATGTCCTATTTTCACCTCTTAGTGGTGTGACACCATCACAGACCTCCAGCAAAGGTGAAAAAGGTAGACAAAAAGTAAACTTCTAGCTAACCTACATTTTCAAAAGCACCTGTCCAATTTTGAAAAGTGACGTAGGTACTTAGATGGCTAAATCTCAATGAAAGTCAAAGGGACTCAAGTGACTTAATAGCCTTTGTGCTTTTGAAAATGTTACCCCTGCTATTTTTGGGATCGTAATATAATAGAATAGCTTTGCTCTCTGAAAAATAAACCCAATCAAAGAATAATATCTAGCTCCTATCTAGCACTTTTCATCAGTAAGGCCAGATAGGGGGAAAAAAAACCAGACCCATAAAAATTAATTTTAATGTTATGGACCCAAGACCCACCAAAATAAAGAAATGCAAAATTAGAGCTACAGCTGTCAACCCTGTCCTTAGCGTTCACTGTTGTATGAAGATTGAGATTGAAGGGTACAATTTGTACTGCAAAGTTTATGGCATCATTTAAGTCTGAAACCCAGTCCTTACACTTTGTTTAAAGGGATTCTGTCACCTTGAAATCTAGTCAGTTTAACAGGTGAGTTAAGGTATTACCACTTGCTTTTGAAACTTCCTGCCAGTTGTTTTTTCTGTGTGTCCCTAAACCTCTGACTACCAGATACTGGGACTGAATGAGAGGGAGTGGATCACTCAATAATTGCCCTATTCTGTTCATTCTCTGAAGCATCTGACATTAGGCACGGTCAGAAGACAGAATATCAGGCTAGGTGGATCATTGGTCTGACCCCATATGTTCATTCTTATGTCCTCTCTACTTGGCCATGAGCTTCTAATGAGGAAATTGACCATAAAGAGGAGATGCTTTAGGTTACTTTATAGGGAGTGTAAATGCACAAATTAAACTGAAAAACCAGAGATTTTTTCCTTTAATCTTAGTGCCGTTGTAACATCAGTAAGTAAAATATTTTCAGAAATTAAGTTGACAGTCTTCTTTTGAAGGTAAATTTCCAGAGCAATGTGCAGTCATGCAGTTAAATATCTACATTCAGAATGTTCACATCTACTATTCCAAAATAAGGTACCTTATGAATATGCATGCTCTAATCTTTTAATAGGTCTGGGCGGGTTTCCTTATCTTTCAGTCTGAGGATCCGTTCTAACTAATTAACCAAATAAAGACACACCTAAAATCAGTCACTACAGGAAATTTTCTGTAGTGGTGGATGAACATCTGCTGAAGTTGTAGTAAATCTACAAATAGATAAGTGGCTTATGTTCTGTCTTCTCCAGGACACTCTGCAGATCATATAGTAACCTGCCTAACCAGAGACAGTTACAGCACTCATGCCTTTATACAGCACCTCATGGCAGTGCTGTCATTGCTGGCACGCACACCTTCACCAGAACCGGTAGATAAGGACTTCTACTCTGAATTTGGGAATAAAAACACAGGTAAATGCTCCATTCGACACTCTTAGTGTGTGCTGTGTATTGAGTGGGTTTTTTAAAAATCCCAGAGTGAAGGATTTTATGCAGGGATTATCTTTGCTTCCTGTTAACTCAGTGCTACTTGCACTTGAAGTCCTGTGTAAGTTTACCTTAGACTTTCACTGTCTGAACAGAAATGTGTAATTTCAAATACTTTTCATAGAGCGAGGGAGACAAGATGGCAATACACCTTCTCCTTTTATAGAATCCAATAAATCACATCCCTTACACAATTTTTGGGCCATCTATAGGTGTGGCTTGTTTTTATAGATTAGTCTTATAACTTTTAGCTCTTTAAGGAACAGTTCTCTTCACACCTGCAGGGAAAGCGACCTTTTTGGTCTGTAAAGGTTGTATGTTCATGGAGCAATGATAATGACAGACTAGGTTAGATTTAATGGATTTTTAACATGTTAAATTTGTACTATCAACTCTGCTTTTAGCTACATTTCTAAATTTAGCAGACGGTTCTCTAAAAAAAGCTGAATTCTTTGATAATGGTTGTGATTATTTTAAGGAAGTTTTTAAGGCAATCGTTGCTTAAATCTGGTCCGAAGCATTTTATTTACAACCATTTATGAAAGACCCATAAGCAATAATATGGGATTTCATATTTGTGTTCTCTGTAATTCTGTACTGGATTTGATCAGTGTAGAACTCAAAAATTGATTTGATTCCCTAACTCCCCAGCTACCAGCAAGGCAAATACTATCTGTGACCTGAGAATCCAGCTTTTTTTTTCTGCCTCTTACGTCACCACCACTAATAAAGATTCTGTAACTGGAACTGAGCTGAAAATCATTGATGATGCAAGAAGCAGATAAGAAATCCAGTAGAGACATGCAACTGAAATAAATTCATATATTTTAAACAAGTAAAAACTGTGTATAAATAAATGCTAAATTTGAGTTATTCCAGCTGCAGCAAACTCTGTCAAAGGATCTAATATTTAGCCACATGCATCAGGGAAGCATTGTGTAATATCAAGTGTAAAGTACAATTCATGTATATTTGTGCTTGCAGGCAAAATGGAGAATTATGAACTTATTCACTCTAGTAGAGTAAAGTTTATATATCCCAATGAAGAGGAAATTGGGGACCTTGCTTTTCTAGTGGCAGAGAAGATGGACAGTTTGTCTAACCTCCGGTCTCTAAATATCCTTCTGTATGTGTTGGCATTTCAAGTGAATCATGTAGAAGGAATTGCTCAAGCCAATAGTTTACTTCAGCCTAAAACACTCATTTTAACCAGCTCTGATTTGTTCCTTTTCAATGAAGATTATATCAGTTACCCACTACCTGAATTTGCAAAGGAACCACCACAGAAAGACAAATATCAACTCACAGATGGAAGACGAATCCGGGATTTAGATAGAGTACTTATGGGCTATCAGACATATCCACAGGCCCTCACGTTTGTGTTTGATGACGTTCAGAACCAAGATCTCATGCAGAACCTAACACTGGATCACTTTGGAGATACGTTCAGTACCCCAAAGGTAAATATTAAACATGAAAGCAGCAGGAATAGCGAGATCCAGTGGTACATCTTTATCCCAAGTGCAGAAAGTCGTGAGAAACTAATCTCATTGCTTGCAAGACAGTGGGAGATCTTATGTGGTAGGGAGCTGCCTTTGGAACTCACTGGGTAATTGTCGCACAGCTAATTGATTGGAATGTGAAGTAAAGCACAGTATTTGAATAAGCAGGACTTCTGGTATTCTCTCAAAACTCAATCGAGCTAATGCTGGACTCCATTGTTGTCATGGTTCCCTTGTGCAGTGAACAATTTAATATGGTAATACAGTATAACCTTCTGAAGTGTTAGCTGGGAATTAAGCTTTTTGTAAATTCTATTTTTATGCAATAGTATACGTACACAATTTTCATGAAGCATCCTGGGAAACTGTATGGAACAAAAGGAGTCAACACTAGACATTGTCTAGGGGTATTACTGTTTCCACTCTTTCAGTATATATCAGTCTAGCTGTTCTATACAAATCATATTGTGTAAATAATTGTAAGAAAAATGCTTGTGATATGTTAAAAGTGCAAT
Source organism: Mesoclemmys tuberculata (assembly GCA_007922155.1). Taxonomy (NCBI): domain Eukaryota; kingdom Metazoa; phylum Chordata; order Testudines; family Chelidae; genus Mesoclemmys; species Mesoclemmys tuberculata. The sequence continues at coordinate 6,056,732 of ML677085.1, forward strand.
GGTATTTGTACAAGATGTATTTTATTGGGTATGCTGCTAACACATTATTTAATGACTTTACAAACACTTTTACATTTTGTCTTTTTGAGGTCAGATTTAATTGCTTGCTGCTAATCATGAACCTAGTGGCAAAAGTTACCGGGAGGAACCACCAGTAAATGTTACATTTTCATCTTAAATTATAGGTCCATGGCACTGTTTTTCATTTCATTTTAGATTGGTAAAATGATTAAATCAATTTCCTACCATCATGGAAATGAAGAGTGCCCAGTGTTGATATACTAACATTTTGCCAGCAAAGAATTTGTACCTCTGAGCACCGAGTATTTCTGTTGCCTACTTTCTCAATACCAATAAAGTGAAATTTGACACAGTTTGTTTCTCTGACTTGTTTTCTATATTTCTTTATTCACGCTGATTCTTTCAAGCATTTGCAAGATGGTGTAAACCAGCATAGCTGCAATGATTACTATAGAGCTTGGCCAGTTTAAGTTGACCGAGGGTATGTCTATATTGATGGCAAAAAAGTTGCTGCAGTCAGATCGACCTTTCTGGATCGATTGAGCAGTCAATGAAGACCCGCTCAATCGATCCAGAAGTCGACACTGTAAAACAACCCCCTCAAGTGGTGCAGTACAGCGAAGACACGGTGCAGAAGGGAAGCACAGAGTAGCTTCCATAACTCCTGTCGACTGCCGCTGAATCGCCAGGTGAGTGTAAACCAGATCTGAGTCTCTGGCCCTAAATCTCTAGAAGTAAGTATAACGAATTGTTTTGGTGATGATTCTAAGTAAGGGCCTCTAATTTATAGCAAGACTGTTTTGTATACATTCTTATACAAAGAATGTGCTCATCACTGTAGTATCTGAGTGCCTTCCAGTAGTGCATTAACTTTGCTAGCATCTGTTGCATGTTGGGGAGAGAATTTTGTTTTGGAATATTTTTTATGATACACGTACATATTTGCTATATATTTATGTTGGAGAAGGAAAGGTCAAATAAATGTGCCTTGCACTTAGTGGGAAACAGTGAGGTTTCTCACTGGTCCTTAGTTCCTGTGGGAGTTCGTTCTACAGCCTTGGACCGGCCACCGAGAAAGCGTCCTCTCATGAACAGGCAAGCTTTACCTTTACTGTAGAAAGCTCCATTGTGCCAGAGGAGCAAAGTTGTTAACTACAGTCTTCATCTCAGAGCTTCAGTCAATCTTTTAGATATCCTGGGTCCAGACCATTGAGTGTCTTGAAGATAACAACCGAGACCTTGATATCAATGTGATATTCTATGGGAAGCCAGTGTAGGGAGCAGAGGACAGGTTTGATGTATTTGCAGTAGCACATGTTGCTATAAAGATGTGTACCAGCTGGAGCTTCCTAAGCACAGAAGGCTTTGTTCCTAGGTATATTGCAGTACTATAGTCCAGCTGAGAGGTGACGAAGGCATGAATAACTGAGGCCAGGTCGTCATACACCGGATGGGATGGAGTCTCTTAGCCCAACTGGAAAGCGTTACTGGCTGCCATGTAAGAGCTTAGCATCACTAAGCAGTCCAGGAGCACTTCTAAAATACGGACTGAATTAACCAATTGTGGGTCTGAACCTTCTGCCAAAGGAGACTGCCCTGTGGCTGCAAACTCTTCAGGAAAGCAAGACATCTCTCCTACTTAAATAAGTCAGAAATGAATATATATCGACCTCTAACATTTCATACTCTTCTAAGCTTCGCTTCCTCTATACAAAAACATCTTCCTCTTCTAGGGGTAAAACTGAAGTCTAGTTGACTTACAATGAGAATTATGCTCCCAAGGCACATTTAAAATTGTGACTTGGGTTCTTCTGAAAATGTTTTCCTTTAGGGCAATTAAAAAAGCAGTCTGTCTTGCAGATATTTCAAAGAAAAGCCTAACGGATGACTTGTATACAAGTATAAGGGCCAGAGTCTGCTGTTTAAACCAAAGTAAATACAGAGTTCCTTCACTGGAGTTACTCTAGATTTGTGGCTATGTGAATGAAAGCACCTGTTTGTACCTATGCTAAATTGAAGAAGGAAGAGTGTTATGAGGGCCTGAAACATGCTGGAAAGTGAAAGCAAATAAGTTGGTATTTTACCATACACGGACTTACTTGCCAGGAAGCACTCATTTTAAAAACTAAAATTGTGCAAATGTGAAGGGAATGGCATCTTGAAGGACCTTTTCTGGTGCTGTGCCCTTCTGTTAGATCCTTTAGTCCAAAATTCTCCACAGTCAGACGAAAGTAACAGCTAAGGTATGACATGCAAATTTTTCTGTTGGAAACAGCTGCTCATCCCTGGGGGGCACATACAGAATGGTGTTTTTATCATCAGGTAGTGTTGCTACAAGCAGTGCAAAATACTGACCTGGAAAACACGTGTCTCCCTGAATTTTCAGGATTTCCTACCACAAGGGAGTCCTGAGTCTCTGTTTGTGGCATTTGACTGCTACTAGCACGAAGAGTAACTTATAATACTGATGAGATGCACCTTGTGTGCTTGGAGGGAATTGCTCGTAATTTTTCCTGCTTAGTTGGGATGTGGGGTTTTGTCTTTTCTTTACACTCCTTGTCTACCTGTGACTCAAAATTGTAAGCAGAAAACTCCATCTTGCTATTCACAAGTTCTTGTCCTGGGGGTCGTATGTGCATAATTAGCTCAAAAACAGAACAGCTTTCCTTCCTGTCATGAAACCTATCCGTCTAGTGGAAGTCAATACATTAATTGCTTGAATGTTAAAACAATCAAATATGATCTGATCCAGATTCCACACCTTGGAAAATCTAATGTTCATGCTGTCATATAATACAGAGAGACCAAAGGCTGCAAAAACTTTAAAATCCACACTCCTTAGCTGGGTCAAACTAGCAATCATGGAAATAGTAAAAAATAGTAGGACTCCTCAGGATCTTTGTACTCACTTCAGATTGACTGTCCACCTCTTCATGAGCAGAAGTAGTTAAATAATTCATTGGACAAATATTGCCACATTTCTAAAATCAGGTAAATGTATTTACCCAATGTAGGGAGCTGAGTGCATGATATATGAATTGCATGACGTTTTTCTAATAAAATATTTTCATTTGTTTGTTCAGCCAGATAAAGGAAGTGCCATGTCAAGTGTGTATAAAGCATCTTCCATTCATAACCATCTCAACCAGCTGCTCTTCATTCACTTTAGGATTCAGTTCATTATTACTTCTCTTCGTTTTGTTTTCTAAAATCTCATGCCAAGCGTTTTCTTTTGCTTCCCTCTGACTTTGGCCCTAATTCTGCAGTTGGATCTGCTTTACATGGACCATTCTGCCTATGAAGAGCACCCTTAAAATCACTGGGGCTTTGTGTGGGTGCCAGGATCTGTTCATGCAGATTCAACTACAGGATCAGAGCATTTGTTTCTGTTCCAAGACCTTCACTCATCTAGCACCAGCCTCTTGTGTGTCCTGTTGCACATCATCCTCTGTGTTCATATCACATAATGTCTAGGGCACAGTTCATTTCTGCACCTAATCATCTCCATTCCTATTCTTCAAAGCCTCTTATCTCAGCTGTACTTTCTTTATACTTCTGTTCTCAGTTACAGGTTTCTGAATGCATCTTGCATGTAGTTGGTATAAAAGATAGCCTGCAAAATAAAACTGCATTGTAAGCGTGTGTGGGAATGCAAAACAAATATCCTTTATCCCTTGTGGCTAAATTTCAGTGTGGAATTTCGCAGGCTCCTTTTGTGACGTTCTTTCTACCCTAATTTTACTATAGCAGATACCACTTGCTATGCTGCTGAGACAGTCTTCAGATTGGTGGTACAGACCACAAACATATCGGTAAAAGAAAACGACCCATTTCTGAGGGAAAATGGCTACCCAAGACCATCTTACCTAAATTGTACAGGTGGGATCCACAGCTGGTATAAATTGGTACAGCCCACCAATTTTGGTGAAGTCAGCTGAGCCATGTTCATTTTTAACTCTTCAGATTTTTTATAATTGTAAAAATATGCATCTAAATGAATCTTCTTTAGAGGACATTTTAATGATTGAAGGAAAATAGTCCATGTTCTCCTGACCTGAACTTTGTCTCCCCTGTTTCAGGGTAAAATTTTACAGTGCTGGTTATGTCCCCATAACTTCCCATCTGTGCCATATCCACTGTTACAGTGCGTCTGCACCATTCTAGCTGGCCATCCTGCCTGGGTATGGGTGTGTTTATATAAAATCAGCCCCTCTTTTGCCTGTTTACCTGTTCCTGGTCTTAGATGCAGATTTCTGTAAAGCAATCTTTTGGAGAGAATTCACATAAAACTCCAGCCCTTTGTGTTTAAATATCTGATTAATCCCAAAGACTCAGTTAATTCATTTTCAGTTGTTTATCTTAGAAAGAAAATGAATTAAGAGGTGATATGTTAAAATATATAGACTAATGAATAGTCTAGAGAAGGCACATCCGGCGTGTCAGCTTTCTGTCTAATAATACAACAAGGTGGCAGTAAATTAAAAGGTGGCAAATTCTAAACTGATACTTTCACGCCACCTATAGTTAGAATGTGGCATTCGTCACAGGACGTTATTAAGGCTGCAAACTTAGTATTCAGACTGTCCTAATGATCAAAATTTGGGAAGAGATGTAAAACCTTGTGCTTCAGGGCTTAAGTAGTTTCTGTTAGAGATCAAGATGAGATCTGTGTCAGAGGTAGAATATCTCCTACATCTGCCTCCTGTGAGGTTCTCTCACCTTCCATTGTCAGGCAGGATGCTGGACTACACAGAGTGATCCTGCATGGGAATTCTTCTGTTCCTAAAACAATATTTTTAAAACATCTCTTGAATCTATGCTGTGCATGGTCGGATTGATCTGCTAGTAGCAGGTCTAATGTAATTTCCAGGTTGGTATATCTGTGTAATTGAGCTATTTACCATGCCCCCTAGAAAGTTTAAACTCTTCAGGGTTATGATTTCTACCCCAATATCCCTAATGCTAGCTAGGATGCTCCAAAGGAAGCTGAGACTGAGGGAGCCCTGTGTATCGCCTGCTAGCAACCCAGTCCTCAAATAGGTGCATGGTGGGGCAGTGATGTCAAGCAGTGTCAGATCTACTTAGGTCAGCATTACTGCAGTGGAGAAGCAAAAAGGGGGGAAACTTAAAAACGGGGCAGGGATCAAAAGCAATCTGCAGACTCCCTCCAGGAGAGAGCGCATAGCTACTTAAATGCACTTAGGGTTCTTGTGAGACAAGAGCCAGAGAGGAGCTCTGGGCTCTGCTTTTGGAAACTTGAGTGTTAAATAAATATTTTGCTATCCTCCTCAGATTGACCTGAGATGGCCACACACAGGTGGCCTCTGGGAAGTTGCTGTGTTGTTTCAATTCAGCAGCACTACTTCCAGCTCCACCTTGAGCATGAGCCAAACAGCCGAACCATAGTGTGTGTGTTAGCTTTTTGTTTCAGCCAAGTCCATGGCAGACCACTTGCTGCTGCTTTAGCCAGATATATTATCAGGTGTTTCCATCCCAAGTCATTATCATACAGCACAGTCATGGGGAGCTGCACTACAGTTAAGAAATCGAATAAACTCGTGTCTCATGCTGACTCGAGCTGGTGGTTGCTTGAGCTGGGGTTTTCAAAGCAGTATAAGGGAGTCCCAGTGAATTTCAGTGGGAGTTGAGTGTCTAATTCTCCTGGGCTTTGACAATCCCAGACTCATGGCATTACTTACTGGGTTAGAAAGACCGTGTGGGAGTTGTGTCTAACTCTCCTGGGCTGCTTTGACAATATCAGACGCATGACATTACCTACTGGGTTAGAAAGGCTGCGAAGTGAAGCTGTTAGGTGAGAACGTGTGGCTAGCACTCACTAGAGCAGGAAGAGATTTGTGTGTGAGTGTGTAAAGGACCTGGGTATAGGCCATGGAGAGAAGTAGGCCAGAACTGACAGCATTCACTTGCCAATATTTCCATTGCAAGTGTCATGCTGCTCCTGAGCTACTTGAATTGACAGGATGTGAACCTAGATCATTTCCTCCTGAGTCACTGAGCAACTTTTTGCTCCAAAGGGAGGTCAACATAGGCACTCCTGAGCTGCTTGGAATAAGGCAGTTGCTTTTGTGTGTGTGTGAAAGAGAGCGAGACCCTCTCTCCAAGTCACTCTCCAACCTCTCTCTTTTTGATGTCCTAAGCAGACTGAAATGCCCTCCCCTTCTAACTGGCCAAAGAGGAGGACGAAAATCATGCTCTGCTCTTGTAACCAACAGCCTCAAGGGAATTTTGCTTCCTCTAGAAACTTTAAGCTTCTATGATAGAGTAGGCCCTGTTCTCCTACGCAGTACTTGTGGCTTGGCTGGTTATACCGTTTAACGGTACCTTTTCAGTCCCACAGTCAGCTAGGCATTTGAATGGTTCTGAGCAAATAGAATTTGTTTTTCCGTAGAGCATAGCAAGGATGTTTATTTCTTTCCACTGATTTAAAAGAATTTGCAACCCCCACAAAAGCCACATGGTATGATAGAGTGGATGGTAAATCATTTGTCTTGGCTCTCTATAATTTCAGTAAAGATTGCATAAACAAAAGATTTCAATAGCAGGAAATTGCCCAAGCTAACTGCAAACACTTTACAAAAGAAGGCTGGTGACTAAGTTTGTTAAAATACAGATGGATGTGTGTGTGGGGCGGCTTAAGACATTACTATACATCTTGTCTTTGTTCGAGACATTTATTTTCCAGTTGGGTTGCATTCAGTTACTTACCTAAAACCCAGGAACTCTCCATTTATTGTATTTACAAACGAATGTCAACTAACCGTCGTTGCCTTCTCAGCAGTTACAGCACTCGGCTTGTTTCGTTTGCTCAGTTATGGGTAAGACAGATTAGATGGAAGGCTGAGAGAGATCCTGTAGGATAAATATCAAAGGCCTCCTGAGTATAGTTGCCTGCAACATTAGGGGTATGGCGCATTCTCCTCTCCAGCTGAAGTCAATGAGAGAGGAGACCCCTCACCTATCTATCTTGTATTTAAGCACCTGACACTAAGGCCCAGATCCTCAAAGGAATTTAGGTGTCTAACTCCCATTTTATCCTCACAATGCCTTTGGAAGGCAGGGAAGTATTCTCCCCATTGTATGGGTGGGAGCTGATGCATAGCGTAGATTAAGTGACTTGCACAGGAAGTCTGTGGCAGAGATGGAAATTGAAGCCAGCTCTCCCAAGCCCCAGTCTGGTGATCTAATCGCTAGACATGCTAATCTTGGGGGATAATCAGGCCCTTGACTAGCGCTTCTGTTTCTTCAACCTCCAGGAGAACAGTGCTGCTCAAGACAAACACACACTCCCACTTTGAAACTGGCAGGTGTGGGGAAGGAACTGGAAATGTTTGAATGAGAACAGCGCACTTTTCCTGATTGCAGTCTTTTTATCTGAATTTCTGAACCCTTCTAGTGCTCTCAAATGTCTCTTAGGGAATGAACAAGGCTCTGCCCCCCCTTGCCCTTCCTGGGCTACTCTTTCCATGTCTTTAATATTAAGTCCTATAGGTTTTTCCTTTCTAAGTATTGTTTGATAGAGGGGTTCTCTTGGTTGGATCCTTTTATGTGTTCCTTCATCTGCACAAAGGCACGCCAGCCATGACTTCATTCTTAGCACATGTCCCAGACATCTCCATCTTCTTTCTGGCTAACAAAAAGTCATTGAATTCTCTGACAAATCTCAGAAATTGCCATAAATTCATTTTATTTAATACCTTGTATTTTCCTGAGGTATTTGCTTACAAAGGTATTTAGGTGTCTGTCTATACCTTTGGTGGACTTTTTAATAGATCCAAAAAAGGAAATAGCACTGATTGAGTCGGCTATTGTTAGGAGTTAGCTAGCTAACAGTAGAAATGATGATTGTGTTCACACCACCAGAGTACACCTGTAGTGTCTCAGGCTGGATTGGGCAAGGATGTCTCCCATCACTACTGCTGGATAATCGGTTGGTTAGATTGAAATATTTTTTGTGGGCGTTGTCAGTTCAGCCACACAGAAATGACTATAGGCAGAGACTCTCATTTACCCATCACATACATGCAGCGGTCGTGCAATTTGCCCTGCCAATATTGTTTCATTTCAGGTTTTGGCCGCTTTGATGAGACTGCTCCTAAGAGAGGCAGATGAGAGAGCACTTGGAGTGATGTTGGCCTTATATCCACTGTGAGCTGGGGCAGAAACTGCTATCTGATGGTAACTACCACTGACCACCCAGGGCGGAAGGTATCGGATCCTGTTTCCAAAATCCAGAAGTGTTCCGTTTCGCCAGTTACTGTAGCTATTTGTGTTGTTCCAAGTCCTGCAGTAACAAACAATGGAAGTTTTCTCTTATTGGGGCTGCAGATTTTTGCGCAGGCTGCTGGAATAACAACTGGAATAAACGACATGCTCCACTGGGAGGCAGCAATGTTGTCTGGTTCTAAAGAAAACCTTTTCATCCCTTATCTTATGCCGAGTCACTGTAAAGTGGAACTGTTCAGTGTCTTTCTTAGATTGTGTATCCATGTTTCTCTTAACTGAACTGTGCTCTGATAAGAAGGCACAGAGCCTTGGAGTGCCGTGACCACAATATATGTAACTCCGAAGGGAATTTCCCTGCAGTAGGTCAGGGACTACAGCGATAGGCAGCCGTAAGACTGGTCCTTGTTTCATCTTCTGTATCTGTGGCACAGTGGGGGCTGAGCACTTCTGGAAATCTGGCTGTTGTCGTTGCATTAGGAACTATTGTGTGCTGAGCTTTTTTTTTGGGAAATCCAGCCCTTCTTTAGGTCCCTCATTAAGAGCTGGGCTCACTTGAAAATCTGTCCCCAGCTGTAGATGCTGAGCACTTAAATATCTGGTTCCTCTGTGAGTAGCCATCTCTCCAAGGAACATATCCATGGGCCGTAGTTCAGGAATATCTCTTGAACAACTTTCAGGTTCTTTATCCTTTTCAGCTTTGCAGTATCTCTTGCTGCCAAGACAGCTCTTAAGGACTACTCTTAAAATTTACGTAGTAAGTACCAATGTTAGAAATTGTCAGTGTCCCATCTTAAAGTGCAAGATCCGGCAAGATCTGTCATTGCATTTCTCTCACCTTCCCACTCCCACAGCACTGGTAGTATCTTAACTTTAACAATACCACAGTTCCAACAATTGCATTGCACTAGATTCCTGCCATTTGTAATGTAGCCATTTGCTGAGTAAGCCTAAATCTCAAATCAAAGGCAGACACAGCAATGTTGCTGGCCAACTATTGTTCAGTTTAACAGCGATTTGAATATGTAAATTTCCATTCCATGCTGCCTTGATTTGTTTATAATGAGGATTTCCTCATTTTTAATAACTCGTACCAGCTTTAATAAGTTGTGCTGGATTTTTGAATGGTCAAACTTTTGGGGGATTTTATAGGATACAAGAATAACAAGTTCAGCTATGTGTAACGGGGATTATAAAGAGAGAGTATTGGATTGTTCCTGCAAACCTTACTCTCTCTGGAAATTACTAATGATAAGGAGAAGTCTATGCACATGACGGAAGCCTAATGACATGACTATGTTCATAGGCTTAGGCCTTTAATTTCTTGTGTGACGTGTAGTAGCATCACAGTAAACAAAGCACATGTATTTTAGCAAGTAATGTGTTAGTATTGTATTGTATCTACCCTACCTGTGTAACTACTGTACTTATTCTATTGCTCTGATCTACGGCCTGACCAGGGGTGTCCTCTGTGTTGGGTTTAGGATGTGGTTGCTGGGTAGCTGGGCTGTATCCACTGTAAAGTGAGACATTTGCCTCTCTATTATCAAGGGGAAGGTTTTCACAAGGGGAGGGTGGCCAAATGAGGGGCAAATGGACTCTATCGTCTGATAGATCTGATCGATCTGGAAGTGAGTTGTGGGGCTGGAGCTTTCCATACAGGCCACAGTGGATAGATTTTTGCCTTTCTTCCTGTTGCTGTGAGATATATAGCACCACCGTTCATCAGCCTGTATCTCTTTGCAGGATGGGAGAAGAGGTAAACTACAATTAACAGCATCAGTGAGTACAGTATCTAATATGTTTTTATGTATTCTGTTGGGGGTGCATGTGTATGCAAAGTACTGTGTATTAATATGCTGTGCGTGTGTGTGTGTATGCAAAGTGCTATATGAGTATTAAGAACCAATACACTTGGTATTTGTGTATGTATGTGTAGACATGAGCAAATTCTAAAAATGACTGATTTGCTTTTATACGCACATTAGAAATGGCTAAAAAAAAAACTATGAACATACGTAGTCACTGTCATTATGGTCTAATACAATTTGTAGCTACATGCTGTTTCGACCCTTCTTTACACCACTAAATAAAGTGAATGCTGTTGGCAGCATTTGTAAATCTCCCATCAAACATCATGAATCTTAATTTTCTGCACTGCCCCCAGGAAGAAATATTCAGTTGCAAACTCAGAGAAAGGCCAGCATGTCTCTTAAATTGTCTCTTAAAATTCAGAGCTTAGTTACTCCAAGTGTTGAAGAATATCCTCCATTTATTAATTTAGCTGCTAGTAATGTCTTTTGAAATAATGTTTATATTTTGCTGCCTCCCATACAGTAGCTGGTATGCTAAATGTAACACCTTTCTTGTTGAGCAACTTACACATTTTAAAGAAATATCAAACCCTAACAGGGTCCAATTTGGGTTCATAGGCATTATTTGTCATCTCTATTAAGTACCATATAGACCATCTGCAAAGATTTGCTTTATAGAACAAATAAATATCTGCTGCAACATGCAGTGGATGGATGTTTTTTAGTTGGTTCGGTCGTATTATCAGCAACGAAATGAAATTCCTTTACCATCCAGATTCTACAGCGTATCATTTCTCTGTTGGATTTGCCTCTAGTTAAGGATGCAGTTAATATTTCATTCCAGTCAGCTGAAAACTAAGGATTTCCTTCCTTCTGTTTTGAACTGATATGTGGTGAGGAAATCCGTAGATGTTCCTGTTTTCAGTAAACCTTTTACTCACAGGGTTATACTTGTGCGTGTGTGTGTGTATGTGTTTAAAAAAAAGGGGGGGGGGAGAGAAAAAGCTGTTGTTGATTCATGTTAGACGTTAAAAGTAGCAGAATCATTTCTGTATACTTTGGAAGAGGACATCCAGAGTGCGAAAGTGTTTTCTCCCGGTTTATGTTTAACCTCTGATTTTTCTTGGATATGATTCTTAGTAGGCGGTCTTATTTTACAGAAATTGCATCCACTACACCAACCGCCCCTTCAAGAAAAGGGTCCCATCTGTAAAACCATGAAAATGCATCCTCCTGGGTTGCTGTTTCCCTGTTTAGCAGCATGGTTCATTGCCACAGCTGAAGGGCAGAGGCAGAAGGTAAGTTCGCAAGTCTTTGTTTAGGAGTTCAATGATTGTGGGACAATTACTCGTTTTCATGTGGCTGCATTGTTACTGAAGGATATGTCCCCACCCCAGTGATTTCAATGTGGATTTAGTTATTGAATCACCTCCCTAATTAAGCTTTAAGACAATCCATTATCTTTCCTCTGTGTGTATGTAAATATCTATAGTCTAATGTATACATAAAATTAAGGATATGGGGCTTTGCTTGGATCTTAAGTAAACTTAGATTTACACATTATCAGCGCTGACTGCAGAGTGGATTGTGAGGACTGAGGGCCTAATCCTGTAAGAAGCTGAGCATCCTTGACACCCGCTAACTTCACTGGAGTCAGGGGAACTTTGCTCCTGGCAGCACTGAGCCCTAAAGCGCTTCATAGAATCTCCAAAAAGCCTTCCTAAACTGCAGCTGTTGAAAAGTTGGCTTGAAACCGTTGAAGGTTGACACGGTGCCCACTGTGGAGGTTTAAGTGACGAGCCTTCATGCTCCTAAGAGAGACTGAGAAGATACCCTGTTTAAAACCCAGCAAAAGCAAAGCCCAGTCCAGAATTCAATCCCCATCCTGCACAGGAGAGCACGTGGAGGTAGCAGTAAGGTATTGCATGCTGACCTCTTCAGCAGTGTGTGTTCATACCAGACAGCGCAGCTGTCTCGGCGACTGCACAAACGATAGCTTCTTCACTGTCGAAGTGGTCTGTCATAACTCTTGGGTTTTAAAAAAAGGTAAGATTTTACAATAACCCCTTCATCTCTCCCCTTACCAAATAATCCATCAGTCCCTTTATTGCCTGTGTACTGGTTGGTTGTTGTAGAGCTGCTTGTAAGTGCTAGAGAGCAGACATAGTGATTAGTTCTTGTGGATTGCATGTGAGTGCAACCTACTTAAGAATTAATTTTGCAAATAGATCTATCTATTTGTGCAGTGCAGAATACTTCACACTCTTCATAGTTGTATCTGAGCACCTTGTGCAACAGGGAAAAAATGGTTCGAAACATGTTTCTTGGCAGAGTCCCTATGAGTAACATGAAATGTTTTCCCCTAAACCGATTTTTGTTTTGGTTCATGCATCCATGTACATGTTGTTTTATTTAAATTGGTTTTCTTGGCTCCAGTGCTAGAGATTTTCAATTTCGGTATGGAAGGCATGTTCGTTCTTATCACAAAGTGTCTGCTGCCATTGCATTTCTTGTCTCCTGCTGACAGAGGAACGCACTAGCCTACAAAGTCAGACGTTGCATGAGACATTTAGGAATCTTGTTCTCTAGCGGCTGAGCTGTGGAAGGGGGGCATCCCTGTATCAAACAATAGAGAGGGGTTGGAAATGGAAGGAGAGACCTTAAGACTATTAGCAAAGGAAGCTAGTGAAGGTCATTGATCTAAAAAGGCATGGTTTAGGAAGAGGCAGAACACTGAAAGGGCATTCAAATACCCAAACTTCAGATGGCTCCTTTTAGAAACAGATTAAAGGTATAATGCAAAATTGGACAGGCTCTGGAAGCAGTGAACAAGGAATCTAATGTACACTGCATTTCTGTAGTGCCTTTCAGCCAAGCTTTTCAAAGTGCTCTAGAAACATTCATGAAGCATAGCCACCTCCCTTGTGAAGGCGGGGAAGCAAATGGGCACATTGAGGTACAGACAGCATACGCGACTTGCTCAATGGCACCCAGTGAAACAATGCCAAAACTGGAACGCAGGTATTGTCAGACAGTCCCAGGCTCAAACCACTGCTGCTTCTGCATCATAGCTTATTTTCGATATGCAGTCTATGAATAAGACCTTTCCGCTGGTCACCAGGCCACTATGCACTACTCTGCCCTTTCTGTACAGATTTGGACCTTCCATGGTCACACCTGATGAGAGTCCGAGCTCCAATCCTCCAGATGCAGGCCACGTAGTCCCGTTTACCAGCCACTCTACACGTGCAGGCCTCAGTCCTATTCTCCAAACCAGACTAGGTGATCCCTTGCACAGCGGGGCAGAGAGTTCTGGAGTACGTGCGGGATGGATTATGGTGCCATGTCTCTTTGGGTGGGCGGTCAATAATTTAAACATGCCACAAAGGCCATGGATGCAGTAGTCCTGTTGGTGATAGTAGTTCTTGGAGACTTACCTCAGGCCAGACTCAGGCAGAGCAGAAGATGAGTTGCAGTGTGTTCTTGTGGACGGGGACTCTGAAAAGCTGGGTTCAGTTCCTGGCTCTGCCATTGTCCTAGAGTGGGGCCTTGGGCAAGTTATTTCATCCCTTTTTCACCTCCCACCTTTTGTCTAGTTTATTTAGATTGTAAGCTCTTTGAAGCAGCGTGTTGTGTTTGTTCTGCACTTAGAAAAGTGGGGCTCCGATTGTGGTTGGAGCATCTATATGCTATTCCAATACTAATAAATCTCAGCAGATTCACATTCCCCCTTGCAGCCTGACAGGCTAACTGCAGAATCTTATAAGTAAACACCAGTGGGGGACTCTTTACAAACATTTCTGACACCCTCGTGGAAATAGAAATGGTCCCTGATCCGTGATACTCCAAGAAGTTCAGAGACAGTGAAGTCACTACTGGCCTGAATCGTGTCTGTGGCAGAAAGGTGAAAGGCATTGCATCCCTCTTCCAACCCCCTAACAAATGCCATCTCTTCAGTAGAGGTTTATTAGCCCATGGCTTGTTCTCATACCGATGCTGTATGTTTGTAAAACATCAGCTTCTGTTAATGATGCTTGTGTGGTATTTCATAGAAATGTGCAGATTTCTTGCAGAAGGGTGAACGGGAAAAGGATAAGAAATGGATTTGCAACATATTTCGTGCTAAAGCTTATAAAGTTAGGGGTCTGGATCCAGATAGAAATACAGACCCAAAACTGAATGGGTTGAAAGATGCTGGGAAAAAAAATCAATTGTTTACAAAGAGAAGCAAAGTCAGTGTTTGACCTCATCTTCGTTGCATAATAAGGAACGTTACTCATTAACATTCGTTACTCTCTAGTTAGAGTCAGGTACTGGAGTCAGCCACCAGAATAGCTGTGATGGGCACTGGTACACTGTATCCCAGATCCAAGCAAGATCCAGTGTAAAGTCATGGTTTAGCCTCTTTATATTTGTGGTTTGCACTAAAGTAACTGCACTGGTTGCTGGCCCCCAGTGATGAAATCCCCAGAATAAACCAGGATCCTCAAGGTGGGCAGGTAATGGGAGAAGATGAGACTGGTGACTAAGGTAACAATTTAATGCTTTGCTTTTTTTTTAATTAAGTTAAAATCCATGCAATGCAATGTCAAGACGATGTTCACCTCGGCTACACCGTGCACCTCCTGTGCTGCAGCCTCCAAAGTGGTGTGTCCAAAAGGATGGATAAAGATGACGCAGGGGCTAGGAGAGAGAGGCTGCAGGTAAGGCCCATCTCCCTATTCAGTCTGTCACATCAGGTTTACATGCCGTTCTATAACTCTGCTTTGTATTTATCATATATCCTCACTGATAAACATTTCAAGGCATGCTTTCTGCAGGCCATGGAGAACCTTTTATAAAAATAAAGGAAGAGAGAAGTGGCTGGTTCTTAATGTTGGGAGGGCAACAATATGATTCTGGTTTGGGGTAAAGAAGAGGCAGTGTGAAGTGCATAGTGTACGTGGACTTCTCTAGTGCCATCATCTACAGATCTCAGAGAACTGAACAAACATTAATTCCTTACACCAATGGCTCTCAACCTTTCCAGACCTTTCAGGAGTCTGATATGTCTTGCGTACGTCAAGTTTCACCTCACTTAAAAACTACTTGCTTACAAATCAGACACAAAAATACAAGTGTCACAGCACACTATTACTGAAAAATTGCTTACTTCATCATTTTTACCATATAATAATAAAATAAATCAATTGGAATATAAACATTTTACTTACATTTCAGTGTATAGTATATAGAGCAGTATAAACAAGTCATTGTCTGTATGAAATTTTAGTTAGTACTGACTTTGCTAGGGTTTTTTATGTAGCCTGTTAAAACGAGGCAAATATGCAGATGTGTTGATGAACCCCGTGGAAGGCCTTTGCATACCCCCAGGGGTACACATACCCCTGGCTGAGAACCGCTGCCTTGCACTTCATAACCCTGCAGAGGAAATTGTGGCCAAAATTTTCAAACTTGAGTGCCCAGAGTTAAGTACTAAAACCCGTATTTAGGCACCTTTAATAAAAGTGGCCTGATTTTCTGCTGTTCTAGCAACCAAGCCAAACTCAATGTCACCTTTGGATTTTTTTTAACTCTCTTATTTCCCTTTTGATATAGTGCTTGTTCCTGTATTTTCTATGCTCATTCTGTTAAGCTGAACATATTTCTGTAGCTGAACTGTAATGGGAAAAGGGTTTAGGGAAAGTCAATTTACCCAAAGGTTGTACAAAAACATAACATTATATAGATTATCATCTGCAGATCTATTCAATAGTGAACTTTACCAGTTAACATGGAGCTCCATTGTCTACTGTTTTCTGTGCCTTACGACAAGCTGGAAACATTTTAAAAATAGCCCCAGCCATTTTGCAGTCATTGCAGACATATCTGGTGATCAGACTGAAACAATGGAAGCAGTAAAAGTGTGGAACAAGGCGCTAGAGTTAAGTCTATGAAGGAAGGTTAAATCCTTGTCAAAGATAAATTTAAGGGAGCAATATAATACACCAGGGTGCTAACTTTTTTTAGCTTTTCCTTTATAAATGATGATTTGTATTCCTGAAGCACCTAGAGGCCGTAAGTGAAATCAGTGCCCCACGGTGCTAGGAGCTGTACACATCCACAGTACGAGACCGTCCTTGCTGTGAAGAGCTTACTCTCTAAATAGATTTGGCAGATGGGGATGAGAGAGAGGAAGGATATCCGACTGATTTTTACAATCGAGGGAACGAAGTGGTTTGTCCAAGGTCAGAGCTGGGATGAGTCCCTGTCAGGTGCATCAATCAAAGGCCATTCCTGCCTTTTCGGATTAGCCAAAAGATTAAAAATGCATTAGTGACTTTAAACTCAGCATTCTCCACTACCATGCTGGAGTTCAGCAGAGTGCATGGCTCTCCAGTTCTGCCTCAGGAGCCTCTTCCCCTGCCCCACTGGACCACAAAATGCCCCCTCTGGCAGAAGTGGGGCAAGGGATCTGGTGTAAAGCCAGCCAAGCCTGTCTCCATCTCCCACTAACCTTGACCTTGCCAGTGACTATTTCGTTATTCCTTTGGACCGCAAATGTGAAGGAGGCAAGGCCAGTCTTGCAGACAGACAAAGCCCATTCAGAGCTTTGAAGATGAAAAATAGGGCTCAAAACTTGATCCAATATTGGATTGGAAGCTAATGAACAGATCCAAGCCCTGCATAATATAACCTCTTATGCCTGTGTTGACCTCTTCAGGCCATCTGCTGCTTGTTGTGCCAGCTAGAAGTTCTGTTATGCTTGTGGTCTCATGCGTATGGCACTCTTCTTTCGTGTGAAGTGGTTTTCAAACAGTTTACTCGGTACGGATCAAAAAGCAGCTCCGAAATCTCCCATCATTGTCCTGATTTGTCTGTTATCAAGTCCAATCCATATGGAATAGGTTGGGGCCCAAACTGTTTGTTACTATCACTGATCTTGGATTTTTCTATTTAAGATATACAGTAAAGCTTGGCGAAGACATCCTTTCCATACCAGGGTGCAATCACATGTGTAAGAGGGAAATTGAGGAGAAAAAATGCTGCCCAGGATTCTGGGGTACTGAGTGCTATGGTAGGTTCTTCAGTTCTTCATGGGTCCTTCCAGCCATTGACAGGTCAAGGCACTTCAAAGCTCTGCCATAGAATTACCAGTCCTGCAGGTTGTCTCCATGGGAATGATTTGTTGCCCAGGTTCTCTTTCATGTTTCCCGAATACCTCTCTTTTGCAGAAGTTATTTTTCTGGAGAGGGGAGGGAAAAAAAATTTTTTTTATAAGAGAATTTTTCTTTAAGCAAGTTTCCGAGGAGAAAGAGAGATTCTCTTCTGGGAACTTCAACACCTACCACCTCTTCTATCTCTCTTCCAAGCCACTGTAACCATGTGAAGTTTCCTGCCAAAGGTGAAAATAACTAGTCTGATTCCTCAGTTCAATTTCAGACGAAACCATTTGAATCTGAAAATGTTTGGCTCGTTTTCTGTTGTTGTTTTAACACTTGCTGGTTGTGGTGAGGCCAAGAAGCTAAATTAGTAAATTACAAGAGGCAAATCCCACACGCTTGCCACCCTAGTTGAGAATAGAAAAGACCCCCCCCCCATTTCCACTGAGGGCCTGAGGTGATGAAATTTCTAGCTTGTTTTCAGCCTTGCGTGGCTTGAATAAGCATCTGGACTCTGTCAGAGCACAGCTGACCCAAAAGGCCAAACATAATATTTTGGAAAGCAGCCCCTCCCCTAACCCCGTTTTGGAGGACCCATCTGGAAACATCTCGGACCTGCTTTTCAGAGTTGCTGCCCACTCACAACTCTAGTTGGAGTCAGTGGGAGCTGCAGGTCCTGGGCTGTCTCAAATTAAGCTTCCAACATGACTGGCCTCTCCTGAATATTTGGCTAACGACCTTTTCAGGTTTTCCCAGTAGCTAACGGAGCTGAAAATAAAAGGCCTGATCTTACAAAGAGCTGAATGTCCTCAGCTTCCCTTGGCTGAAGTGAATTGCAGCCTCTTAGAATCTTTTATAATTCTTTGTCCGTAACAGAATGGATAATGTTTGTCATATAGCATAATAGAAAAATAAAACCGTTCATGATCCAGTGGTGGTAGGAACCCCCTTTGTTAATACAAATGAAGTCACTTACACACGTGGAGTAACTCCCTGACCCTAGGGCGTGCACGTGTTCATTAAAGAAGCAGGCAGACATTTCATTGCTTCTGGGTTCGTTTGCAACAGTAGTAATAGCACACACACAAATAGTAGTGAACACCCCTCGGGGGACAGAGAAGTGTTGGTTTTGCTAACGTGTGGCCTGCCTCCTGTTTGCCAGAATGCCCTGGTGGATCTGAAAAGCCCTGCAGTGGCCATGGGACCTGTTGGGATGGTATCACGCAGAACGGAACCTGCCTCTGCGAGGTCAGCATGGGGTTTCTCAGGAAGGAACGTGATGCTGCATGGTGGAGGTTCAGTCCTGGGGCCAGCAGGGAAAGCCTTCACTCTCTGTCTGGATGGAAGTGTACAGTTGCTTTGCTTGAGTGTACGGATTGGTTGGGTAGCAGGGCTGGGCCGGGCTGGAGGACTGATGAATTCCCTCAGCATGCTGTACAAGGCACGGGCTGTGTGGAAGCGAGTGCTGGGTCTGGCAGTGAGAGTTAGGAAGGATCACTAGGAAGTGCTGTGGCTGACAGCTGGAGGGGGGGTTCCCCACCCCCTCAGTGAACTAAGCTGAGTCCTATACCTTCCCTTGGGCTGAAAGAAGCCCTGGTCTGTTTGGCCCTTAATGGGCAGGACTTTCTTCACATTTATTTTTTCTCTTTGATGATAATGTGCACCAGCAACATGTTTAGGGTCCCAATCCTCAAAGGTGTTTAGTTGCCTAACTCACATCAAAATGCTTAAATACCTTTGTGGATCTGGGCCTTATGCTCCACCTAGATGGGCAGAATCCTCACCAGCTCTAGCTGGGCTGTCCACATTCCTCTCCCGACCACCCCCAGGGCCCAGTCCAGCCTGCTGTGGGGGGCCGAGGTCCTTGTTCCTCTCACAAACATCCTTCTGAAGGTGAGGGTGCAAGGGCCTATTCTGCTGTCACGGTGGCTCTTATACATTCAGGCCAGTACTGCCCCTCAGACAAGTCTTGTGGGAACAAGCAGAAAGGCACGCCTCCTACAAGAGCTTAAATGTACATGTGGTAACTTGCACCTTACAGGAGGCAAAATTAAGCACACAGGTCCCTGGCCTTGTCAGGTCCTTCTTTGCTTCAGATCTTACTGTTGAGACATGCCACTGCCTCATGGTGCCCATACACATCTCCTATACCCAACTGGTGCCTGAGAGTGTAGGAAGAGTCTAACCCAGTCAAAAAAGAATTCACTCAGACACTGTGAGGACTGTAGAATCCCACTGACTGATTGTTCAAATCCTATGAGCTAGACCAAAAAAGGCCACAATTTGCAATGTATTCTCCAGATCAGCAGAAAAGGAGGCCAGCTAAAAATCAGAACTGGGTTTAACGTATGTGGTTCAGCACAGCTGAGCCTGAAAGGGAACTGGGTATATCAGTAATTTAGGGCCTGATACTCAGCCCTATGAAGTAAATGGAAAAAGTTCCATTAACATCAGTGAGCTTTGGATCAAGCCCTCAGAGAGCGAGCATGAGAGAACTGGTACTTTTGTTTCTACTCATAAGAAATAGCTCGATAGGGACATGGTTTCTTCAATGACTGCCATGATCTGCTCTTTGCTCATTGGTAAAATTGCATCAACTGTCCTTTCTACCACAAGAGCTAATGGTAAAGCACTTGCAAGGTCAGGTGTCTATGTTGTATCACTTCAGGCATGAACAGAAAATCAAAAGGGGGAGAGGAGAGAAGACATAGCAATTGTTTATCGCTTCGCAGCTTGAACAAGTGACACGGTAAGAAAGTGACTGACCAATTTTTTGGCCCATTTAGGGGAGGTACGGTGGCTTTGCCTGCCAAGATTGTCTGGATGAGAATCTGTTTGGCCCTGACTGTCAATCAGGTAAACTACAGCGATGAACAATCTGAATCAACTGCAGAGACATATCCCCACATATAGCTAAATGACTGCCATGGAAGAGGATGGTATAGGAGGGCTGATCAGTGGAGTGGCAGGTGCCACTGTTTGAAAATAACTGCAGCCTTTTTTCATCCTTCTCCTGCGGGACAAAGTTGTTTTGCATTTGTCTGATGGGGAGGATGCTGCAGCTGTGGGCTCCAGTGTGAAATATGGGTCCAGCATTCGGATGTCTAAATCCCACATCTGGGCGCTGGAATCAGCATGGAGACTTGCTAAATGCTGGTTTTCCTCACCGACTTCTGAGCTCCTAGATGTGGATTTGGGCATCCTGCGAAGGTGCCCACATTGGGCCCACAGTGTCATGGCCTTAATTGCTGGGAACAGGGTGAGCACTTTGCCACACAGTTAAATGTATGCTTGTTGTCCCTATATTGAGTGAACAGAAAAATCATCCCAGCCCATCCCTGAGCATGGGTGTTCTCAGTCTCTTCCAATTGGGATCTCAAATCAGTCCATTTTTTCTCATCTCCCCTTTCCCTCTGTCCTTTGCGCCATATCCCAAAACTCTCTGCAGTTTTTGTTTAAGATGACGACAGAGAATAAAACCACACGTCGTCTTCTGCTACTCCGCTTCCCTTCTCCTGGTGGCTTGCTGGTTCCCTCCTCTGTCCCAGCATCTCTCAGCTCCCCACAGGTTGCCCTCCTCACGAAGCTAATACATTCATTGCCAACAGAGATCCCTGCACTACTTCTCATATGCTGCATTTCATAGAGCCAGATTATGCCTGGCCCTCTTCCCTGACCCATGTGTTGGCACAGGGGATAGCCAAGATCCCAGTGCTTGCGTTCAAGAAGTGGTAGCATCGTTAGTGGCACCAACTGTCCACTCGAGCTGGTGGACTTCAGCAGTCATGGGAGGAAGAGGGGAGGGTAGAAGAACTGCATCTATGAAAAGGCATTGCAGATGTAGCATTTGAACACGTTCCACGCATGGGAGCATTCTGCCTGTCCCTGCCCTACCCAGACAGGACACCTCCAGAGATTCAGTCCTCTGAGTTCCCACACTCTCCATCTTTTGAGTCTGTGGTTTACAAAACCTCATTATGGCCTTGGCCTCCTGTGGTGAGAGGCTAAAGTGCAGTTGCCTGTGGAGTAAGGTGACCAGTGTCCCGATATTAGGGACTTTGTCGTATATAGGACCTCATTACCCTACCCATCCTGATTTTTCCTCACTTGCTATCTGGTCACCCTGCTGTAGACTAAAACCTGAATTGGATTTATAAGCTTTCAGTATATTTAGCGGCTGTATACCAAGTGCCCATGCGGTTCCCTGCAGCTCCCAGTATTGTGCTTGTGTGGGTTTCTCTTGCAGTGTGTGACTGTCAGCATGGTGTATGCGACCACGGCATTTCTGGTAATGGAAGCTGTACCTGCCATGGAGGCTACACTGGCCCAAAGTGTGATCAAGGTAAAGGCTGGCATTTCCCTACCAAAGAATTTCGAAATGTATGTGCCCCCAGGGGAGGAAATGTTTAGCTGTAGGACAGGAGAAGAAATAGTTTGGAAATGCACAGGAAGGATGATTTTGTGTTTAAGGAGCTAGGATAGGACTCAGGAGACTTCCGCTATGACCGTGGGCAAGTCACACAACCCTCTCGGCCTCAGTTCCCCATCTATGCAATTGGGATAATGCTTCCTTTCTTCTACACTTCGTCTGTTTGGAGTGCAAACTCCTCGGCATGGGCAGTGTCGCTTACTGTTCATGTGTGCTGTTCACTGTGCCTACCACAACGGGGCCCCGGGCTCAGTCTGGGGCCTCTGGATACAACTGAAACACAAATAATAATAATAGGAATCATTGAAATTATTTCTTGGCCTTCTCAGATGGTAAATTCTATTGTCCAGAGACCTCTACTGCACCAGAGGAAACCCTCCCTTTGTTTTATGATTTCAGAGCTACCCGTTTGCAGAGGCATAGCCTGCGGGGACAATGCGCATTGCGTGGTGGTGAGTGGGATGGCAAGATGTGAATGCATGCCAAACTACAAAAAGAGTGGAAGCATATGCCAAGGTGAGACACCTTCCTTTTACCAGATCTTCCTAATCCTGTATTCAGGGCACTCTCCTGAGTCGTGGGGCTGCCGATGACCCACCAAGCACTGCTGCACCTCAAGCAGAATGGGGCTGTGCTGCCATGTTTGCCCACATGCTTGGGGTGCAATCATGAGCCCTTGACTTGGGCAGAACTGAGTGTCAAGGGCCGTTCTTCATCGACTGGTGTCTCTGTGGGTGCTTCACTTCAGGTGTCTGGTGCACCCTCACATCTGGATAGGAGACTTTCATCCGCAGTTCCTGCATGCGCAAACCCGTCTTACGGTACCATCGGCATCTTGAGCGTGGCCTGAGTCCCTTGGTTCCTTCTCAACCGCCTGTGGTCCAAGACAAAGCTACAATAGTTCCTTTAATTGACTCATTCTGACAGAAAAGTTTAATTAGTAATTAAGATACATTACTTAGTTTAGTTGGTTAGTCAGTTACTACTTCCTTCCCTTCATTACTTACCTATATATATAATTTTTCCTTTCTTAAACTCCTTTTCCCTCTCCTTTAGAGTACGTTTTAGTTATCCAGTTACCATGCTCGGTTCCCCGAGTTTTAAAAGATGCACCTCGTGTAGGGACACCATGCCGGCGTCCGACAGGCATGCCCAATGTCTAAGATGCCTCAGTGAGGGATATCTTATGCAGAAGTGTCCCCACTGCAGGAACCTCAAGACAAAGGCCAGAAAAAATAGAGAATTCAAGTTGAAGTTAATCCTAATGGAAAACTCCCTGAGACCTGCCTCAAACCCAGGACGAGAGCCTTCATTGTCGCCGTCTGACAAACTGGGCAGAAAGATGGCTTCAGCGCCATTGAGAAGCCTGCCAAAAAAGAGGCCAACACCAACCAAAATTGTCACCCACACCCCGTCAGTGCCCGCATTCTCAACAGCACCGAAGGAGCGTCATAGGGAGGGTGTGGAATCAAGAGTCAAAATACCAAAGACGTCCTCCAATCCGGCACCAACAAAACCTCTGCCGGCACCAGCAGCCACGGTGCTGAAAACAGTGTTGACAGCCAAAATGGCACCGATCCTGCCTTTGGCCCTGACTTGCACAACGGCATGGATGGCGGCACTGACACCGGACACTGCTATGGCACTGAGGCAGAGAACCCTGCATGCAATGGGACCAACCAGTCCGTCGGCACCGCACGCTGCACGGCATCTGGTATAGTGCCAGGGAGGAAATACACATCCAAGACAAAGCACCAGGAACAGGAGGATTATCCGCTATACAGCACGGACACGTCACCACCAAGGTCCCCAGTGCTATCACCAGTGGATGGAATAACAACATTGATGGAGTCTCTTCCCCTCAACACTCCTCATCTTGCAGACCCACGTCTTTTCCCCCTGGTCTTAGAGGGTACAGAGGTTACCCGGGGCAACCATGGTTTACGCCTCCATGATTTGCCTCACCCATGACATACCCTGTGCAGTGGCACAACTGGGAAGCATGGCCTCACTATGCCAGGGATTACAGCAGATCCTCAACTTCCTATAGGGATAGAGATCTGTCCCCTGCCAATCAGCACTCTCTGCCATAAACCTTCCATTACAAGCCACCAAACAGGTTGGCGAGGAACTGGAATCACAAGCATCACCAACACCTCATAACTCATCCTCTTCACCAGATGATACCATGATGCCACCCCCGCCTACTAGTGTGGACAATTTCAGGCAGTTTCAAGAGCTATTCGGAAGAGTGGCACAAGGCTTGGAGATCCCCTTGAAGAGAGGAAAAGCATAAACTCTTAAAGATCTTACATACACTATCGAAAATAGCTCTACCAATGGATGATGCATTAATGCATCCGGCAGATGCCACGTGGCAACCTCCAGCCTCCCATGTGCAAAAAAGCCGATAAAAAATATGTACACTCAAAGTGAGCCAAATTTCTTTTCACCCACCCCTGTCCCAACTCCCTTATCATAGAAGCAGCATAACAAAGGGGCAAGCAAACCCACCGGAAATCCACACCCAAGACAAGAATTGGAAGAGGGTCGATCTTTTTGGATTAAAAGTCTATTCCTCCGCCACTTTACAATTATGTGTGGCCAGCTACGCTGCACTACTCTCTGACTATGACACTGACTGACACAGGTTCAAGATTCATGGACTTTATTAATGTCATCCCACAAGAAAGAAGAGAGCAATTTCAGTCTCTTGTTGCAGAGGGTCAGCTTATATCCAGAGCAGCCCTGCAGGCCGCTCTTGATGCGGCAGACACAGCAGCCAGAACATGGCTACAGCAATTGTCATGCAGACAGCTTCATGGCTTCATCCAACAGCCCTGCTCAAGGACCTACAAGTCACCACTGAAGATCTTCCATTTGAGAAAGCCAAGTTATTCTGCAAGAAAATGGATGAAGTCCTCCATACAATGAAGGACTCTCGAGCGATGTTGTGGACCCTCAGTATACACATGCCTGTAAGAAGGAGACAGAGCAGGTATCAAGCAGCCTTATCAAAGAAGATACCCCCGATACCCGTACCAACTGAGGCAATACAACACAAATCGAAGACAGACCTCAGAGAAGGTGGCAGAAAAGCCAGCAACAACAGCAATCAGCATCTCAGCTGCCTCTGTCCAAGCAACAGTTTTGAAAATTTGGTCGAGGGCCTGAATGACCTCCCTCAAGTTCCAGTGCAAAAATGACCCATCATGGTATTCCACCACTGTCTCCGTCCATACCAAACTATCTGGGCATCCATAACGTCGGACAAATGGGTGTTAGAGATCATCTGCTTGAGATATTCCATCTCTTTCACCCGCATACCTACAACTCGGTCTTCTTCCCTGTCAGGGACCCAATTCATGAGCAACTTCTTCAACAAGTAGACAGTCTAGTATCCCTTGGTGCAGTAGAACAGGTACCACAACACTTTTTAGGAAGGTGCTTTTATTCTTGGTACTTTTTAATGCAGAAGAAAATGGGGGATGGAGACCCATATTAGATCTCAGAAGATTAAACAAATTTGTGAGAGCGCAAAGGTTCAAAATGGTCACACTATCGATTATCTGGAGAGTTAATCAGTTCTGCATGAATAATCATACAGTGCAGCCATGCTAAATAAAGCCTTTAATCACGTACCTCACTGTGGAGTGTCTGGGCTTGACTACACGAAAATATAGTTGTGGCAAGCTGGGGTGTCCATCTACCCCACAGTAGCCTGATGCGTACTAAGTGTCCGTGTGGTCCTGCTGCCGCTCCTCACCCAAAGTGCACTTTGATCTGCCCCTCTTTGAGACAGAAATTGATCAAAGTGCAGTAGGAAACTTTCCGTGTGCTGCAGCATGGTCCACGTGGACAGCTAATGCATGGCAGGCTAGTGCAGGGTAGCTTTACACCCCAGCTTGCCACGGATTAAGGATTCGTATGGAGAAGTCCTCGATGACCTAATGTTTTGGAGCTCCGGGTAATCTGGGCCATAACAGTACTTTTTTCTCTGTCTGTGCTAGGCTAATGTGCCAAAAAGGAGGTAGGTTGCTGTGTTTCTGGAAGTGCGTGGTTTAGATAACATGTAAAACTTTGCAACTTTAACAGTTGCTGTTTTCTATCCCATAGGTGGGTGCATTTCATGAATTCATAATCAATCGATATTCTCTCTCTCTCTCTCTCTCTCTCTCTCTGTTTTAATTTGTGAATTGCTTTTCCTAGGACTAAAAGACACTACTATTTAACAAAATTACTATGAAGAAGTGGATGGATCCAAATACGCCATACTTTTGCTGAGCTTAATGGACCAAAACTCTGGTTTCAAATACCATCAGTGTGGCCCTACTCTTATTATCTTTTATGCTATTAATATGAAATAACTGCTTGGCTCGCTTATCCAAATCCCTCAGCCAAAAAAATCTCCATGGTCTGAAATTGTTTATATGAGTGGAGAAGTTTCCCACTTGAATTGAATAAATTCCACATCCCCTATTGTGTTGGGCTCAGCAGGTTTCTACTGTTCTGCTTCAAGTACTGGTTTGTCATCTGGGACTTGCTTATGTTCCCCTCTCTCATCGCTTTGCATTTACTTGTAGCTCAGGATCCTTGTGTTTCATCACCATGCTCCTCGTTAGCTGTCTGTAAGGCTCTAAGACAAAGAAAATATGAGTGCACTTGCAAAGATGGATATCAAGGAGATGGGAAGATATGCCAACCTATCAATCCATGCGTTAACAATAACGGAGGCTGCCCAGAAAATTCTACGCTCTGTATCTATAAAGGTCCAGGAAAGGTAAGGTGAAGAATTGCATTTAATGAATTTGTATGTGGCGGTAAAAACCCGATGCATAATTCTCCCATGCGAGTTTTGCTGGGTTAAATTGCATTGGCCAAAGCTGTTACCCTAACTTGTTTTTTGCAAGGATCGTTCGCTCAACTCTTTGTGGGATGCTCTTGAATAAAAGTTGATCTATGATTGCAAGGTTTTAATCTTCTGATTTTTCTTTCCTTAGTCATCTTGTGCATGTAAGCCTGGAATGAATGGCCTGAATCCTTCAGTAGGCTGCTCGTCTGTCAATGAGTGTCGGCGGTACTACTGTGACGCAACTTCAAAATGCAAAATCAATCCAGATGGGACTGCTAGGTGAGTTACTCTGAAAAACGCCATTAACGATGATGCATTCTGTAGCTAAAACAAGGCTTTTATTTGGATGAGCTTAATAATATTGGAAAACCAGGGAGATAGCTGGGAACTATTTGTTGTGGTCTGGGTTTTGAAAAGAACAAAAACAAGAGTCCATTGAAACAAATAAGAGTTTTACATAAGTATCTGTGACAGTTCCTGACATGGGCCATAAGGGGTGAATCTGGGATGGTCAGTGCTCCATCAGTCCTCGACCACTTGAGCTAAAGGAGTATCCTCATTAGCTGGTGGCAGTAGTAAGCTGTTATCTAGTGGCACAGACATGTAAAGGGGGATCCAACACACTCTTTGCCATTGTGTTACAGAAGGACTCCTGGACAGGGCCCTGTGATGTGTTTGATGGAAGTATCTTCAGCACTCTTCCAGTGTAGGCCCGTGAGGAGATTGAATGAGGGTTTTAGGCCAGTTCAGTGCTGGGTGTGACTGTTCAGCACTGGAGACATACTAAAACTAGCCTTGAAATGATTCCTTTAGGAGAAAAAAAAATCTAGTGCTCATTTGAGCAAACACATGGGGCTTAGTCGCATCTCATGTGAGGCTGAGCTGAGCTAGGAAAGGGGAATGCTGCCTGACCCACACTGTCTGGGGACATTCCTGGCGTGATGCCTCTTGGGCCCCGGAGGGGGCCCACTGGGGGGTGCCCTTCCTTGCTGCTCTGTACAAAAGGAGTAGCCATGGCCTTTCACGGGGACAGGAGAAGCCCCATTTCTGAGGCTGTCCCTCAGGCATCACTAGCATTGCTGGCTGCACTAACAGGTCCCTCCCTCTTCTGCTCCCCAGCCTGCCTCAGATAAACTATGGCTGTCCTTCTGTGAGCGCGCTAGGTGGGGGAAGGGCTCCCTGCTTGCTCTTCCTTTTCTAGTGCAGCTGCTTGGGAGCAGCCATTATTTGGCTCTTTGTGAGACTGTAACCCTCCTCCCCTGGCCCTTTGTGTGGCTGTCTGCAGTGCTGAAAGAACAATATCTGAGCTGATAGTTGGATAAAACCCAGACAGGAAGAAGTGCCTTTTTTAGCCAGTGATTCCAAGTAGCTGCTGTCTGCTTGCTGCAGAGCTGTGTGAACTGGGGCAGAGATTTTCACATGCAGATAACCTTTGTTGCAAAACTCATTAGCCTGCCTGGGGCTTCAGTGTGCCAGCTCTTGGAAAACACGGGGAAGTCTGTATGGAGCAGTGGATCTAGAGATCCACTGAGATGAGTAGAAGTTGAGGGCTGCGGCGCATTGCATTATAAAAATAACATTCCCAGGATTGTCACTAATACCTTGGGTGTGAAGCGTGGCCTCCAGTGCTCAGATGCTAAACAGCTCTATCGACAGGCCTTGCATAGTGCTGGAAAACCCAAAGGAAATCTCAGGGCCACCAGGAAGTGATGTGAGTGGTTCATTAGATGGTGCTTTTTCCTCTGATTCAGCATGGTGCAAGGGGCAGCTTGGCCCTTGTAAAACCAAGGTCCTGACCAACTATGGCCATTCAGATCCTCAGGTGGCAAGTGGAGCCAAGAGTACTTTATCCCATGTGTGCCTGGTGAGATGGGTGTGACTTCATCTCTTGGCTGCTGACATTGCAGCCGTTGCCCATTGCTGCAGCTGGCACCTCAAGGTGAGATTATTGTCTCTCACCATGTGAATAGCATCTGGAGACTATCAAGAAACTGGAGCTAATGTAGGATGAAGCCATTTGCTCATTAGCCAGGGTGTCTCAGGGCATCAACTTGCTTTTCGTGATGTGGTGGTTAGAGGGCCTGAGTCCTGTCTGCACTAACACTTACAGTGTTGTGATGACTGCTGCAGCTGCACGGTTGTTGGAAAACAAAATAGCCTAGTGTAGTCAAGGCCTCACCAAAAGCACCTTCCATCAGTGCTTGCCAACTTGCACTGGCTGCCTGTGAGCTTCTGGGTAGAGTTTAAGCTGTTGGTTTTCACTTGTAAATTCCTAATGGTTTGGTTTCTGCACAGGACAAGAAATCAGCTCTCCCCGAGGCAATGCTGCCGTAGTTGTGATAAGTGGCGGCCCTTGGGCCAGAGGCTGCAGGGCGCTGTCCTCGAAGGGTGCTCCGCTTTGGAATTCACTCCCCCATTGGCTCACCAGAGCTTAGGTTTATTAAGCTTCTGGACATCCTGCGGAGCCCATCTTTTCTCTCTGCCATTTGGAAGTGGCTTGTTAATGGGTGTCACTCTTTTTTTAAAGGAATATTTCATATTCTCAGCATAATGAGGATCTTGTTTAACGTGCAGTTCCCAGGTAGTATCTTCCAATACAAAATATTGCAACATTGTGTCTTTGGATTGCTAATTCTATTTGGTATGGAGGGGAATAGATTTGATCTGATGGGTCCCGTCAATCTCTCTACCTCCTATGGTGTTCCTTCTTGCTATTTGCTTAGGCTTTAACAGATTAGTATATAGTCAAAGTATCTATATGAACAGGTCACACCCAGACTTTGTCAAGCATGCCAAGACCTTTTTTGTAATCACCATTGCATCTCATTCTTACTGTTTAGCTGTGCCTGCAAAGATGGGGAGATTGGAGATGGGAGAAGTTGCTACAAAAATCTCATGAGTGAGATCTCTCAGCTGAATACTCGAGGAAGATGGTTCAGGAAATTAAACAGTGCAAACAAAATGTTTGGTAATGTTCTTCTGAATTCCTTTGGGGAATGGTGCTTAAGATGGGGCTAGGAGGTGCTGGTGGATGGTTAAGACTCAAAAGAAATCTGAGATGTTGTTTAATGTTATATGAAAAGATATGGCAGTATCAAGGAAGCTACATCTGAACTCTTCCTGCATGATGGGACTCTTGCCAGCTTTGCGCACATTAACACACCACAGAGAAGATTCCTGTGTGAGGTATTAGTGCTGATTGACAGCCCTGGTGTCTGAGGTCCTCTATCCACAAAGCAGGTGAAGCACAGGCCTTGGTGGCGTAAGCTTCAAGCTTCCCCACATCAGTTCATTAACTTGCCTCACTCTTCCGGGACTACTTTGGTGGTAGTTCATCCGTCATGACTCAGTCATTCTTTGGGCTTTTTGTTGAGATGACCAAAAGTGATACAAAAAACGATGGAGGTTTTGTGCTATGGATACCTGTCCACGAAGGCTCGACAGAAATCCACCTCTTTGATTTCACATAGGCCACCAAATAATCATCAGATAGCAGGCTGGATTTGAGCTGGCACTGTGGAGATTAAAGGTTTCCACTTTTTGTGCACTTTGGCACTCCTTAACTAAGGCAGAGCTCTGCACATGGGGGAAAAATGTGTTCACACAAGTGAAGGTTGCACAGTTGGGTCCCAACCCTGCAAAAAGTCATTTTTGTACAAACTTTCCTAAATAATTTGTATAGTTGGGCACTTGGATCCTGATCCAGAGCCCACTGAAGTCAGTGGAAAGACACTCATCAACTCCACTGGGGTTTGGATCAGGTTCTTAAAGAATTCACACAAGAAAGTCTGTCTATACCCAGAAATGACTCATTTTTGTGCAGAGACCAAGAAAGTTCAACTCTCAGAAAGTTATAAGCATGTGAAAACTTCCAGTTGAAATTGTTCTGTAAGCTTAGGCTTTGATCTAAAGCCCCTTGAAGGTAACAGACTTAAACAGTCTTTGGATAAGACCCTTAACTAATAGCATTCACTGCCAAGCTAGTGTTGTAATAGCCCACTACCCATCCTCTAATCCGTACACTCTGGTCTCTCGCTTTTGGCAGAAGACACAGGGTTGAATTAACCCCTCTCCCCCCAGAAGAAGAATAAAATTGATCCCCTAAGTTATTCTATATGCTTAGTAACTGTTTGGGGGATTTGTTTTTTTCAACAGCTTCAGGGTGTTCATTGATGCTGACAAAATATGGGCCTTTCACAGTCTTTGTGCCAAGCCTTCTACCATATATTGAAAAAACTGATTTCAACGTAAGTGTCACCTTTTGATAACCTCCCTTCTTCATGCTTCAAGTTCTGTAGTCGTTAAAGAGTAGCTGAGGTGTCAGAGAGAAACTCTGGACTGCAATATAGTTAGAAACAATTCCACTGAGATACAGTTCAGTCTCGGGCTGAGATTAATTGCAATGGAAGGTGCTAACTCCCCAGCACTGGTTTGAAAATCTCAACCTCCCCCTTTCTTCTCGCCTGTCTGTATTAATAGACATTTTTCAATGCTAAACATGACTTTGAATGTTAGCTCTTGCTTCCTAACCCTCTGCCTGTGACACAGTGATAATTCTCAGCACTTGTGTGCCTTTTACTCTTTAAGGCTGGGATATTCAAAAGCACTCAGCAGTGGCCTAATTCTCATCCCACTGACCTCAGTGACTGAGTGCTTTCAAAAATCCCACTGTAAACCTGTTGTAAAAATATGAATGAATCCTCAGACTCTGTGACATTAAGTATTGTCTAGAGATGGGCTTGAGCAGAACCTTGGATCCAAACTTTGTGAGGCATTCAGAATCCCAAACTAGAGCTGAATGTTACTCGTTTCTTTTGTAAAGACGAGGCTGAACCAAAACTCCAGACTCTGGCATATTTGTTACCTATATCCAGTTTTACAGCTTAGGACCATCTGTTAGTATGATGATCATTGTACTTATGGAGAAGCCAAGGTGTGGTGACTTGCTCAAAGTAATGGGAATCCGAGCTATGATGAGAGCTCAGGAGTCCGTGATTCTCAGTCCTGTGCTGTAGTAGATCATCCAAGTCCATCTGACGCTACCTTTTAAAATGTTTTATTACATTGTATTCATTTTTAACATTTGTCTCAAATGCAACCAAACCAGCTATAAAACAGATAGAAAAGCTTGTATACCATCTCCCTGTAGACTGGAAAATTCTGCCAAACATGATCATACAGGAGGTACACATAGCAGGCATTTAAGACAGACTACTCCAGCTTTCTGCTTTTGTTGCATCTCAGTACTGGTTACCTTAGAACACTAAGAAATGAGGAGGGACGTACCTTTAAAAAAATACTCTGGAACTGGCTTGCCAGACTGTGTCAGAAATGTAATTCCTACACACACAGCATAACAAAAATAACCGTGCAATCAAAGAAACTTAAAAAAATGTATAATGTACTTAGCAAGTCCTTGATAAAATTGTGTTCGCCACATTGTACCATCATCCATTGTTGAGCAGAAATGTCCTTTGAAATCAATGAGGAGCTGCGCCCCAAAACTAATGGTAACATATGGCCCAGTGTAAGCAGAGAACATTTACATGAGGACTTAAGCCTTGTGAAATATTGGATGTGGAATTTGGATGGAGGGGCAGTCTTATAACATGTCCAAATCCAATAGGTTTCTGTGTAGATCGTCCTCTTAAAATCACTTGCTTTTGGATCAAACTCTGGTTCTTGCTCATGTGCATGCAAATAGCTTCAACCAGAAATTACTGGCTTGTTGCAGGAATTATTGGGTAAGGGTCTGTGGCCTTTGATATGCAGAAAGTCAGACTAGATCATCATGATGGTAACTTTTGACTTTAAAGTATATGAACCTGTGAAAATACTCCAATGCCACTATAAAAAGTTTCTAAGGGCTTGTCTATATTTGAAAGTTAATTCAGATAAGGTAGGGTGTGAATCTTGAAGTGGATTAACTATTCCCAATTAACTCCTTGTGTGGATGCAAATAGATTAAGATAACTCAAAATAAGGCACTGATCTGGAATAAAAGCATCTACACATGGAGTTAATCAGGAATAGCTATTCTAGAATAACTTTCTGTGTAGATAAGCACTAATTTTCATATAAATTAGGAAATATCTTAGCTTTCTGATCAGGAACTGTGAAGCTTATACATTAAGTATTTTTCTGTGTGTATTAGACTGGAAAGACTGTTAGCTGAAACTGTAAAAGTTTTTATTTTTTTTGGAAGGCATATCAGTTCTCCTTGTGTTCTAATTTATTTTCATAAAGGACACGGTTGCCCAGCATCTATGCAAAATGCACATAATTCCTGGTCAGCATTTGATGGAAGATATGATCAAGACGAAGACACTGTGGACGTTGTCTGGGAATCAGCTAACATTTAATAATCGGGTAAAGGAATCACAATGCTGTACTAAGTACCAGATCACTGTTTTCACATTGTACTGGGGCAAAGGCCTAAAGCTATATCTTTGACATACTTTCGTACCAGAACCCTTTCCTCCTTATTCTGCGGAGTTTTGACCAATGTAAGACTTAGTTTGTTCTGTAATATAATTATCAAATCACATCTAGAGTAGATGACCTAGTATGTCTTCTATTACATTTCCTTGTCGATACAAGATTGATTGTTTCCTACTTGCAGTTTATATTATATATGCCGTACACCCAGTTTTAAATAACCCGATCAATGGACCTTCCCCTGGGGACCAATATTCAGCATAAATTATCCTTTGCTTAGGATACTCTGCTTCAGCCTATAACTCTGAGATTCACCCCCAAACAATTTTTCTGTCTCCTTGGTTCTTCCCCTTTAGACACTTATACCTGGAAAAGATACTTCCCCTTATTTGTTTTTAGCCGCATTTTTTTATTTAAATTCTCTTCATCTTTCCTTGTAAGTCAACCCCACCAGTGTTGTAATAATTTTTGCTGCTTTTCTCTGAAGCTTCTCTGTCTATATTGCCTTTGAACTGAGAAGTCTAGAACAGTGAAACTACCTGCTTCTGGATTATAGCAGATCTTGACACCCCCAGCACCAGATTCTGTGGTGTGCTTCCAGAGAGGCACAGTACTGAAGGCCTAGTGAGGCAGGAAGAGAAAGGTGTCTCTCAGCATCAATCAGCGCAACCCCAGAGGCTGCTCTCACTCTCAGCCTGCTGCCAGTGGGCTGTTGTGCAGCCCCGAATTTCTCTGCTCTCTCACCCTACTGGCTTCCAGCATGTCCCTTTGCAGGAGTCTGCAAGTAGAACTTACACCAGCTGCGCATTCTTCCTTTTATTGCCCCTGTACAATGATGGGCTGAGATAAAGAGGCCAGAGGAAGGGCCAGAATCTGGCCCCATATCTTTAAACTAGTCAGTGTGGTTTTTTATCATCTGTGTATCTGGTAAAGGAGACCCTTCCCCCCATTATCAACAATGTGCATGATACATGTGTCCAGGCTGATGCAAGCAGCAAGTCTGCCTTCAGAATGCTTGTTCTGTATGCCAGTAGCTGACAAGTCCTGCTCATTTTCCCTTCCAGTTACCGTTTTCCTCTTTTTCATTCTACAGAATAGATTTTAATGATTCTGCACTAGTATATGGGATTTTGGGGAGGTGGGCAGGGCAGGACCCTGTTTGGCTTATGTTTCTCACCATCCATTGTTCTCTCTTGATCCTGCATCTTTGCCAAGTGGACTCTCACAGCTGGCCAAGGGACATCAGTGCATTTCCTCTCTGAATTTCCCAGCCTTGACCTTGGGGGCTGGGCTTTGATATATGCAGGGTGCTCAGAAGGACAAAGTGGCATTTGGGGCTGTGGAATCTGAAATGTGCTTTTCAAGGATAATATTTTTTGTTTACTCAGGAATCTTTAATCTGGGATAGTCTGCTCTTCCTCTCCTTTAGTTGTATCCAAAGCTCTTAATGGTGTAAACTGGAGTTCAGAACTGGGAGGAGCAATTCAAGATATGTGTAGTACAATTAAAAACGCAGGAGGATGTGGATGTGCCTGTTTGGTGTTGGACATGACATTTCTGAATGGCCTTGGAGCGTTAAATTGCACTTTATGCTCAGTGCAATATTTGTCAGCATTGTTTACAGAAAGAAATATACACTAGTAGTAGTATTTTAGTAATAAAATGAGACTCATTGCTTTGGCCATATTGCTGTGATCTTTCTCTGGAATCTGGGGCAAATAAAGGAGATAGCCAGGTCTCATGCTCCAGAGATGCTCCCAAATTTTGCTGCTCCCATCCCCAGAAACATGCAAGCAGGCGCAAAGTCCCTTCTCATGTTTGATTGATCCAGGCTACAGCATGTTTATCCTGAACTCAGCCTTATATGATCTAAAACTGGGCCCAGACCAGAACTATAGTTCTAAACTTGGGCAATTCTAATTCTGAACTTCATGGCTTGATCCTATCTTGGTAATGGAGCTTAACCAGACCCACAGATCCAAGCACCTCTCAACTTGGAGTAAAGATTGTGTTCAAGTATCACAGGTTGGATGGTCCCTAGCATGATCTTTATGATCTTTTCCCCAGTAACCCCATGTGAGCTCATGGCCATATTGTCCCACTGATGCAGGAATTGAATCAAATGAAGTTTTACAGATAAATACTCTCAGATCCCTTTGATATATTTTTCACAATGAAATAATGCTGTGTTACTATACCAGTTCTCTCTCAAGGGCTTTAGGTATCAAGACCTGCCAGGGGAATTGTATACCATCATTCAGTCGGACATACCAGCATCCAATGGAATTATACATATTATTAACACTCTAAGGAAAACACCCAGCTTTCACAACCTTGGAAATCCACAGGTACATTGAACAGTCCTTTTTTCTTCTGACTTTAGAGGATATAATGATAAACAGTTTATAGAAATCGAGTCCAAATGTTAATCTTCTTAAATCAATGGGGCATTTGTTTCACATATAATTTGTATACAGTATTTTGTTTTCTGCTTCTGGCTAATCCTGTTCAGACCCTTGGTTCCAAAGCACCATTAAGAAGTAACAAAAATCACTCCAAGAGCTGGTTGCAGACTCATGAGTGATGGTTGTGCTGGCTCTTGTATAACTAGAGAATTTTAACCTCAGCAATATAAGAATGATAGAGGTGGCTCCCTATTAATGAATGAGCTACTTTTCAGCCATACATTGTAATAAGGTAGAAGCTGAGTTGTGCAAAATGAGTGAAAGTTTTTCAACAAATATTCAAACCAATATTTTTTTTTCATTAGGGGCAATTTTGTCCCCATCACTTTTCACTTTCCCATGAGACTGAATTACATAAAGGGCTGTGTTTGCATTGAAAGCATCCCCTTTTCCCCCACCCCCCCAAAAAAGAAGAAAATATTACAAATTTAGATATTTTAATTTTGAAGCCACTCTTGTAAGGAAAGGCAGCTTTTTGGTTAAGGTATTGACCTGAGATTCAAGAGTTCTGGGTTCAATTCCCAGTTCTGCCACAGACTTTTTCTCCCCTAGCTGGCAATGGTATTTTTGCTACAGCCATTACATGTGTTCCTGTATATGTTTGTGTGTGCATAGATGAAGAACCGAATTCTCCACTGCCTGAACCTTGTGTAGGCATTTATGCCCTTGCCAAGTAGATGTAAAATGCTGTTACTCTGCTTTGGTAGAGTTCAGACAGCAACCTGTACTCAATCTGTTGCACAGTTGTAAATGATTCACATGGGGAGCAGGTAAGTGCAGAATCATGCCCATTGAAAATGTGAATCCTATTTTACAAAGTGGCTAGCCTAGAAAGCCGTTAAATGTACAAATCTCTTGCTTCCATTTCCTCTTGCTGATGCATCAGTTATGTAAAGGCCCTGTGGCTTTATATCGGGTCTTTTGTCTCCTTCAATGACATTTAAGAATATCCCTGCCACTTCTTGCCACATAAATCACTACTTTTTATTTGCTTGCGTAGATGTTTAAAGGGACAGTACTGAAAAGGAGAGCCATGTCAGCCTTACCCAACTCCCACTGAGGTCAGGGAGAGCTGCCTCCACATGTGCTCAGCTGCCTCAGGGAACAGGCATGTTATATGTTCCTAGACAGGCAGACATGCCTGGTAGCTCTGTTAGCAGCTGTCACTGCTGCTAAGCATGCAATTAACCACATAGCAGGACTGGCCCTGCAACCTTTCCTCAGCACCTATACCTACCAGCTCCTCAGGTAAAACTGTAACCCCAACCACAGGAGCCCCTGGTTCCGCCTGCTTGATGGAACTGGAGATTCCATCAAGGATTGGGGGTGTGCATTAAAGCTGAGACGAAGCAAGAACCTTGCTTCTAAATGAAAGGGTTTTTTCCTTCCCCACACCTCCTGAGTGGGAACCAGGAGCCTTGCGAGCACAGTGAGAGTTACTGCCTTTCAGGAGCAGCACACAGAAGAGGCCCATGACGGCACTGATAGCTAGTGTCATGGCACGACTGGGATAAGAACTGCCTTACTGCAGCTGGTCGATCTGGGACAGCCTGCACCCAGGTGGCGGCGTTTGGAAGCAGAGCCGTTCTGCATGCCTCAGAGTCTGGAAAGAGCCTGCTGTCTCTGAGACTGCAGGACACGGAGTGCTTTTTCTGCAGATGTTTTCCTTTTCCCAGGCACCTTTGGACACTTCCTTCCCATTTTGACACTGCCTGAGCCTTGAGGAATAGCGATGACATGAGTTATTTTCTGCAGAGTTATCTCTGGAAACATGCTTGTGTCAGCCCAGGTCACTCGTAGTGCAGCGCTTTCTGCTGACGAGCGTACGGATTCCAGTAACATCCACAGGGCAGGAGTCCCTTGAAAGGGACACGCTTTGTCTTTCTGCAACGCCACCAGTCGTTATTTATTAGTCGGATTATTGCAGTGCGTAGGAGCCCTAGTCGTGCACCACGAGCCCGTTGTGCTCAGTGCTGTACAAACACAGAACAACATCTTGATCATCTTTTCCCTTCCATGCTGTCCTTTCACGCTTTGAATTTTTGTTTCTTTAAGAAGCGCTACAACTGATATCAACAAAACAAAACTGACTGCATAGAAAACACCACAAAAACAAGAGGCTCTGGTTTTTCTTCATGCTTTCAGGTGTGTGCATACATGTAATTTGCCATCCTGCTCTGGTGGTATCTGCTCTGTTCTCATATGCAGGTGGTACAGATAGTTCTCGGTCTCAAAATACAGGAGAGCAGGATTCTTCTGTTCATTGCCTGCGTACAAGAGCAGAGCCGATTTCGGATAAGCTGCAAAAAGCATATGCTGCTATCTTTGCAGAGCTCATGAGTACATGTAGCTTCCACTAAGGTTAGTCTGCAAAAGGCTATGTCATGCATTGAAATCGGCGGGAGCTACAAGTGCATGGCGCCTCTGAAGACTGTCTGTTATGTGTCGGAATGAATCTCAGATCTACACTACATCAATCTAGGTTGCTGTTGGTCCAACCAGTTATGGCAGATATTCTTTACATACAGTGGGAACTACAGCATTCTATGACTTCTCTAGCGCACAGCTTGTGAGTTTTGAAACGAAAGGGGATTTTTGTTCCTGCCCTGACCCCACTTGAATCCCATCCATTTTTCCCCCTTCCCTTTTCTCTCTCCTTGCAGAAAAACATTGGGGAGATCCTTGCTTCAGTAGAGAGCTTCAGTCGATTTGAAACAATCCTTGAGGTGAGTGTGTTTGCCTGTCCCAGGAAGGTGCACTAAGGGGTCCTGTGATTGCGGTGTTTCTGCTGTAGCTTTCTCTCAGGAAACAGGACAGCCATTTGCATTGAAAAACTGGATTAAAAAAACCATAGCTTCAGTAGCTTGACTTTTTATAGTCGACGTTTTTTGCAATATCACCGGTTTTATTTTGCTTATTTGATAAGCAAACTTAGTGCAGGTGAAAGGTACTGGATTGACATCCTGGGGGCAAAGTCTTCTCTTTATCCATAGCTCAGTCAGCTACAGTTCAGGCTTCCCCACCAATGCACTCCACACCTGAACCAAAGGGGCCCATGTCTAGGAGAGAAAAGAGAGTAGATTCTCCGTAGTTCATTCAGCCCATGAGGACTCTGCTGTGACTGCTAATGAAGGCCTTGATTGGATTGTGGACACCTGCCTACTAGTAACTGCATTGAAACCACCGTTGCATTTCATATAGACACCTAAAGGCAAATAGCCTTCAGATGGTAATCCCGGAGTCCCCTGTCCCCGAGCCAGATTTGATCTGCTGGCCTCCAGGAGAAAGGTTCCATATCCTTTTATTGGTCCCCTCGGCCGTCTCGCGCCCCCCCCCGTAATGTTACACTTGTAAATGTTTTAACAGCATTCCTATTTTCAGGGAATAATTCCTTCAGTTACTGTTCGTTTGCCAAATTTATGAAACACATCTTGGAACGTAGCTTTGATTCTATTTTTCTCCCTCTAGTTGTACACAGGTATAGCTGTTAGTCTATGTATATGTATTCTTGTTTGTGTAAAAGCTGCATTGAGAAAGCGCTAGTTAAATATCAGTTGCATACAGGAGCTCTGTTCAAACTATTGTTGCTGTTGTTTTTTGCCAATATCATCTTTGTCTCACCTCTTTTCCTAAGACAGGTTCCTGTCTGTCTGTGTTAGGTCTTCATGCTGCCCATCACTGCAGAATCTGAGCATTTCAGTAAACATTTATTAGCAATAGCAAAGTCCCTAGTGGACTACAGGGCCTTTCTGAATCTTCTCCCCTTTCTTACAATCCTTCTTTCCGTAATTCATCCTAGTTTTAAACTAAAAAGTTTCATTACCACTGCTGTTTAATATTTGCAGAACTGTGGCCTGCCTTCGATACTGGATGGACCAGGACCCTTCACTGTGTTTGTACCAAGCAATGATGCAGTGGATAAGTTAAGAGATGGGAGACTTATTTATCTTTTTACAGAGGTGAGATCACATCAGAGTTTGGGGTAAATTCCTCTTGTGACATTAGGTTTCATGTGACGGGTTTGTGTCAAAGAGGGTGTGACCAGTTAGTAGATCAAAATGGTACTGGCAAACTCCGAATTTTATCCAAACACTCAACTGCCCGTGATGAGCTTATCTCAGTTAGAAGTTGCTCTTTCCACACATGAGCGAAGTGTGTCCTGTAACACTCCATAAGGAAACTGGTTTTCGTGCTGAAGTGGCCAGCAACGGCAAAGTTATCACAAGTTTGATTCTACTGTTAAATGCAGGTTTTTAAATGACCTTTCGAGTCAAGTTACTGTAAAAACCCACGTCCATGTAGCATTCACCAGTCACTAGAACACTTCTATTTCAGTTGTCTGTTTTCTGTCCTAAATGTCAAGAGAAGCAGCTAATTATTGTCGCTGTTATTTCCTTTTCCCTCCCTAGGGGATAAATAAGCTCCAGGAGCTTGTGAAGCATCATATCTACACTGCAGCAGCGGTAAGGCATCTTTGCTTCCAGTGTGTTGCAGCCCTTTGGGCCAGCAGATAATTAAACACTGCCTTGTGCACAATTCTTTCAGTGTTCAAGACACTTAAAGGACATCCCTCTAGCTACCTCTTCATTTCTTCGGCTTCCCATGGAGGAAGAGAGAGATGGGACATAGTCCCCAAAGCAGCAAAGCACTGATTTCAGTGGGTCTGCTCACATGCTTAAAGTTAACCTTGCGTCTAAGTGTTTGGCTGGATCAGGCCCCTAATTATAAAGCCCTTGGTTTCTCCTCAGGGGGCTTGTTCTCTTTAATACTTTATCATTAAAATGAAAATGTTATGCCACAAAACCTATGAGAGACACATGGCTGTTGTTTTTCCTTCATTTTAAAAGGTTAATTAGGAGTTTCCAAAGATTGCCATTAAGATTTAGAAATAAGGACAGTGTTAAGAGCCACATGTTTGTCCCTTTTGTTTTATCCCATAAAATGGGTCAAATTCACCCTTGATGTTAAATGCCCTGAATTCAGTGGATTCATAGGGACGACTGTTCTGTAATGTAGTGTTTTTCCTTGTTCCATCTTATATTTGCAAAAAGTTCCAGGCTTTCCTCCTCCTCTCTCTCTCCCAACCCCCCCCGCGCCGCGCCCCCCCCCCCTTATAGATGTTTTTACATGTGATTTGGTACTTGTAAAGGTGTTGGATTGCTAGTCTTGGAGCCCTCTGCCACATAACTGATACGACACAAGTGGCATTTCCACTCCAAATTGCCTTATCTGGAGGGAATTCACTCTCCATGCCCACTTAGTTTTTAGATTAGGTGTCTTGCTGAGATTGCAAACAAGGGAGCCAGTTAATACCAGTTTTAGTAACGGCTTTTGTGGTGTGGACAACTGCCCACTAAAAATTGGACTGAGATCCACCAAACTCATTGCACATATGCCACTGAACGGCTGCCAGTCTATGGTAACTTTTTGACCATTATGAGTCATAGACCATGGCAATCAATGTTTGAGCCATGCAGTCATCCAGGCCCAATGTACCTGATTTTAAAAAAAAATGTTTAAATACAGTCTTCTTTTTTAAAAATCAACCTGTTTTAAAATTAAATCTGAAATTCTTGCTGGCTCTATTAAGGCCTAAATTTATTATACTCTATTACAATAATTTAAATAAAGAAAAAAGCTGCATTAAGTCTTCTTTAAATTGTAATGAGTTAGAGAGCTGTTTTTTTAGTTATACCCAGAATCATTGGGTAACCATCTTTAATTTTTGACATTGTCTCAGGCTCTGTAAGTAATACAGTGTCACGTATTGTATTAAGTATCTATATCATTTTTAGTCTTTATAAATGAACACAAATGCTGGTGTTTACATTTTTCTAAATGTCAATTGAGGAAACTGATTGAGAGTTGAAAAGACAGGAAAGCTTCTTTTCCTCTTCCAATATATAAGTAGAACGAAGTATGAGAAGATATCATCTACTGGTTCTACCAAAAAAAAAAGGGGTGGGGGTGGGAGGACATGATGTCCATAAACAATCAGTTGAATTCTGTTGTTTAATGCTTTTACATCAGTTCGTTTTAAGAACAATGCATATTGTCAAACTTCTTTTCTTACGTATCCAGCACATTTAAGAACGGTTTATTTAACTAATAAAAACAATTTTAACATGCTGGTTTTATGCATGTTTAATTGAATTTCGATTTCCATCCAAATGCAGCATGAGACAAATCACAAGCAAAGTTAATCATCTAGGAGATAGAAAATGCATCATTCACCACTTTCTGACATAATAAAAAAAGTAAAAGTTAAGATTCTCAGTAACAATATAACTGCTTGAATAAATATGTATTATTGTAAAAACAATGAGAGTCCTGTAGCACTTTAAAGACTAACACATTTCAGCAGGCATAAGCTTTCGTGGGCTACAACCCACTTCATCAGATGCACAGATGTATTGTTATGTTATCCTTCTGGTTAGCAAAAAGAAGAACCAGATTTAGTGGAAAGGCTGTATTATTTGTAATATAGAGCTTACATGGTACTTTGTGCTAGAGTTCTGCATAAGG
The DNA here is from genome assembly GCA_007922155.1 of Mesoclemmys tuberculata. Classification (NCBI taxonomy): domain Eukaryota; kingdom Metazoa; phylum Chordata; order Testudines; family Chelidae; genus Mesoclemmys; species Mesoclemmys tuberculata. Next base: position 6,098,659 of record ML677085.1, read on the forward strand.
CATGAATTTCACCTGGGGAGAACATATGAATGTGAGAGTGCCCCCCCCCTTTTTTGCGGGGGGGTTGAGCACAAATACTTGTGTCATCAGCTCAGATAAGACCTGGTCCAAAACACATACAAGTCATTAGGAGAATTTCCACTGTCTTCAGTGGCCTTTTAATGAGTACATTATTCCTGGAGTGAGTTTACTATTAGATGGCTGTTCCTGCATCCATAGAAAGTCTTCATTTGTGTGATAGATGAGCTGTTAACACACTTTATTCTCCACTTTTTATAAACCTGTCCAGGTTAGGAAAAGAACCGAGCAAACCACAACCATTTTCCAACATGACTTGTGCTGCAGCAGCCTGGTCTCTCTGTGCAGGGAAAGCCGTTATTTTTATATTTCACAAACGTGCTCTAGACAACCCTTCGCTAGTCTCAGTTCTGAGCAGGTTGCACTTATGTTGTTTAAGAGCGGGAAAAAATCCTGGCAGCTACGTTTGGTTGTAACATATGAGATGAACAAAGGAAAAGGATACCATCACCGTTGCTTTTATGTTGGGTATTGCATAGGATTAATACGTGCACTGGACTGCTCTTTTAGTCGTGTGTATTTTGTAGAGGAAGGTTTAAATATTAAAGTCAGCTCTTCAAAGGTGGTTTAGGGAGGGGATTTTGTAGTGATTCTGAAATGCATACAGCTCTTTCTCCTTCCGTTTGTTTTTCATAGCATTTCTTCTTTTTGTTTATATATTTTAGGTGACTGTGGAGAAACTGACAATGATGCCTCAGATTATAACCGTGGCAAACCAGATACTGACCATCAATATCACTGAGGATGTAAGCACCACATACTAGACCTTGCCTTGAACCAAATCCATAATATGAATGCTCCAAGCTTTGGAGCTGGAATGGAACTTTGACTCAAGCTGACTCTCCTATGTCCTCTACTTAATATAGTAGATTTATTTAAAGCTTTTATACATTCTCTCCTCCTTGTCCCATGCATGAGTTCCACTAGGAAAGATGGATATTGTGTGGTAGATATTGAAGAGACTGCCTATTGAAATGTACCAGTTTGTCTCCCTAAATTGTTTGAGTGGGAATGACTTAGATTCTTGAGTTTGTTTTGTTTTGTTTTTTGTAACAGGGGAGAATTCTCTTGGGTGATTCTGGGGTTCCCTTAAAGCAGAGGGACATTGTGGCATCTAATGGAATCATTCATACCTTGGATGGCATCTTCATTCCTCCTTTGATAATACCCATTCTGCCTCACAGGTGCAATGAAGAACAGCACAAAATCATAGCAGTGAGTCAAGTTTTTCCATTCTTTCCTCCAATGGGTGCTATAAAAAAAATCTAAGGTGGACTATAATTGAGCACACAAGGCATGTCTCTGTATTCTCACATGATGAATTAAATTTACTCCCACTATGATCCTAGACGCTAGACTTCCTCCATGGCTAGCCAATGTAAGTGTTGTGAGCATTTCTTCTGCTAATGCTTCCACACTACTTTGCTGGGAAATCAGCTGTTTCCTCATAGGAGTTTGTTTTTGACAAAAGACTAAGGCCATGTCTTCACTTACAAGCTTACAGCAGCACAGCTGTATCGATACAGCTGTGCTGCTGTGAAAGCACTCGTAGCCGTGTTCTGCTGACAGGATTGACATAATAAAACCAGCTCAATGAACAGCAGTAGCTATGCTCTACTGACGACATAGCACTGTGCACACAAGTGCTTATGTTGGCATAACCTATGTTGCCCAGAGGTGTGTGTTTTTCATACCCTTGCGTAACAAAAGTTTTGCCAATATAAGTGCTAAGTGTAGACATGGCCTAAGAGTTGCACTTTTCCCCCCCTACCCATTATTCAGAATGGAAGTTTAGCTCTTCAGAGGGTTATTATTTGGGAATTTGTTTTAGATGCAATCCTTCCTGTTTACACTAGAGCTGCCAATCAGTTTGATGATGCTTCACCACCTGGCTCTCAACTTCTGTCTCCTATTAGTTTGGACTGGGAAAAATAGAGTTATCTGCACTCAGTTGCAGCTGTTTGAGCAGTAGCTGTAAAAACTGAATGATTTTTGTTTATTTATGAAAACTAAATCTTTTGAAATGCCCTTTGGCTTTGCAGTGTCTCCTGGTGGCACTTTTTCAAGAGGCTGGCTGCTGTCCTGTTGAAGTCACAGCAGGAGCACATAGAGACAGAGCAAATGCTGTATGAAGCTCTGGTCTTGTAGTGAAATGCATGCATTCCCCTTGTCCCATACAGCAAACTTCTCCAGCATCCCTCATTTCAGTCCCAAATTCCCTACATTCCACACAAATTTGGTGGCCCCTTGCTACTGTTCTTGAAAACAATTTACATGTGAAACGAAGACTCTCTGCACGGAGACTATGGAAAGAAGGCTATTTACAGTGAAGGAAGGAGCTTCACAGCATGTTAAATTTCCTGCAGGAACAGGTTTTTTGTGACCCTTATTCTGGGTGTTTTTCACACCCTGTGTCCCACATCTGGGCCATAGCTGTTTGATGTGCATGCTTCACAGAGCACCACTGAAGCCAGGCGGGCCCAGCACAGGCCTGAGGTCCACTTGTGTGCATCTCAGTTCTGGATTGAGGCCCCAGTAATGGCCCAGAAGGGACATAAGATTCCACATTACTTCTGGTGTCATGAGACCTGCAGCATTAACTGTTAAAGTGCTTTCCAGCACAGCTACAAATCGAATATCTACTAGCCAAAGGCCCTAGTGGTTTGTCCTTATCTCACAGAGACATGCCTGTGTAACTCCCAGCAGTTTGAGATGTGATCACACAGAAATTATCTGGTAAACAATTTGTCCTTAAATGAAAAACTCACCTTGTTCCTGAACCTTTACTACTCAAAACTTCTTTGGTCATATTTCTTATTATTGGGGGGGAGGGAGCGGAAGGGTGTGGTGTCAAAAGCAGTATTTCTGTATTGTTCATGTATGAGCATAAAATGGGTTATGTGTGAGCGTGTGTGTGTGTGTAAATATTCTTATGAGATACACTTTTTTCTCTTGGTTTTATAACAGGGCTCTTGTGTTGATTGTGGGGCCCTGAACACCAGCGTTTGCCCACGTCACAGCACAGAAATGGTAAATACCTTCTTGTTGTTGATTCATATTATACTAGCACCCATTGTACTAGGCACTGTACAGTTACATAGTAAGAGTGCTGATAAACTTTTCAACTTGCTAATCAACTGCCATTCTAAGGAATCCCCAGTCTTGATTCTACCCAAACTATGTTTCTGTTCCTCTAATGGAACATGCATATGTGATCTTGGTCACCGGAAAGATGCAGTAAACCTGTTGTGATGTGGGTCACTTGTGCTAGCCCGATTCTTGGTGGGTGGGACGTAGCTCACGTTTGGTTCAGGAAGACTGACTGGCACATGTTGAGTCTGGCAGGCTGAGATGAGCTCTGACAGGCAGAGTGGCTGGAGGTCGTCTGAAGCAGGTTGGAAGTAATTCCTGGATATAAAATGCTTGGCTCAGATTTTCAAAACGGAGTGATTTTGGGTGGCTCGATATTTAGGTGCCCACATTCAGACATCTGAGGGGTCTGATCCTCAGAAAAGCTCCTTTAAGGTATCTCAGCTTGGACATCTAAAAATGGAGCCACCCAAACTCACCAGTCACTTGAAAATCTTGGCCGTCGGTTTGTGCTCTAAGTATAATTGGTGAAGTCAGAGGCATCTTAGGGCCAAGTTTGTCCCCAGAATAACTCCTCTGAAGTCACCTGACTTAACCCAGAGATTATTTCCACCCCTCATCTTTCTTTTTATGGGAATAGTAACAATTTAACTTGCTGCCATCATGTGCATTGTTGGTTTGTTAACCAGATAACAGAGAGACTTGTTCGTGACCCAGTTTTTTTAATAACTGCATTGTTCTGCCTTAGCACAAGCTTTATGATCAGCACAGATGGCCATCGCTAGGGTCTGGTTTATGGACTCTTGTGAGGCGGAGGAAGTGGTTGTACGCCTTCCATTACAATAGGCTCTCATAATGATATCTAGTTCACCTTGACTCTTTCATGAACTTCTTCAGCTCAGTGATAGACATTTATCCTCTGCAGCATGGGACAGGAAAATGTGTGAGCATGACTATTGTGCTGATCCCTTGTTTCATTTCCGAAGGCTCAGGAGATCTTTCCAAGCGAATGTGTCTATGTCCATGACCCATTAGGCTTGAACGTCCTGAAAAAGGGCTGTGCCAGGTACTGCAATCAAACCGTTGTGGTAAGTGTGCTGGACAGCATGCAAGTGCACGTTCCGTTTCCAGGGAGCTTCACTTGGCTTCGCTGACTCAGCTAAGAGAGAGTTTTTTTGTCTTTAACTCCTTGAACCATGAGGTCCCCAACTGGAGTGCAAGTGGCAGGGGTGAGGAAGTGATCCCGCCTAAGGGTCTGTTCGCACTGCCAGGGGGCGTAGCTCAGCATGTGCAGACGTACCCCGGCTAGGTTTGAGCTAATCTAGCTCGAGTAACAATAGCCGTGAAGCACAGATGGGGGTAAGCTAGCCCTGTCCAGCCCAGATGCCGAGGACACACTCAGGTGATCACCTCCCATGCTTCTGTGGCGTCACTGCTTTTGTTGCTAGCTCAGGTATGTCTGAGCCAGCCCAGATCTGTCTAAACGTGCTTCAGTCCCATCTCCCAACTGCAGAATAGACGTGCCCTGCAGGTCACAATCTGCTTTGTGCAGGGGGTGAGAGTCCCCGCTCAAGGCGACATACTGATCCAGCTACCACGTAGAAATGGTGTCTGACCAGAGCAGCACAGGCCGTGGGAGGGGCTAGCCACCCCTGTGCCTGGCCACCTGAAGCCACAGATACGTAGCTCAGCACAGCTAGCTTATCCCACTGCTCATGCGCCTGTGCTACAGTTTTTAGCGGGCTAGTTCAGCTCGATCAGCGCGAGTTCAAGTATGTCTCCTCGAGCTGCGAATCACACCCCCAGCTCAAACTGTATCTGTGCGATGTGTCTTGCCCCTGAACTGGGGGCAGATGGCACTGACTGGGGAAGTTCCCTCTTAGTGGCAAATATTCAGCAGCCCACATGAGGATTGATTGGCATGACTCCCTCATTGAGTGCTGATTGGAGCTGCGTGGCTTACTCCGCACAAGCCACCTTGAATGGGACTGGCTGAGCTGGAGGAAACTCCATAGCAAAGAGCCTGGTGTTTACGACAGCTTATCTTCTACCAGAGAGCCCCACACACATCTCAAAGGAAACAGTGCCGCTGAGACAGCACGGGTGATCATATTCTCTTTATGAAACCTTATCAGGTGTTTTGGGAAGGCAGCCTCCTCCTGGCTAGAGACGTCATGCTGCCTGCAAGTTGCTAACCCGTGCATGTCTTGTAAAATGTTTGCCTTCCATTTCTTGTGCGCCCGTTAGCAAACCACATCAGCTTTTGATGCGACCCTGCAGAAGCATTCGCCTTCATAAATGATGCAGCCCATGACAGGGATGGACAAAGGGCAGAAATGGCCCAGAACAATCAAAAACCCAGGGCCCCCAAATCCATCTCATGGGCAGGAAAAGAAGGAAATAGGTTTTGCTGGGGAAAAATCCTGATTGGATTGGTAATAGGGTATTGATGGGAGGAAAATGGAGGTGGGGGATACTGGAGGCATAGTTCAGAATCCAAATCAGATGGTTCTTTTGATTAATTCACCACAACTTGGAGAAAGAGCTGAATTTAAAATGTGCAAGTGGAGGATGACAGACTTGTCGTCTGCGCATTGAGCAGCGCAAGGGAAAGAGGTCTGAGTTCAGACCAAATGCATGTTGCATGGTGTTTAATACACTATGCTACTCCATGCGGTGTACCAATGTTACGTCTTTTTCAGAAATCTGGGTGCTGCAAAGGATTCTTTGGTCCTGACTGCACGCCATGTCCTGGTGGATTCTCCAATCCGTGCTATGGCAGGGGGAATGTAAGTGCACCAGAACCCACTATGTTGGATCTGCAGTTGGGTTATAGCAGCCTTTTCGAATGTCAAGTGGGAAGCTGGGGTGTTTGGTCATGTACATCAAAGTGGCAGTGCTTACCAGGGGTTCACGCCCTTCGCACCAAACATGGAAATTATCAGTGTCGGGTATTCAGCTTTGCAAAGGCCAAAGAAAGAGAAAGCACAAAGCTTGGGTATAGAGGAAGGATAGGAAGGACATAATCTTAATTGTTCCAGAGGAGTAGCTGTGTTAGTCTGCTTTTAGTAAAAGAGCTGGCACCTTAAAGACTAACACATTTATTTGGGCATAAGCTTTCGTGGGCAGAAACCCACTTCACCAGATGCACAAACTTAATTGTTTTACTCTTGCTCTCCATTTTAAAGAGTGGATAAATCTTGTCTTTGCTCCATTCTTTCTCTGCCTTTTTCTCTCCTGCCCAGAGGCATCATTTACAGTCTAGAGAAAAAAGAAACAGTGTCTCTGCTATACATAACTATTGATTTCTGTATACTGCACCTTTAAATGTGAGATGTCTGCCTGTCTGGCCAAGGAACAGGCTTGTGAGGAATATTCAGGACAGAAAATCTTACAGATGAGGAGCAAGACATTTCTTTCTGTCTCCTGGAGACCAAAAACAAAACAATAGCTATGCATGTCACAGTGTCTTGTACTGAGATGAATGCCTCTTCTGGGATTTATACCAATGTAACTTGGAGCAAAATGTGTCCCTTGCCATAACTCAACCACATATCTGACGGTATACAAGTTGTTAATGCCCTGTGTGGAAATGAAGTACTGTATGTATTTGCAGTACACGTCATGGCTGCTTTTGGAACGAAATTACACATTTCCAGGCTTTTGTGCTTTCAGATCTCAGTGTAACGCGTCATTTGTTGAGCGTCTTTTTTCACAGGGACAGTGTACGTCTGTATGCATAACAGATATCCTAGTCTGACATGCAATAGGTAGAGGTAACTTTTCTCTATTTTGAAAGAAGACTGGATCAAGGCTATGGATTAATATATGTTCAGGGAGGAGCCTTCTAAACAAAATAATCCTCAGAGCCAAACCCCATGGGAAGAACAATGTGTGCGCATCTGCTGCAATTCCAAATGGTATTGTCTGTGTTTTCTGTCTCAGTAACTCTGTCTGGAGCTCAAATACAGAATATTCCAAGACGTTTGGCACAAGATCTGTTGAAACTGACTACTGTGCAGTATCTTCTATTACCATTACCAACTTTTTTGTTTTTGTTCGGAATGTACAGGAAATAACTCACTTCATCATTACATACTCAGCTTAGTTCCACTGGACATGGGTCACGTGGCTTATGTAATGTATAAGCAGACTTGAATCTTCATCCAAACTTGAACTGAATCTTTTCAATATTTGGAAGGGTTTGGTCCATTTTTCTCTTCTGCTTTCCATGTGCTTCCTGCCTGCAAATTGGACCAAAAGTGGAAGCTCCAAAAAATTGTATGTTCACATGAGATTTCCAGCCCAGTTTTAAAGACCTTTTACAGAGGTCTTTCAGCTGGTATCTCAATTTAACTGTCATTTCAACATTCAGCCATCACTAAGTCACAACAGAAGCTTCTTTGCTTCTGGTCACCAGGACCTATGTGTTTTTTTTTCTTGTTTCTAAAATGGTTCACAATCCTCTATGCTTTTCTGGAACCTGTGACAGTTCTCTTACTAGATATTAATGTCTCTGTCATGTATTGTTTCCCTCCACCTTGCTCATTTCAGTTTTCTTTTTGCTTTCCTTCCAGTGTAGTGATGGGATTCAAGGGAATGGCAACTGCATTTGCTTTGAGGGCTTCAAAGGAATAGCCTGCCACATCTGTTCAAACCCAAACAAGCATGGGGAGACCTGTGATGAAGGTCTGTAATTCCTCGAGAAAGCAATCCTGCTGGGTTATAGGAAATGCCAGGCAGGAAACAGAGCGAAGTGCGTGTGGGAGTGTAGGCATGGAACCTTTTCTAACAGGGAGCTCTGTGGACAAGGGAGGCCCTTCATTTGGGTCATTTGGTACTGGAGTAGACAAAGCACAGATCAATGTAAGGCAGATGGAGGTGGGGTCCACTGAAAAATTCAGATCCAGATTTTGGAATCCTTCAGCAGTGTTTGGATCCAAGATTTTGATCCAAAGCTATCTCTATCAGGAGGAAATGACCCAATAAATCTTTTTAATCTCTAAGTGCTATGAGGGCAATGAGGTCCAATGACTGAAGATAAAATGCTGTCCTCCTTGCTTACCAGCCCCAGATAGGATTATTTAACCGTGATGGGTTTGAATGAGATGGTTTTGAATGTCTCTTTCCATTAGTATAAAGGCTTTTTCCCCTTTAGTCATAATGATAAGAACGTCTTGCCACATCCGCGGTTGGTATAAATTGGAGTGACTGCATTGAAATCAATGGAGCTACATCAGCTTACGCCAGCTCAGAATCTGTTCCATTAGGCATATTTTCAGGAAAAGCGGGAATGTCTCCCACATGACTTCTAAGAATTGAGAACTAACATGACAGTCATTTGGTGTAAGGGGAGATTTGAAAATCTAAAATGTGCTCCCTCTGCTGGAGTTTGCCAGCTGACATGGCAACTGGTTCTTCTCCATGTGTTTGACAGATTGCGGCTGCGTCCATGGAATTTGTGATAACAGGCCAGGCAGCCGGGGAGTGTGCCAGTCCCGTTCATGTCAGGATGGCTACACGGGGGAATTCTGTGACAGGACCGCTCGGAACTGTGGCCCAACTGCATCTCAGTATTGTCACCGGCACGCAGTCTGCAGCCTCAACAACACAGCAAGGTTTTTAATTACATGGGTGATGGTGCACATTGGGGCAGTGGCTGTGTCACTGTGTGCGCTTGTACAGCAACTAGCACAATGGCACTCCAGTAATATAAATAGGACGAAGCCAGTTCTGTGTGTTGTGTGTGAGAGGTTGCGTATGCCATGTCGACATCTATGTAGTAGGAAATCCCAGCATCGACAAATGTGCTCACTGTGTCGAAGGTGTGCAATCCTCCTCTCCGTGCTCTTTGCTGAATTTTAATGGGGCGTTGCTAGCAGACTCCCTCTTCCCCAGTGCGGTTCTCTGCTTGGGAATTCATCTCTCTCTTTGCTTGGTTTTTAAGGTGCATCTGCATTGATGGCTATGAAGGGGATGGGTTTTCCTGCCTGCCCATTGATCTGTGTAGGAAGCCGGAACGAGGAGGCTGTTCAGAAAATGTGAGTGGGCAACACGGAGGAAACATTAGCTATTGGTTAGAGTCGGACTCCAAGTCTCAGGAGATCTGTCCCCAGATCTGCCACTCACTCGTTTGGCCTTATACACATTATGTGACCTGCTTATTCCTCAGTTTTCCCTTCTGTGATATGGGGTTAAATAACATCTATCTCCCAGTGGTGATGTGAGGAATAACAAATTGTTTGTACAGCACATTGATGCCTATGGATGGACAGTGCTACAGTAGAGCAAAGCGTAATCATGTTTTATACACTTAAATGTGGGGAATACAACTAGATCATATAAAGGAGAAGCAGATGGGGGTGGGAGCAAAAGAAGGATGGGTCTCTTTAAGAAGAGCCAGCTGCCTCTGACCTTCAATTTCTCACCTACAGGCCCTTTAGCCTGAGTCAGACTGGAATGTCCTGAGGAGATCTTCCTTTCCCCTTATGGACAAATCCTATTTAATTCAATAGTGAATTATGTCCCTGGTATAGAGTTCTGTAGGATGGCTCAGAATGGCTATAGAAAGGGTATCGTTCTTCATTAAATCCTATGTGATTTGAATTTTCTATAGAACCCTAGGTTTCATCCCTGTTAGTACGTTCTATAGGATTTCTCCATGGAAGTTTTCCTGACCCCCCAACTTTGGAACAATTAAAGAGTCAGGTCCCATAAAATCCCTCCCAGGTTTTATGCAAGACACAGTGTGTGGAGACAATAATAACAGACCTGAATTTTCCCCCACTCCCTGAATCTGAACCTTTTGGAGAGGTTGAAGGGTCTGCATTCGACAAATCTAAAAGAAGCCAGACGTGGAAACGCTCTACCGCCGGGGGGGGGGGAGGTCTTCCGGTATCATTTCCAGCCCAGCTGGCAATGAAAAATGAAATCTAACAAAGCACCTGTTCTCACAAGGTTTGCAACCCAGTTTTGCAAACCTAAAGATCTGAGTGGTTTGAGAAACAATCTGCTTAATTGTTTCTTTGAAGGCTCTCAGATACTGCAGGGATGGGGACTGTCTGAGTATCTAGATAGAGGCCCCACAGTTCTTTGGTTTTCCCATGGTTTCATGTTAGGGTGATGAAGTATAGGAATAAAACTATGGCGAGTTGCAGAAGGAATTACAATGAAGAGGTTTTTCCTGGTACTATATTAAGTCTTTCTGACTCTCTTCCACTTAACTTTTTTATCAGAATTGTTTTCTGATGAGTAGCGCTATATAACAGCCAGAGAGAAGAAGGATGCTCTTACACGTTGGCAGCCTCCTGGGGTTTTACGGGTGTAGGTGTAATGCTGCTCTATGGCTGAGTGGTCAGCAGAGGGATTGAATTTGGGTCATCTGGATCTTCAGTCTGTGACCCAGTACTGCTGAAGCCAGGTCTTTAACAGACTCTTCAACCTTTGTCTGGCTCAGCCAGCAAGCATCACACTAAGCAGGTTACACAGACTATGGGTACCCGGAGCTTTGCAGCAACAATGAGCACAGAGCTCTGATCCTCCTCCAAAACCAGTCTCTTATCTCTTGAGCTCAAGGGGAATCTCTGTTAGCAGTATAGCGGCTATGACACTCAGCTGAGTGGTTCTGATTCCACCCAGTAGGGAGATACTGTTAAAAATGTGCACTGGCCAGTTCATTACATTATTCTAGAAAGGTTTCCTATCCTCAGTGGTTTTATTTTAATTTGTTTTCATTTGAGTTTAATTTGCTTTTCTGCCTTCGCCCACAGGCCATCTGTACCAGTACAGGCCCTGGTACTGCTACTTGTCAGTGTAACAAGGGCTGGACTGGGGATGGAAAAGCTTGTGTTGCTATAGACAACTGTGTGCTGGAGACCAGAGGGGGCTGCCACATCAATGCAGACTGCAGCTTTGTTGGACCTGGACAGGTAAATTCAGCATTAACTGGTCCATTGCTGAGATTTATGGGCACATGCTATCTATGCCACATTGTAGGAGTCTGAAATTCCTAGGAGCGGCAATTCTTGTTGCTCCAGGAACATCAGGAACAAGGCCAGCTTGACCAGTGTTTCTGAAAGAAATCGGCTCCGTCAAATCAGCAAAATTTGTTCTTATACAGTAAGACTTAATGGAATACTTGTAACCAGTAAAACATTGGAATTTTGGAATGGCAAGGACTCGTTTAATAAAGCACTCCCCACAGATGTCTCTCTAGCAACCCTTCCCGACACACAGCAGTGCACAGCTTGCCAAAGGCATTATAGCAGGTTGCTCACTGTCCTGAAGCATCAGGCAAAGGGCACTGTGAGAGGCATGGCTTCGTGGGCTCTTGGTCTGACCTGCCACAGGGAGTCCAGGGCCCCCGAGTCCAGTAATTTCTGGTTTCAAACAGCTGCTATGTGGAGGCAGGTTTGTGGAGTGTTAAAAATAAAATAAATACATCGAAGAGCCGCAGCAGTTAAAGGTGCCATCCATTTGGGCAATTTTCTTTCTCTCTAACCACCTTCAGGGTGGACAGGCCCAGAATATTTGGCCTATATTTTTCTCTCATCTGTTTGCAAAGCCCATGTTGTTCAGTTAATTTCTCTTTAATTAAAACAAGTCAGTAAATCCGCATTCCTAAGAAGACCTACAATAACAAACTAGTGCATGCGGGAGTTGTCTGTATTCATGAGCAATCTTATAATAATAAACCAGTGTGTGCTCCATAACAAAAGGAAACATCCTGGTAAAGAAATATTTCAGTTTCAGACTTTCCAGGGACTGTCATCAACTCTGAGAAGTAAATCGTTTTCAAACTGACTTAAAAACAGAACCCAATGCAGACTCATTGAAAGAGAAACCGCATTGGTTGTGCAGTTGGGACACTCTATAGGTCTGTAATGGAGCTCCTCCCTCTCTCATCGACTTTCAGAGCAAGTGTATGTGCAAGAGGGGCTATGCTGGGGATGGCTATAACTGTGACCCAATTAATCCTTGCAAGCTGGACAATGGTGGCTGCCATGATTTGGTGAGTAGCTAGAGAGCTCTCCAAAACCCTTCGCGGGAAAGAATAGTGGGGCAGATCCTCAGTGGATGTATTTTGTTGTAGCGCCATTGCCTCCAGTGGAGCTTAGTGATATACACCTGCTGATAATCTAGTGCACCATGTCCTCCTTTGTTGTGCAATACTCACATCTGCTTGTGACTAAGCATAAAGGCTTTGTGGCCATTCGTTTGTTGTTTATTCGCACTCCTGTGTTTCCCACTGCTCTGGAAGGTAGGGTGTGGGTCTTCGCAGTATGGTGAAAATCTATTTCAGCAGAGGGTACCATGAGAGGAAGGATGGCATTGCAGTTAAGGCCCTACCCTGGGATTTGGAAGACTGGAGATCAGTTCCCACATTTGAGTGGCTAACACTGACCAGTGCTGTGTCTGTTTTTATTACACAGTAACTTCATTTTCTTGTCTTCACAGGCCGTATGCGAGCCTCTTGGAGGAGGGGAGCGGTCCTGTGCTTGCTCGCCGGGTTACATGGGAGATGGATTTATATGTTATGGAGATGTATTACAGGTAGGGAGAAAGTAAGCATTTGTCTCTCTTAATTCAAAGAAAAAAGGTGTTTGCAGTAGCTGAACCGACGCGTGCTAAAATCCGCAGGTGACAACAGCTAATGGTTTGACTCCTCTCAGTTTTACATCCTGACTGATGTATTGAACTGTCCAATTTGAAACTTCAGCACCAACTTTAAGAAATCCATATGTCTGTTTGTTATGTGTCCCATGAATTAGAGAAAAGGGATGGGGGAATAGTTTGATCCCTGCTATATTGTTGTTCAAGATGTAGTGACAACTCTCTTGATTGCTGTAGGATACCGAATAGCACTCCACCCTCTACTTTTCCATCAGAATAGATACAGTACCCTGGAGCCCATATTGGCCAAGGCTAGTTAGGCAGGGTCACTTGTAATCAAAGTGAAAAGTCAGACAGCAACTTAAAAAAGGGACATCTACACAGAGAACATTCTATCCCTCTCTTCTGCAAGATGGGGCTGAGAATTCATGGTCTTACGGGGTCCCCACCCACACTTCCTCCCTGTAGAGTATCTGATTTGATTCTTCTTACATCAGATTGCCAGGCAGACTATGATGTTGCCCTCTACCCCTGGGTAGAATATGAGTATGTAGGCCCAAGTTATAATCTAAATAGCCAGCAACAATTTCTGACTTATGTCCGAGGTTTATGATGTTCCAGAGCTCATACACATCCTTTGTTAATTAAAGAGAAGCCTGAGGTCTGACTTAAACATTGAGGATGTTCTAATTTGGGTCTGGTTCTGAACTCTGTGGTCCATCTCAGTAGTTAGAAAAGGCAAAATTTGTCAAGGAATTAATCACCTTAAACTTGAAATTGGATATAATTGGCACAGTATTGAAAGTTTTTGGTTTTGTTTTTTAAAAAAAAAAGTTTAAATCCAGCTTCAGGTCACCCCTCTCGAGGGACACGTGGCTATTGAAAGATCTGTGCAGGCAGGAGGCGAGCACTGACTCAATTGAGTTTGCTGTGTATGAAGTGGACTTGACATAATAAGGGTCACAGGACCACCCTTCCCTCTTCCTGCTGCATCTCATCCCTGCAAGCGCTGTACTGTACTAATCTTGGTGTTGCTTTCTCTTTTGGAAGGAGCTGGCCAGGAATTCCCACTTCGCAGGCTTCTATGAGTGGATTCAGGTAAAAATGCTGCCTGAAGCAATGACAAGTATTTTGTGTAAAATATAAATTGTAAACGAAAAACCAAAGCAAAGATCAAAGATATTGTTTTTAAATCTGCTGTTAAGAGGCCAATTCCCTTTGCATGTGTTGTTAAAAAAAACAAACACACACCTAAGCAAATCAAGCAGAACATTGTTAATGCACAGTACATTCCCCAACAAATCCCCACCGTTAGCTCTGGAAATGGTGATGTTTTTAAAATTACTGTGCATTTTAGCATTTCAAACAGAGTTTTATAGATCGTTCTAAATGGTGAGATTGATTGCATTTTGCTATGTTTTTAACAGTACTATATGAAAGGTCAGATAGCATCTAGGCATGTGCCTTCTTAAAGTTCGAAGGGGTTTTATTACATCCGTGTGACTGGTGTGTCACTTGGCTAACTGTGCCCTGGGGCCCCTGCTCTAGAGACTGTAACTGTGACCCATTGGCTGGCATAGTATGTTTTGGAGACCAGGCTCTCACTCTGGAAGAAACTGAAACCATAACATACCTGATCTTTGTACCATATGTTGCTGCTAACTTGTGGCTGTTGTAAAGTAGCTGACTGCTCCGGGTGAAAGGCAGACAGGAAAAAACCAACAGGAGTAACATACAAATAGCGACCCTTTGAAAGTAAAAGTAAATTGAAACATTCTGGTAGCTCTTTCTTTCCTTTTCTTGTTACTGTCTTCCTCTTCCCATTGGACAGCTGGATAAGCACTTCATGGAATGGAGTTGGTCACTGGAAATGTTCTCCAATACACGGGGCCAAATTTGGTACAAGTAGGCATGACACCCATTCCATCACTTACACCTGCATTTGCCAGGACAGAATTTAACCCTTAGTCCAAATCTGGCCTCGGGTGTTTGAAGGGATTTGCTGACTCAAGTGAATGTGCTCCTATTTGTAAAATTCGTGGAGCAGGTTTTTGAAGAAAGAGACCAGTGATACTATTAAAAATATGAAAAACTTTCTCCTTTAGTAGCACCTGTTCTGGGGTTTGTTCCTTGAAGTTGCAGATTTCCTATGTTCAGCATCCAGCAAATTGAGGTCGGACTGCTTTGGAAGAAATTTCCATGGCGTTTGCTGACTCCCATGAGAACTTATTTTGTAGCCACCATCCCAACCACCACCACAGCTGTGGGTACAACTGAATTTAAGCTTCAGTCCTGCACAGCAATCTGTCATGCAGTGAGCGTGGGATCGTAGCTATCCGAGTTTGTACTGTGCTGTACATGTAGTGCTGACTAGTTTTATTTGTGCATCTTCTTCTGGCCAACAGAAGTCTGTCTTCAGCGTCCCAGCAGGAGTCAATGTTACTGTTTTGGTGCCATCAGAAGAAGCCATCAAAAATCTGAGCCAGGCTGAAAAAGATTTCTGGTTGAAGCCCTACACGCTGCCATTTTTAGTCAGGTACCGTTGGATTGTTTCATCCAAAACAGCCATAACAGAGGGTTGGAGACTGGAGTTCTCTCCATACCAGCTCTGTGCCAGTAGAAATAAAACCACCGGGTAAAAACATACCATGCTGTAGATGAAGCATCCAGTAGACGAAGCGTTTGTTGGATGATTCACACATAAGAGGTTAGATGATACAATGAAGGTTTATTAATTACATATTCAAGGCAAGATGTTTCTCCCAGCCGTGATCCAGAAGCAGACTCCCAGTGGGAGAAGAAACAGGGAATTCTCTATGCAGGCTGCTCTTTCTGCACAGAACACCTGACCACGCAGAAGATGAGAGGAGCATAAAGCCTACAGCTCTCTTATTTGCCCACGTCTTCTGGGGAGGGAAGGCATGTGGTGACCTGTGGACATGTGGAGTTGGGCCCGGGCATTAAGGGAAGATCAGTGGGATCAAATAGAGATGTGTGAATGCTGCTTGGTCTGGATGGCGAGGGCTGTTGAGCAGGAGGGAAGAGCTCCGGTCAGTGTCGCGTCTGGTATTGAGTAGCAGGCGGAAGGTGGGAGGAGGTTTTAAAGCAGAGGGGTGGGGAGAGGCAGCCGGGCTGAGTTGGTGGTGCACAGGAGTTGCTACAGCTAGAATTAGATGGGATCAAAGGTAGTTCATGCTGCTGCTCATGGAGAAGGGGAGAAATCTAGCACCCTCTTCCTTTTCAGAAGTGCAGGGGAGAAATGTGCCTTCATGTCCCCCTGGGGCAATGGCTGCCGGGATTCACTAGTGCAGCCGGTTGCCTGGAATTGTGGAGTGACCACCAAGTCGTCTGCTTTCCACGGAGGAGAGCTCAGTCTCCCCATCGCCTCCTCACCTGCCCTAGCAGAACCTAACTCTGTCCTCAGCCAGAACACCGTGCTCATTAGCTTGAGGGGAAAGTGGAGCCCCACCCGCTCCTCATCCTAGGCTCCTCCAACCCCTCCATACCACACAGCAACCACTGGGCTGTGTCCATCCAGTGTTCACCCTCCTATCCATTCTCCCCTCAGTGCGGCTGCAGGGCTCTCATGCCCTCATGTCTGAGCCCAGCCAACGTTTGCATATGGTTGCACCTGTGCATGAGGGGGAGAGAGCATTTTGCCCAATGGGCCAATTTCTGGGGCCTCCTACAAAGCCAGAGTAACCTGTCCTTACGTGGGTGAGCTACACCAGAGTTAGGGAAGGACCACACAGGCTTATGAAGGCCAGATGCAGAGCAGCCACTGTGTGGCCACAAATACAGCTCGCTGGCTGTACAGCAGTTGCAGGGCTGCATGGTGTATCTGCATAGTTCAGTGCCAGCTGTTTGCGTTTGGGGCAGATGTCTGCAGTAGCATTTATTTTATTCAGCTGTCCCTGCTTGAAATGTACAGCCTGAAGTCGCACTGAGGGACTTTGTGGTGTGGAGAGCTTAGGGACCAGAAGGGGAGGAGCTAGAGAACAGAAGGTAATATGAGCACTAGTTCAGTGTCTGACAATAGCGTCTGGATTAGATGCTCAGCAGAGATGAACTTCAGATAACACCTGTATCCAGTGCTGGAAACACCCACGGCTCATGTCCTCTTGCAGCTGAGTGACCTAGCATACTTTCAAACAGCTCGAGTGATGGAGGGCTGCATGGTGTCAGTTGTCATCACTGTACCGAGGGACCTTTACTTTTTTTTGAAAAGCCAAGTATTGGACTCTTCTAGAAAGTTTGAGGGCACCAATGACGTGGATATGTAGAGGAAGCCAGGCCCAGGAGTGTGGAGAGCAAGCAAGTGATCGGATGGCAGCCAAGATAATCCAGTCTAATTCAGAGGTTTCTCCTATTTGTTAGAAAGCATGCTGTCAATTCTTCTCTATACTGCCTGTCACCTACAGGGCCCACTTCCTCCAAGGGTCCTTCACGGCTGAGCAGCTCAGAGAGTACAAGGGTGAGGAGTTACCCACGCTCAATCCACGGACCAGATGGGAGATAACCAACAGCAGCAGTGTAAGGGCTTTTTTCATTGGCGTGTGTATGTTGATAGCAAATTAAACAACGCATTTAGGGATATACCATGTTGGGGGAGCTATTGGTAAGGACAATGCCATTAAATTCCTGAAGTATCATAAATCTAAGGTGCTTCAAGGGGCCTTGGACAGAGATTAGTGATCTACAATGTTCTCATGGTTCCCTCTTGTTATTTTTCAGGCCATAACCATTCAGAATGCAAACATCGTGGTAGCGGACATTCCTGCTATTAATGGCAATATTTATATCCTAAATAAGGTAAGTCAGTAAGAACAATGTCTGGAAATACTAGGTTCTGTTGCTGTAACACATTTGTTTTCTGTTGTTTGTGGAGGTGTGAAGGGATTCAAACCGGGTCCAAGTAGAAGCACATAGACAAAAGTAGATCTGGGTATTCTGAGCTCATTCCAGGGGCTTCTTGCTCTGCAGCATTTAATATTTAAAGCACTGCCCTCAAACTCCGTAGAAGAGTCCAGTAGTTGGCTTTGCAGGAAAAGAGTAAATGCCTGTCCATGCCGGGAGCAGAGCCACGCTACCTACAGCCACATAATCCTCATTTCATTGTAAGGCAGGATAGTTGCGTGCTTTCTCCACGCAGTCACTGACCCATGGTCAAGCTCATCTTTGTCTTGTGCGCAGGTTTTGTTACCACCTTTAGGCGATATCCCACCAAGCCGCCCCGGACTGCAGCAGCAGCTGGATATGGTCCCCTCGTTTAGTAGGTTCAAGGAGTTGTTACTGGTAAGCAGTTGTTTGGACTCTATTGAATATTCTTTGTAGGAAGCTTTTTTTGAAAGGTTAGTTCAGCAGCTTCATTCTAAGTGTAGACCCAAGCCTGCATGGCCAGCCAAGGAAAATCATAGTGCTATTTGTGGTGCTCCCAAGCTGGGTGTTGGAAATAGGGTGGATTTATAAAGGTGGGTAGCCAGCCTCCCAAAGGAACGAATAACTCCCACAGAGGTCAGACCTCATAAAACCCACTGTTCACCCTATGGAATGGTTAGTTTCTTTGGGAGGTGTGGTAGACAGTTCCTTACATTTTAGCTGCCTATTAAAGTGATAGATGGGTTCTCTAATACTGTGCATGTGTCCTTGTGTGCACATGCACAACTCAGAATAACACACACACAGTAGAGCTGATGCCAAGGCAGGGGCTGACAGGATACACCCTGTAAGTATGAGAGAGGGCCATTTATTCAAGAAGCTGGGCCAGCATCAGCCAAGCAAGACCTTGGCCTCGTGGATGGCTTCTGTTCCCCGTGACCCTACTGGAAGTCGCCTTCCATCTCACCCAGTTTTAAAGCATTTCTATTGGAATTCGTGCCTGAAATCTCCACCTCCATAACTGATGGTCAGGAACGTTTTATCATCACGGTTTGGGGTTTGTTTACCTCTCATGCGCTTTTTAAAGTAGCACAAGTTCACTTGCTAATGTCCCTGTTTTGCACCTTTTAGCAATACCAGCTGATTAGCAAAATTGAGTCTTCTGAAAAATATACCATTTTTGTCCCAGGAAACAATTCAATTGGGGAATATTGCCAGGCTTCCAACATTACAGAACTGGTAAGATCACGGTTTGTTTACAGTCTGTGTGTGGTAGTTATCAGTTATGGGGCCATATTGTACCATCAAACTTTAGATCTGAGTCCCGAGTGAGGAATTCTGCCTAAAATTATGTTAGTGTATGGCATGAAGGAGAAGCCCTGTTTCCATGCTGCTAACCCTCAGCTGCTGAGCATGATTCTGGACTCCAGCCGCTGCAACTGGAGAGAGGCCTCTGGGATCAGGAAAGGGAGCCACAGCAGAAAGGAGAGGGGAGGCCTGGGAGTATGTGGAGTGGGGAGATGTCTCGCGTTCGGGAGCATGGCAGGAAGGCGTCTGCAAGGGAGAATGAAAGGACAGGGTTCTGTGGGCTTGATAATGGAGTCTGGAGCAGCATATAAGGAATTTGCTAGACCATATTTAAAATGGTCACTGCTACATAGTGTTGGCCATTTTCAGTATCTGGACTCCTTACACACATTTAAAATTAGATTTATATGTAGGCAGATGCCCCCAAATTTCCAAACTCATGGACAGTGGTTATGATTCAGTTAGTTGTCCCATCCCTTAGAAAGGGTTCCTAACAACTTTGTGCCCTTTTCTGAACAAACCCAGTCTTACAGGGTTATTGGCATTATTGGCTGTCACTAGAGCTGGTTATCAGATTCTGGACATAATTAGCACTTGTGGACATCTTACAGTTCTTCCTACACTGTTCTTTCTTCTAGCTACCTAATAGCTCTTTATGAAGCAACAATAGGCTAAATGTTTTGTTTCCTTCTGGTC
Organism: Mesoclemmys tuberculata; assembly: GCA_007922155.1. Lineage (NCBI taxonomy): Eukaryota > Metazoa > Chordata > Testudines > Chelidae > Mesoclemmys > Mesoclemmys tuberculata. Next base: position 6,118,321 of record ML677085.1, read on the forward strand.
TTCGATTCCAGGATAACAACACTGTGCAGTACCACGTTGTACTTGGAGAGAAGCTCTTCTCTACAGATTTGAAAAGTGGAGTCCACAAAAGTGCAATGTTAGGATTCTCCTACTGGCTAACATTTTATAAAAACAACAACCAGGTAAGAATGAGAGGGTTTTACCTGCTGTTCTAGGACACGACTGCACAATTAAAGGCTAGGGCTGTCCTAGGATATGTAGACTTCAGTTTCTAGGACATTGGTTCAAATGTGGTTCAGAATGGTAATGAGCAAAAATAATTCCCATCTGACATCTGAGAGGCCTGTGTGGAGCGAGTTGCTGTGTCCAGTGGACTGGTGATTAGTTCAGTACAGGTGTCCCGGTCATTTAAAAAAACCATCATAGCAATTGTGCCCCACCCACACCCCCTTATTGCCCCTCTCAGCAGGGAGGCCAGGGGCAGAGTGAGTCTAAATGTCTAAATGTTGTCCCTCCTGCTTGAGGCTTTGGCAGCCATCTCCATGCTGTGCATAGTCATATCAATTTACTTTTCAGTGCTGTCAATCCAGCACTTTTTTCTACTGTGTTTTTAAGAAAAAACAAAACATTTTCAAAGAAAAATAATTTCCCGACTAGCTGTTAAAATAAAATAAAATAAAAAATAATTTGAGATCTATGGATGAAAAACAATACGGAAGAGTGAAGTATTAGGCATTCCGAATAATAATCTTCCTACAGCATAGTCCTGTGGTGTTACCTTTTTTCCCCATCCTTTCTCTGAGTCATGAAATCTTCCTTCAAAAGCAGCAAGCAGGGGAGACATCAGTGTTCCTTCAGCTCTCCATCGTCAGAGCAGAGGCAGTCTCTTAGGGTAGAATGCTTTCTAATCTGAGTCGATGAATTGGTATTAGATGAACTGCATCTATACTGCTTTGGGTAGTGAGCTTGTCAGAGCTGAACTAAAGCACGCATGTTCAAGTCTGCTCAGTTACTAGCTAGGAGACCTTCCTAGAAAACCAAGGGACTGTGGAAATGGTGGTGGTTATTCATTGGGTGTGATACTGAGGGTCCCCAGTAGGACACTATTGATGGGCTGTCTTTTGGATGAGATGTTTTTAAAAAAAACCAAAAACAAAAAGAGAGAGTTCCTCAGCGCTTGGCATTAAAGCACATATCCCTCTTTATGAAAGTCAGGGATGTTGGACCACCGTGTTCTGCTTGATTTGCATCTTGGGTGATTATATTCTGTCTACCTTAAAAAAAAAATTCACTGGAGAAGTTATGCAATAACTGGCTGCATGCAGAATTGCTGAGGCAACCTTTCCAGTGGTGGATGACCAAATATAGAGTTTGTAAAGCAGCTGGATATATAGGACAGTGGTTCCCAAGCTGTCAAGCCACCTAGGGGGGTGCAGAGGAATGTTCGTGGGTGGCTGTGCAGCAGGACTTGGGCCAGCCCTCCTGGGGGCTGGGGAGGGAGCTCAACCCAGCCCTGCTCTGACCCCAGCTGCAGCTTCATTCTACCCCCTTCTCCGCCCCCAGCCACAGCTCCACTCTGCCCCAGCCAACTCCGCACTCATTCCAGCTCCATCCCCAGGCCAGCTCCTTCCCCATCCCCTGTTCTGCCTCTAGCTCCGCCTTCAGCCCAAGCTCCTCTGCTTAGCCACCTGTGCAGTACCAGAGCGGGCAGGGACAGATTCCATTGCTGGCAAGGGGAGCACGACAGCAAAAGTTTGGCCATCACTGCTGTAGGGTGAAAGGCCCTATTTAGTTACAGGGTGGCATCGCGCTTTCTGTTTGTTGACTAGACTCTTTCTTCTCTTTGCAGACATTTGTGAATAACGTCCCCTTAGACGGTAAATTTTTTGAAACCAAGAATGGGATGTTGATTGGGATTTCTAAGGTTCTACAGATTCAGAAAAATCGTTGCACTGCCAATACCACAGTGATTAGAAAGGTAACTAGCAATACATAAAGGGAATGACGGCACCAGGGAGCTCTGATTTAGAGTCGCCTTCATTCAATCACAACATGATGGTCTGTATCAACTAGTCTCAACCATGCCTCTGTGCAGAGCAGATGCTCACTGTAGGCCAGATACTGGCACTGGTGGGCACCTGCAACTTCCATGCACGGGGGAGTTGTGGGGCGCTCGGCCTCTCTCAGGACCGGGCCCTGTCATTTTGGGTATCGTTCAATAAACTTCCACATTCACAGTCGGAACCGTGAGCTAATTGCATGTGTTGCTATAGCTGAGAAATTATATTTCACATCCGTGGCTGTGCTAAAGGGGAGGTTCTGTGGTTCATGTTATGTTCTGGCAGCCGTGTTTTGTGTTCACGGTTCAATGTTAAAAACAAACCCAGGATATCTTTGTAACAACCAGGACTTAGCTACCTGAATCGTTTGCTCAGTTCATTGTTTTGAGTGAGTGAATTGAACGTATTGCTCCATTGCCCTGTTTGCTGAACACTTTACAACTAGCATTTGAGTTGGATATTTTTAAAGGGACTGCATGTGACTTGTCCTGTTTCTTGTCCCCTAGTCAAAATGCGCTAAGTGTGACAAAGGGATCAAGTGTCCTCCTGGATCAGTCCTAGCAGTAAGTCTCTGGTTTGTATCACACCCTTGCATGTGGTTCGGGGACAGCTGCTGTTTTGTTTTCAGCAGTGCAGATTGTGGAGGTAGGTGATGGCAGGCAAGAGGCCAGCCTGCTAATTGCTCATTCTTCCTTTATATTTATTAAAGTAGAAAGAAAGGTGTTTCCTGTCCTGATTGTTCATGCATAATCACAGATGGACTGAGGGCAAACGAGGGCTCTTCACACATTCAGGAATATTACCCTGAATTTTCTCATGGAGCCAATATCCATGCACTGCCTGAATTGAAGGGTCTCTTCAAAGCATGCCGTCTAGAGTGGGGAACCCATTGAGTCTGGCCTTAATCCATCACTGTGTTCTCATCTGCCTTTTAAGGAACTAGCTGATTCTCTGGTCTCTGTCAGCTGCTTTCTTTAGGCTGGTTGCTGAGAGGCTCTGTGCTAGGGGAAGAGGGAGCTCTGAGAGATTCCCAGCCCCTTGTCTGAGCAGAGGGGAGATGAGCCACATCGGGAGCTCAGATCTGATGCTGCAGTGATGGTTGTAGTGTTAAAACCTAAATACATAGTGGCAACAGAGTCAGAGAAGATCCCAGAGCACCTCTAGGAAGGGGGAAAGGCCAGTGGCCATGCAGAGGCAGGCAGAGAGTGTGAGATTATTGCCTATGGTGGCCAGTTGGAGGGATAGGGAGGGGAAGGAGGAGAGGGAGGCAGTGTTTGGGAACAGAGGAGAGGGGCTGATGCGCTGAAAAGAATACATTTGTCTTCAGAAGCTCAGAGCAGAACAATTGTATAAAGATTTCCCCACTTCGCTTTTATATCCACACATGCATGCTGGAATGTCTTTCTCTCCCAGTGACATCTGAAACAATCCCAAGGCAACCATTTAAACAGTGTCCTCTATTTTGGGGTACACATTGAGCCCTTGCCTGACATCTTGGGGGAGGACAGCTTCTGGTGTTATGTGCTTTCATGCCCAGCATGCACCAGGAGACGGTTATGGTAAGAGAATGCGTTTCAGTGTAACCAGCCATTATTCTATAGCACTTGAGGGTGGAATATACAGCTGTGCAGAGGGCCAGCACAGTGCTTCGACACTACCAAGTCTCATTTCAGCCTTATTTTGAGGGCTTAACTGGTGTATATTCCTTGTGCTGGTCTTCTGAACTGCAACACATGACAAAGTGTCACCTGGGCCCAAATTCTGGTCTCATTTACCCATGGGGAACCTTCCATTGACTTGACTGGGCATCTTACGCAAGTAACAGCGAGTAGGGTTTGGCCTTGGATCCCTTGCTTTTCCAACACTGTTGCTAAGGAAGACCAGTTCTGGGAAATGATCAATGTTTTTCCAGCCTAAATGGTTAATGAGGATCACACAGATGGATTCACTAGCTTCTCGCATTAACAGTTTAACGATTATTTTTCTCTTTACAAGCATCTTCGTTTTTCAAAGAGTGACAAATGCTTGTAAAGAGAAAAATAATCAAGTCCTTCCTGCTGGTGGCAGTACTGCATTACACAGTGGTGACATCTGATGCTATTGGTTTATCTAATCATTACATGCCAAAAAGCATGCTAGGCGCTTTCTTCTTGACAGGCAAATGTATTGGTTTCATGGAGAATAAAACTGAAGATTTTAGTCATCTGGAATAACTACATATCAGGGCCCGGGATGCCGGTTTACTCTCAGCTCTAGCATTCCTGAGTTCTCACTGATAGGATAAATAGTGTTGTGCTTCTGTTTCACCAGTGCATTGGCTGGCTATGATATATGCTGGCTTTGATGGGCTATTGGGTTATAATATATATATTTTTTATTTTATCTGCAGGAAACTGTCGGAGAAGAGAAGATGCCACACTGTGTACTTAAGCCTGAATTTTCAAAAGGAGTTGGTTGTTATTTCACCTGTGTCAAAGTTTCCTTAGTAAGTTAAGATTTTGATGTACATTGACGACAATTTTCAGATGACTGGGAAGGACAAATCTCATGGCGTTTTCATAAAAGTAGGCATCTGTGCCATTGTTCTGGCCAGAGCAGGTCCTGAAAAAAACAAACTTGCAGACATTTCTGTACATCTGACAGAGCTTTTGTTCCATTTGGGGTTTTTGTTACAGTTTTCCAAATCTTCATGTATGATTATTACCCTTTTGGACCCGAGATGCTAATCAAAATTTGGGGCCCTGTGGACATTTCAGTTGGGAGTAGAAATTGAAGGAGTCTGATATTTTCTTTAATGTAGTTTTGCTTATATACAAAGTTCTGTGTGTCTGAATGCAGTTGGAATCAAATAGCAGGAAACACTTTTTTTTGCTCACAGCACTAAAAGAACTCTTTTAGCCTGCACTCTGATCCAAAAACCTTCCCGGGTTTCTTTCAGGGTCAGCCACCATGCTTTCAGCTGCTCCTTCACGTTCTCTCTCTGTTCTGGTCTCTTCTCCCTCCCCGCACCCAAAACACATACCCAAAACAATACTTAGGAAAGGCTCCTGGACGGGTTCACACCCCTTTTGTCTTCAGTGGGACTTAGGTTTACAGTTACCTTAACTGTAGGGGGAATTCCCACCTACCTACCAGTCTCAATGGGGTTTTAACTCAACCCATAAGGTTTCACTCAGCCATAACAATATGTTGTTGTCTAATGTGTAAATTTTTGAAAACTAAATTGTTCTGTTTTGGGGAAAGATTTCAACATGTGACTAATCTGACCAATCGAAATTGACAATACAAAAAATGAAAACAAAAGAAAAACCCCTGGAACATCCAGGAGGTGCTTTTTATCTTTTCATTTGTTGCAATTGAAAAACTGTAAACAGAAAAATTTCCCATTTAAATGATTTTTCAAAAATACTCAGTTTGGTGCAACCCTTTTTGTTTCTGAAGAACTTTGACAAAGTCCTGTTCTCCTGGACGGCGCAGAAACAACCAGCAGGCAGTTGCTTTGTTCTCTCTTTCCCAGGCTGCCTCTCCAGTGAGTTCCGTGCCCAAGAAGCTCTGTCTCTGCTCCCACTTCGGGCCATGCTCACTTCTCTGTTCTCTCCCTCTCCGCTAGCTTTTTCTGTCTAGTCTAACACACACAACTTACCAGGCCATTCTCTAGCCCCGGCATTTGCAATGAGTTCCAGGGAAACCCATCAGAGCGCATGGGTAGGCCCTGCTCAGTGATAGCCTTCATACCCCGGGTCTTGGGCAGTAGACTCTTATTGTTTGCAGCTGTCACTATAGAAAGGAGTATTTAATTGCTCCTTCCTTTTTAGTTTAGCACATCCATCACCTTTAACCACACCTGTGATTGTCTATAGATCAAAAACCTGCTTGATGGTAGCCATTAACACCACCTAGCATAACAATATTTTCCACTGGAAAGTGTCCATACATCCTGTTTAGGTCTATGCACCTTCCAATATATGTCCAATACATATGTCCAGACTGTTTTCTTCTGAGTGACAGGATAGCTTTGCTTTTGGATCAATTCCTGGTTATTTCTTCCATTATCATCTTCCATTCTACTCTTATTAATTCTCTCTAAAAATATTTTTCCTAACCTCAAGCAGCGCTGTGTTTTTGCTGGTCTTAAATTTGTTATCCCTTGTTTTAGTTTCTCACCCTCATAAAGTGCCAAATTCTGATCCCAATTATGTTAATTGAAATAATTATTCCAGATTTACACTATTATAACCAAGTTCTGAAACTAGTACAGGTGTTTCAGTGGCATCCATCTTTTCTATAATCTGGTTCTTAAATTCCACAATTCTGCCCCCTCTTTATAATGAATAAATGTCTAGCTATTTTCTGTGCTTGTTGTACGCTTTGTATTATAGATAATATACTCACTTAGGTGCGCTTATGGAGGCAATATTTTATTTTTATTTATATAATTCATTTTAATATCTGGTTGCTGAACAGTAACTAGACACTCTGTCTTGATTTTCTTGCATGTAGTGCTTCCCATAGACCCAACTGAAAGGTATTGAAATGGAATGCCAGAGCATAAATCTACAATGGTTTTTTTTCTGTCAAAGCAGGATTAACAGCTATGCTATTTTTCAACTCTACCACAGTCTTTAATAAACTTAGCAGCTGCAATCAATTAATGTGTGTGTGTGAATGCATGTGGATATATGAGAAGTCTAACAGCATGTTTGCTGCTAGCATGTTGTCATAATCAGCATTTATCAAACGATAAAATGAATATCGGAGCTACCTAAATAAAATACATGGACCAAAGCAAGATGACTTTTGATAATTTAGCATTTTCTGTCATTTGAGTTTGAGATGCCTTACTCCAACCTCTTGTTCTCCATTACCAAAGGTCTCTGTCTGCTGTCCAGGTTACTATGGGCACATGTGTGAGCTGTGCCCTGGAAAGCCAGGCAGTGTGTGTTCTGGGAACGGAGTGTGTCAGGACGGCATTACGGGCAGCGGGGAGTGTCGCTGTCACGAAGGCTTCCACGGTACAGCCTGTGAAATGTGTGAAGTGGGCAGATACGGAAAAGATTGTAAATCAGGTGATCAGAGTTGCTGTTGAAACTTGGAACTGCCATTGAATTCCCCCAGGGAAGAATGAGGTGTTTTCTGAACTATGCCTGTGTTGTGGATACCGGAGAGCTTCCATTCCTGGGCCTTTTAATCTGGCACTGCTCACACAAGTACTGACATTCCCTTCATGTTTTTCATAAAGAAACTAAAACTTCATCTCGCAAATGTAGCAATGTATCAATTTATGAACTACCTGACTTCTCTTTGCTCAGTAGAGCTCACTGGTTTGACGTTGAGGTGGTATTTCTCCACAGCATGCACTTGCAGAAATGGACTCTGTAACGACGGATTGAAGGGAAACGGGAGCTGTGATTGTTTCCAAGGTTGGGAGGGCGTCTCCTGCGACAGAAGTAAGTGACTGAAGAAGGAACACACTGTGTAAGATTCTTTTCACAGAGGCAGGGTGACTGCTGACCGTGGCTTGCTTTTGTCAGTTTGTGATACAGCTAAATATTTCAGTGACCCTGACTGGTAGTTTTCTTTTGCACCATATGACGACACTGAGTGATTGTGACTGAGTTTTGCTTTCAGGTCATTTGAATCTGAAACTGATAGCAAAACTGTGGCTAGTTAGGCGCGAGAAGACAAATACAAGCATCAAAGCAAATCAAACCGGAAGAAAAGATTGGCATGACAACCCCCTTCAAATTGTAACAATCAGTATATTCTGGTGTTAAAAATATATATATGTAAAAATGGATATGGAGATATAAAATGTATCCCAGGTAGTTTGGGTTTTTCCATTAATCCAGCAAATCCTAATCAATTCATACCCCAAATTCTACTCTGTTAGTGTGATCTCAGGGTATCTAGAGCTCAGTTTCCCCTTTGCCACAGAGCATGGTAAAAAGATACCGAGCTAAACCAAGCTGAGCATAGTTTCTATTACTTGGTTGCAAAGACTGGACATTTTGCTTTTGAGAATCCCAATATCTCAGTATTTATTCTTTTTCTTCTCATGGATGCGTTTGTGGGCCAGCATAACACACAAACTATTGTTCTCATTGAACACCCACTACCCATATACTGAAGTACCATAAAAAAGATGTGGAGTCAAGTTTTCACACGTGCCCAAGTGACTTAGGAGCCTGAAGTCTCATTGACGTCAGTGGGACCTGGGACCTCGGTCTCTTAGGTGCTTTTAAAATTTTACCCCAGGTCATGCATTGTTTGGGCCCAAAATGTCTTTGAAGCATTAAAAAAAAAAAAGCCAGTGAAAAATACAAATATTTTAAATATAAAACTAGCCGTGTCTGTCCTACACCTTGCATAAGGACAGATCCCTAGGCACACTTCCATTTTGCTGTTCTAATGGAACTGCTGTCTGCAGATCAGTAAGGGTCCTTATCCAAGTCCCATTGGTACTGGTTTGTGGACTATGCAGGTAGCATGTAATTCGCTCCTTTGCAGAGAGCCAGTTTTCTACCATTTACATCCCCTGTAAGCCCCATTAGGGGGTCTTAAGGTGCATAGGCCTTGAGCTGGTGCTTCTGCACCTGCACAGGGGTGAATTTCCTGCTTTGTGATCCAAGTATGAATTAGGACTCCACACTGTTGGAGGTGAATGCATTCTCAGTCTCCTTTACAGGCCCTAGACAGCTGAAATGGCGTAGCTATGAGGAGACTGGAAAGTAAAGCTGTATTCATGTTTTTTCCTGCAGGAATTGGGATTGATTTGTGTAATAACACTTGCCACCAGATGGCCAAGTAAGTACAATCTTGATGCCAAGAACATAACAAGGAAACGGTGTGTTTCTGGTTGTCTTACATGGACTTGACTGTGTGTTTGTGAAAACATGGAAGGTTGGTGTGAGGAACTGAATGCTGTATATTAATTAAGACCTGTATAATTATTTGCTCCACCATTTGAACTCATCTTGCATTTAATGCCCCTATTCTTTCTGTGAAGGGGGGAGAGAGAGAGAGAGAGTGCGTGCATGCGCGCGCACACATGTCCATATATAAACCCTTCCCACGCACAATCAGTGGTGTGGAGATGTTAGAAGGCAGACTGCGCCTAAGCTGAACCATGCTTCATTTGCAGGCAAATTAATCTCAAATGACACCCCCCTTCTAGAAATGAGACCCACAAATAGGCTGAAACGAAGAACTGAAAAATGCTGGCACACACTAAGCAGGGCCAGGCTGGTACTGGAAGAGACACGCTCTGTTAAAATGTGGCTTCCCAGTATTAAACTGAAGATCTTCGTAGGGTTTGAGGATGGGCGCGTTGTACGTATTCAGCGAACTTTTAAGTACGGTGACAGGTGCTAGGCTGGACAGGCCCAGGTAAGACAGCAGCAATGCCAGTTTCCCCTGCTGGCAACCAGTCGTCCCATTAAGGAGCCTGTATAGTGACTGAAGGGGTCCAGTCTACATGCTCAGTCACATCTTGGCCTCCCTGCTGATATTGCTGGCAGTAAGGCTAAGCAGTGCCTACTGGAGCAGTGTTTTTGACATGGAGACTCACTGGCTTGCTAGGAACAGGGCTGAAATCAACTCACTTCACATATGCACCAGGAAGGCCTCCGATAGTGAAGACTTTCTGTCCCTGTTGACCTGGGCCAGGTTAAAAACAGTGACTTAGGTATGGAACCCTATCGCCAGTCAGCTGAGCTTTTCAGTCCCCTGTACCTCCAGTCTATCTGACGTACTGTAATGGAATAAGGCAGCCTTCTTTAATGCAGCTCCAGGGTCTGCAGATATATAGACTGTTTTTTTCAAAATCCCCGTTTGCTTCATGCACTAAGCACTGCACTTTCTTTTTGTTAACTATCCCTTGCAGCTGTTACCCTGTGCGTGGGCATTGTAAAGAAAAACTGAACTGCTTGATTTTGTTCTCATATTCTATCTAGCCCATTACTTATCACAGTATGTTGCTGCCATAGTAGCTATATTTAGCATCCTGTAATACTGAGGTCGATGCCCAGGTGTAAGATGAAGGTGAGAATGCCATTGTTCACTCTCTTTTCCTTGATCATTTCAGTTGCATTAATGGCTCTGTAAATTCCCTGCCTGCTTGCTCCTGCTCTGCTGGATATACTGGGAATGGAACGTATTGCTCAGGTATTTTCAACACACAAACATGCAGGGTTTCCAAGGGCGCTCAAGTGCCGGCACAGGCTACACACATAAGTGATAACGCAAGTTTTCTTGCTTTCCTAGCTCTTAAGGCTCTATTTTTGGTTTGTGAAAGCGTTGCAAGGTTGAATGCATGCTGAAATGTTACCAAGAGCAGGATCATGCAAATCCTGCTGCCCCAAAGTGCAGAACTCCTATTCACTTTTGTTTGGAGGGCTTCCAGGATGGGATCCAATGCGACCCTTTGGATGTGTCTAGAACTAGGGGGGAACCATTCTTACTGCTCAAGTGGATAAAGGGGAATGGCATGAGAATGAGCCAGAATATTTCCAGAATTGATCCAAACGCAGATTGTGCTAATGGACCAGGTCCATAGACTGTACCTTCTTAGATTGTATAGAATTTTAGTCTCGTATTTGACCCTGTCATGCTGCATTGCTCAGTAATTACTACTGAAACAAGACCCAGTAGGACAAACACATTTATCTCTCACACCCCCAAAAAACCCAGCCCAGGACACCAGGGGGTTTAAAAATCGAACATTATACTTCGGAATCCTTTTGCTTTTGATATCTAGCAGATTTTCTAACAGAATCACATTGCTTTTTCTGACATAATTTGTAATTATGCAAAGAGCAGGCATTTTAAGCAATCGATTCCAAGCTACTCAAATTATGGTGCTAACGAATGTAGTGCTTGCCTGTGGTATTGACCTCACTAGAGTCATTGTACAGACAAAAATGCTTTCGTTTAATCAGGAAGGCTGATTATTTTCTGGCACAGTTTGTAGCTATTCACACAGCAAGTACTCAGAGCGATCAGTTGTTAGCTAATCTAATTCTTATACCAATGAATTTGATAGCACAGCAGCGTCAATAGCATCTTTACTAGTCACCTGTGTCTATAAAAGAGCTTTAGCTTCATTAAAAACAATCTTTGATTAAAAATGGTTTTATAATTTTTGTTAAAACAAAATCTTTCTAGGGAAAAAACCAGAAGCTTTAAAGCCCAGAAATAAAGCTTCAGCTCTTAGAAGCAGTATTTTCTTTCTCGAAGCCTGAGTAAAATTGCATGAAGTTCATTATTTACAAAACACAGTCTTTGCAATGCCATCCATTGGGGTGGATATGCCATGCTTCATTTGTATCCATTAAGTCTTTTCCTTTGTTGTTTTTGGTCACAGAAATAGATCCATGTGCTGTTGATAATGGTGGCTGCTCCATGTATGCAACATGTACTAAAGTCTCAGCTGGAGAGAAAACCTGCACTTGTCAGGAAGGCTATGCTGGAGATGGGACTTTGTGCCGGGGTGAGTGAGTGCTCTGATGCACGTTTTGACAGCAGTGCTTTATGGGGAGGACTGTTAAATCACTGTGAAGCCAAAGGTTCCACATATCTTTCGGAGCGTCAATTTGTGAGAACGTTACAAAAGCAAGTCTAGTGTTGGTTAAAACGGGGAAAAGCGATTCAGCACTTACGTCACTGCACAGCTTGAAACCACTTTATAAACTTGTAAGCATTATTGCCCTTTTTATAGTGGGGGAGTCCAAGATGCATAGAGGTGCCATGACTTTCACAAGCCACGCAGCAGGTCGAAGGCAGACCTTGCATTAGAACTCAGGAGTTCCTTGTTCCCCACCATGTGCGCTAAACGACTCACCTTACGCTGCTGCTCACAAGACAGGATTTTTCAAGCAAATTTTCAAGACCAAAGAGGATGTGATGAATGGAACTTTTTGTGCCTTCCCATCACTAAACTCTCCTGGGTTACTGGTGTGAGGAGTTGCCTCTGTGCCATTATATCTCCAGGTGGAGAGAGCTCTGTTTGCTATTTCTGTCATGTTTTTCACTCATTAGTCACCATCTGCTTTGTGGTTTTGCTGTGTTAACATGGCTCTAATCTCTTGATGCAGAAATTGATGGCTGTCTAGAGGACGAAAGGCGTTGCCACAGAAATGCGGAGTGCACTAAAACAGGCCCAAATTTGGTAAGCAAATCCTCTCCTCAGATCAGTTCATAAATAATTTTCTTTTTGGAGTTATTGGAAATCTTTCCCCTGTGAATCCTTTTTTTTTTTTAACTAAAATTTGGCATTTCTTTCCTTTCATAGAAAAGGATCTACTTGTAACTCAGTGATAACTAGAGGGGGGCTCCTTGTCTGAGAGCTGGGAACTGCATACTGGCCTATATAAACTGTTGGCCAAAGGCTGGGGAATTTCTTAGGTGATTTCTAAATAACCAAGACTTGGTTATTAATGAATGAAGAGGGTGCTCCCTCAAACTATCATGTGAGGTATACCCTCCCTCTTCTCACCGGTTTGTCCTGCTTGGCTATTGTACATTTTCATCATTGTTTTGAGCTCTACAAAATAGCTTTGTATTCCTTCCCCAGGTTGCCTGCAACTGTCTTCTTGGCTACAGTGGAGATGGCATGACACAATGTGACCCCATCAATCTTTGCAATGAGGTTTGTCTGCATGTTCCTCTAACTAGTCAAAGGACTAAACTCTTAAACTTCCCTCCTTGCAAACTTTTAGTAGGCAGAGTCGTTCAAAGTTATTCTGCAAGCAGGAGCTCAGAACGAGCTCACTTGTTATGTTAGGTATTTAAGAAGCACGCTAATGCCATGCTGCACTTCACAGATTCGTTGCTTCCTGTCCACTAGACAGGCTGCTTGGGCACTGGAGTGGGTTGGTGGTGTTGATCCAGTTCTGGTGCATATAGATTCCCATGGTCCAGAGACAAACAGCTTCACAACTTGCATTACACCAGTGCTCTTATGGCAGCCTTAGCTCCCTGGAGGTGGAACTCTGCCTCAGGTTTCAGACATACTGGCGGAGAAACTTGCTTCGTCTTCGTTGTGTGATGGTCCCTAGCTGGATTCTAGATGAGGGTGCGTGTGTGCCAGAGCTGGAACTCTTTGTAGTAGTATCCATTGAACCACATGTGCCTCTTATGTCGACCGTGTGGGGTGTCCAAGGCTTTCAGAGGCTCTGTGGGTCGACGCCGCTCTGATCCCCGCATGTCCAGAGTCGGAATCCCGGGCCTTCGTGCTCTGAGTTCTCTAAGAGAACTTGTCTATTTTTTTCTGCCGTTTGTGCATATGTGTATATCGTTCCAGTGGTTACTTAGGGTTCCCCCAGTTGGACTTCTTCCCTTCCCCTCCAGGGCTCCCCTGCTTCCCAGGGACCGTGCCCTGGCAAGCCGACTTCAAAAGCTGCGCTTCGTGCTGGTGTTCCTTCTCTGTGAGTGACCAGCACAACGCTGTCTGCACGCCTCAGCCAGGCTCACATCATCACCCCTCGCTCCATTTGCCACTTGTTTCCGCTACGGACACCTGATAGTGGAGACTATGTGCCCATGTGCGCAATTGGATCTGGGACCAGCAGATCTGCCAGAGGAGCGATGCCCGTCACCGCTGTGAGCGCTCCCCCAGTCCCTCCTCGTGTGCTGGTGCCCGCAGTACTGCTGCATCCACCAAAGCCCCACCAGGAGCATAAGCAGCACAGACATGGGCACAAGGGCAGCTCCCCAACAGGCCGCCTCTAAACGCAGAGGGGCCTCCCCGAGTCGTGCTGGGTTGGGTGAGAAGTTGTGCATTGACCTGCTTGCTCCACCTCCTAAGAAGTTTTGTGTATGGAGCATAAGTCCAAGTACCACCATAAACTGCCAGCACCACCAGCCATGCCCACCAGTCAACACTGCCTGGCCGATACAGACTCTCACACCCGATCCCCCGTACTCTGGGTCGCCTGTCTCCCTCGACGCCCCGGCCAAGCTGATACTGCTGTACGCTGGCTCCCCTTGGTGACCTGGCTCCCCGCACGACTTGGGGCTCCCATCTCCAATGGATGAGTCTTTCCTGCTCGTGCAGAGCCCTGTTTTGTTCCACCTCAGACCAACAGCCCTGCCCCCGCCAGAACCATCCTTGGCCTCTGAGTGGTCCTCTGATCCAGTCCCTTCCTTCTGTCCTGCAGAGGCGTGGGACTGCTATCCCTGGGGCCCACTGCTGCCCAGCAGCTTGTATGCCTGGCCTTTTTGGCCCACTTGGGACCCCTACTGAGACCGTGGGGTGCTGATGCTACCACACCCCCAGCCATCCCCTGCCCTCCATCCATGAGGAGCCTCAGGATATTGCGGCACAGCCAGTTCTCTCTGGAGCCTTCTTGTCTCCAGACAAAGCACTTGTTCTGCCTTCCCTTTCCCTTCTGGACAACCCCTACCAGTGTATCTTGTCTTGCTTCCATTATTTTTCTTCATCACTAAGTCCTTCAGAGTTGTCCTATTCGAATGGCTTTTCCTCTGCTGGGCTGGGGATAGCTCTCTGAGCAGTGTTTGCCAGTGGGGTGGAAGGAAACTTGAGGAAAATCCTAATAGAATAGTGAGTTTTAGGAAGAGTACATGGGCCTAGAGGGCAGAACAAGGGCAGAGGCTGCCTCGAGTCAGGTGCAGACATGAAGAAGTGGGAGTTCCACTGCTAACTGTAGGGAACCTTTCAGACTGCGAGCTGTGCAACTAATTGTGATGCTCTTACGTTTCCTGACAGAATAACGGAGGCTGTAGTCGATTTGGCTTCTGCAAGTTCACCGGACCTGGCACTCGAAACTGCTCCTGTGGTTGGGGCTATGTTGGAGATGGGTTCGTCTGCAGAGGCAAAGTGTACCAGGTAGGCAAAGTGCATGCAGACAGATTGTGTTGGAAGGGGCACTAGGTGGGGTGAACTACTTCCTCCTCTGAAGCAGCCCGCCAGGAAATAAGCAAGGATACTGACCTCTTGTGGCCTGGAAACATTTGGAAATTCAGGATTGGGAAATGCCTGAGAGGCCCAGAAAGGTTAGAAATCTATTTAATCCTGGCCAGGAGTTACTAGCCAGGAGAAAGCTGAAACGAGTAGCTGTGCCCAGCAAGCCAGCAGTAAAATGCAGCTCCACTTTGAAAAGTGTGGCACCTGGTGTGCCATGGGTGGGTGTGACGGCCAGCCCTGTTGTGTGCAGGCTCCTGGTGTCAGTCCCGGTGGTTGTGAGAGGACAGTTGTCCTGCTCAAGTCTTGAGCGTCACTGACTGGCTGTAGCTGGAGATGTCAGCGTTGCTGGCACAGGCAACACAGGGTGGGGACGTGTGGCTGTTCCATCGGCAATCCTGGGAAAAGAGAGATGGCCCAAATGCTGAGCCTGGTAAAATTCCTGAGTTAACTCCTCCTCAGACAGCTCTCATGAAGGGGGTGTCTGCACTAGGCTTTTGCCCCTTAGCTTTCCCACGCTGGCTACTGCAGCAGCGGTTGGGTCCCGGTGCAGGTTGTCTACCAGCTTTTAACTCGTGTTGTCAGACCCTGCTCAGATCACTGGCTGTAGCAAGGGTGGGAAATATGAGGAAAACAAGCTCGGTGTACTCAAGGGGCCTGAGTCTCAGTGGGGTGAGGAGAGCACCCTGGAGTTCAGTGGCAAGGTCAGTTTAGTGAACTGATGAGGGAAGGGTTTTCTCTGCATCAAACCCCTAAAGATTTAAATAGAGACTCGCCACTAACCTTAGCTGTTCTGATTTTTTTTTTTTTTTAGGAGCTCCGGAGAAGTGAAGCCGCATCTGTGTTCTTTAAGCAGTTACTGGTTGGTGGCAAATAGTAATTATTGCCTAAATGTATTAAAACTGCCAGGTGTTTCCTTGGAAAAATGATTGTGTTTGGTTTTTGTTTTGCTTTGTTTTTATTCCTGACAATTGCTCTGTGCTTTAGGCCTTCAACATCAAAGAGTTGAGTGGAGATGGTCCTTTCACAGTCTTTGTTCCACATGCGGATTCAATACAGAATAGTACAACGGTAAGCAGCCCCTCCTAAGGGTCCTCTTCTCTGACTCCCTAGCTGTTATTCGGTGTGGTTAGGCTGTGATGATTTCCTCTGAGATGAACTTCTCTTTCCTTAGATTTTATTTTAATGACTTGGGGTCAAAACTGCCCCAAGTTTTTAAGTGTATTCAAATACTGAGATGCTCATTGAAGTCTTCCTCAGTCCTTGCTCCTATTCAAGCCAATAGCATATTTGTAATGTGGTCTCTGCTATAACAGAACCCTCCACTAAGAGGTGCACTAACCATCTCACCAGCCAGCTAGGATTCTCTAGTGTCTGGCATCAGGATACCATTCGCTTTAGAACTACACGACCCCAATTCTGGGGTAGAGGAATCCACCCCTTGCTGCATTTTTGTTTTTCCAGAATCTAAGCTTTCATTGAAAAATAAACTAATTGTCTAGCTTTTGTTGTTACCAAGAAAACCTTTAAAAACATGACCTACATATAAACAGAGGCACTGATGTCTGCCTGAGTCTGCAGCCAGCATGGAGCAATAGCTCTGAGAGGGGTGAACTGCATCCCCTTTCATGTCCAAGGCAGTGCTAATTCTGAAACCGAACAGGACGATCGAAAGATCCAGCAGTTGCCAAAACCTCCAGCTTCCCACAGCCCTGACAATTTCTTTTGTGCAGTCCTGCATTGTTAATATAAAGATCTCCAGAATTTCAAAGATTTAGGGGCACAGGAAAATCAAAGGAATTTAATATTCCATGCTATTGTTTGGTTTCATATTCATTTCAGTAAACCCTGCTGTTGGTTCTTCCTGTTGGGTTGGTTTTGGGTTTGCTTGTTTCTTTGTTTTACGTTTAATTTGTGTTCTGCTGCACTGCCGTGGAGTGGAGACGGGGCCCTGTCCACAAGCCTTGAAGCTCAGAAATAAATGGTCCAAAGGTCAAGGATGTTCAGATGCAGAGGGTGGTTCTAGTCCATTAGAGTGAAAGGGACCTGTGCAAAACCCTGATCTGGACCTCCCCACAATAGGGCTGGGTTTTTGGTTCGGTGTCCTCTGTTCAGAATATGGCCAATCCTGGGTGCTATCTGGCACCAATGCTACTTTTTCTCCTGGAGCCAGTGACTTGAACGTCGTTCTCACTCCCATCATCTGGAATATTACCCCATAAATTCAGATGGGGTTCTCCGTTTTGTGTGTATTGGATTGGGACTTGGCTTTCAGCAAGAAATGACAACTAAGGGTTGGTAGAGCGAAGAATTCATGCTATTCCCTGTCATTTTAGTCATTGGCTAAATCTGATCTAATGCTCCTGATTTCCGCTGACACAAATGTCCTGATATGATGATCTCTCATGTACCAATTTCTTCCCTTTAGTTTGCTAAATGGACAAACAAAAGCCTCATCAAAGATTTGCTTCGCTATCACATAGTGAGTTGTCGGAAGCTGCTGGCCAGTGAACTGGAGACGCACAAATCCATCACAGCTTTGTCGGGACACAAAATAAGGATTGTGGTGAAAGAGGTAGTTGACAGTCATGATTGATTTCTCCTCTGTGTTTCTTTGGCCCTGAGTGTTGCTCCTGCTTGACAACCCTCAGGTTGCTTTGCATTTTCCGGAAGCCTGTTTTAATGGGGAGAGCTACAGAACAAGCCCCTTTCATCTAGAAGGATCCCAAAGCGCTCTGCAGATGAGCTATAGCGTGGTCTGTAGGGGGTGGTCACATCTCACAGGAATTGTGCATTGTATCCCTTCTGCTGCAGAATAGTGTGCATCTAAATGAGGATACAAGGATCATCTCCAGTGATATTGTTGGAGTGAATGGAGTGATCCATATCATTGACAAGATTTTAATCCCAGCTGATTTGCAGAATCAGAACATTTCTTCCCAGCTAGCACAGGTACGTGTGAAAAAATAACATTTTACTGATTGCTCATCACCAATGAATGCTACTGCACTGAATGAGTAACACTACTACATATTTCTTAGGCCTCAGGTCACTGAACTCCAGGGGTTCCATTTACTGGTAGCACATGGTGTGGTTTGAGTGTAAAGAGGTTAAATTGTGGGGCCAGCTGGCTAACTAAAGTCTCCCTTGCATACTTGAGACAGCCTTCAGCAGGCTTGAATGCCCTACATTACCAGCTCTCCATACCGTGTATCAGGGAGGAGCAGTAAAAAAGTCACTTTCTCGCTGGTTGGCAGAGCAGCCCCATTGTTACCAAATTCGAACACATCTTGGGCCAATTCACGCCTTGGGTAATGACACTGAAGTCAATGGAGTCACACCAGGGATGGTTCAGCCAGCTTTGCCCATCTGCCAACCAAGGGATCTCATGTAAGGTTTTTGTCATGCTGAGGAAACACTCTTTATCTATCACTCTGGTAACCCTGGTTCTGTGCCCTGTCACGTTCACACGTAGCACCTTGTGCATGGGAATGCCAGGGCAATTACTTTGGAAATGTGGATCCTCCTAGCAATTAGGAGAGAGTGTTTCACCTCGAATTTTGGAAATGTATATTGACCTGTCCCGTGGTCTGCGCAGATGGGTAAAATGAGTTAGTCAGACCCATTGCTTACTTAGCTATATTAAATCAGTATGCCAGGATGAAAATTAACAGCTACCTTGTTCAGTCTGACTCTCATAGCACTGCTCAGAGTCAGCAAATGCAAACTCTTGGCTCTGAGAATTGACTGAGTTTGCTCACTCATTTGGAATTCTAGCAAACGAAACAAACTCTCACATTTTGTAACGGTATTGCTTTATTTTTATTATTTTTCTAGCAAAGCATCACTGAGGTGGCAGAGGCGTACGGCTACAAAATCTACAGCAAACTACTCATGGTAAATGGTTTGAATTCTCCTCTGGGAGTGCTTTTTAGTTCCGTGCTATGTGGAGCCTTTTTTTTCATGTGGCCTTGTGTCTCTGGACAGGAAGCAGAACTGCTGCCTCTGGTTAACAACTTTGCTCACAGACCCTTCACCATGCTATGGCCTACTGATGCTGTGTTTAACGCCCTTCCTGAGAAGATGCAGACATGGTTGTATCATAAAGACCACAGAGACAAACTGGCAGCCTATCTCAAAGTGCACATGATAAGGGACACGAAGGTAAAAGCAGCAACACAAAGACTCAAGCCACCTGAATTGCTTTTTAACTCGGCCAAGTACTTACCATTGGTGCAGACAGTGCATCACAGCGGGACGTGTCAATGGGATGGGTGTTTTGGCACCCCTGAGAGAGGACTCTGAAACACACTTAGGAGTCCCTGGGAGGAATTCCTGCCAAACAAGCCAATGGCCTGGGATTACAAGGGTGAATTCCCAGCTCCAAGGCAGCTCAGAGAGATACTTCCAGGTGTGAGCTAATTAAGTGGAGCTGGACCTGCATAGGCTCAACATCTTAGAAGAATCACAGGCTCCTCTAGAGGAAAGATAGACCCGTCCTATGGGCTACTAGGTGTTCTAGTGTACTAGGGGTTTGCCCCCGCTTTCATTTACAAGGTACCAAATTCAGTTTATCTCAGGGACTGACCTCATTCCTCAATGGCCAATATTTAGACATCTGCCAGGGGTTCAGGAAAATGCCTGTGAATCCTGAAAGCTGCACTTACTCATTTAACAAAAATGTTCTCCTCTTTTGCTTTCCAATCAAGTAGCAGAAACAAAGACCATGTGCCTTTGGCATTCACCATATGACTGACTAGGTGAAGCCTGTAGAGTAAAATGATTCCTCTGAGCTATTTGACCAAATAGTTAAGGATAACAAATACAGCTGAAGGAAGCTGTGAACCACTTACTAACCACTGAAGGGTCTAATTCCAAAGGGATAATACTGAAGCATTTCCATCAGGAAATGTGTGCGCTTTGTGGCTCGAGTACTGGGCAGAGACTCAGAAGACCTGCATTCTGTTCCCAGCTCTACCACTGGATTGGTCACCAAGTGACCGTGGGCAAGTCACGTCACCTCTGTGCCTCGGTTTCCCCATCTGTAACAGGGATCAGGATAACCTCTGTTGTGAAGTACTTTGATATTTAGTGATGAAAATCAGCGATAAGAGCTAGGTGGTATTACACTATCCATACTGTGTGTCATCATGCTCTGCTCTGTGTGACTGCTGGAATTGTCTCTTCAAAGGGAATCTTTCCAGACACCTGTATTAATCTTCAATTTGCTTCATCTCACCCCTCATGTTACTTTTGTCTTCAGGTCGTAGCTGGTAACCTGCCACACATTGCTTCTGTAAGGACCATGCATGGATCCATCATCTCATTCCAGTGCAGCACGAGCAGTGTTGTAAGTAACAGTAGCTTGGTTTTCTATCTTTTTGTGGAAATAAACGATCAATAGAAGCAATTCAGTCGTGACTGATCCCACTGAAGGGGTTACCTGCAAGAATTGAACTTGGGTTCATGAGTGTCAACTGCCTAAGCTAAAGGATCAGTTCTTCTGCCTGGGAGACAGTGTAATACTTAGAAACCTCTTTACCTGGAGGGGGGGGCAAAGACCCACAGTTATTTATGTGGGCTATAAATGAATGGAGAGTTGCACTAAGTGTACAATGCATGTGTGTGCACTCCAGCAACTGCACTGGAGTACAGCAGGGCTGGTTTTATTAAGCAGATATTTCAAACCCTCGAGAGGTAATGCCATTTATACAGAACATGTAATGGTGAGCTAAATTGATTGGGAAGAAAAACGTAAATGAAGATAAGGAGTTCTTTAAGAAGAGGGGGTCAAAAAAGCCACAATTGCCCAGTCAAGAAAGTAGACAGTTTTGGTTAAAAGGACATCTTGTGTTAGTGGGAAGAGAAGGCAGCAGTTAAGAAATAAAAACCAACATAGAACAAAGGAAAAAAGGGTACTTAGATAACAATCAATATAAATTAAAAGTTGTGAAACGTAGAAAATTGATAAAGGGAAGCTACTGATATCAAAGAATAATCCATGGCTGGCAGAGCCAAGGACAACAAGGAGTTTAAGTATATTAGTAATAAAAGAAATCCTAGGAATAGTATAGACTGATTATTGGATGGAAGGGTTAAAAAAAAAAAAAAAAGTCAAATATTTTTTGTATTTGGAAAGAAGCCATAGAACTTATTCATATTGTGTGAATGTCCTGTCGTCTAGTCTGTTAGGATCTAAGGAGGGTGTAAAACAGTATTTGCTAGTGATAGACATCTTTAAATGAGCAGGGCCAGGATAACTTGTACCCAAGAATCCTAAATGAGTTGGCTATAGGGATCTCCAGCTCATTTATGTTAATTCTGAATTAATCTTGGAGTACCGGGGAAATTACAGAAGATTGGAAGGATGTTAATGTTGTGCCAATATTCAAAAAGAGCAAGCAGCATGACCCTATTAATTATAGACCAGTTAGACTGACATCAATCTTAGGGAAAATAATGGAAATGCTGAAGCAGAATTCTATTAAAAAAGAATTAAAGGGTAGGATGTATTTAGTGCCAACCACTGTGGCTTTTTGGAAAACAGTTCTTGTCAAAACTGATTTTTTTTCTTATGAGATTACAACGTTGGCTGATAAGGTAATTGTGTAGATGTAACACACTTAGACCTTTGTAAAGTGTTTGGTTTAGCAAAGTGCAACATTTTGATTAAAAAAATTTGCACTCTATAATGTCAGTAATTGCTCGTTACATGGTTTAAGACCTGGCTAACTGACAGATCTCAAAAAGCTGTTTTCAGTGGGGAAACATGAAAATCAGAACCAGGCTTGATGCTATTGAACATTGTCACGAGTGAGGTAAATATAAAATCACTGCTGATAAAACATGCAGACGACACGATTGGTGGGGTGGTAAATAATGCGGATGACGCAATCACACAGTGTGACCTTGATCACTTAGTAAGGTTGGGCCTGTTCAAATAAAATGCATTTTAATACAGCACAATGTCAGGAATAAGCATGTCTAGAGTGCAGGGCTGTCGCCTCGAAGGCAGACACTGAGAAGGGCTGTGGGGTCAGAGCAGACAAACAACTCGGCATGAGCTCCCAGTGTAATGCTGTGGCCAAAAGGGCTAATGTGACCCTTAGATGTATAACCAGGGGGTAGAAGCAGGGAGACAGGGTTTTTTTCTCTGTATTTGGCATTGAGGCTGGCATGGTGACAGCTCTAGCGTCCATGCGTTGTAAAGAACGTTGAAAAATTAGAGCGGGTGCAGAGAAGAGCCACAAAAATGATCCAAGAGCTGGAGGAAGTGTCTTTCATTGGGAGACTTAAAAAACTTGAGCTCTTAAGTTGATGAAAAAGAAGTCCTAAAAGTAACTTGTTTATAGTGTATAACTGTCTCCATGGGAAGAAGTCACTGAATACTAAAGAGCTCTTTAATCTTCTGAAGAACGGCTTAACAGTGGCTGGACGCTGAAACTAGACTCATTTAAATTAGATATCGGGCACATATTTTAAATAGTGAGGATAATTAGCCACTGGAATAAATTCCCAAGGGAGGTGAAGAAGTCTCTCTTTCTTGATGTCCTCAGATCACTACTGGATGCTTTCTGGAAGGCATGCTTTAGTCCAGCAATGCTCTTGGGCCATTGTGTGCATGAGGTCAGACTAGAGGGTCAAATGGTCTCTTCTGGCCTTAAATTCTGTGAATCTATGAAACTTGGTTTCTGATAAGTATGCCCTTGCCACTCTTGTAAAAGATTCATTGCTGGGTTGTGCTGCTTCTTGGTTTATGGGAAACATTATCAACACGTTGTTTCCCAGAAGCAAGGGGCCTAACAGTTAGACAAGTGGAATTGGAACCAAAGGTTCTGGCTCTTAATTAGTCATTTTTAAAAAATGGTCACCATTTTCTTAACAAGAAATGGCTTTTTGTGAGAATTTTGCAAGAAAATCTCCATTTTCATCAATTTTTTTTCAAGTTTTAATTTTCTGTGGTTTTTCAACAGCTGAAAGCCCCCCATCTATGAATATTTTCTGTTAATATTTTTGTAAAAAATACATTTTTTTGATTTACTCTTAATCCTGGTTCTGCCACCGACTTGCTGTGTGTAGAGCTGATCAGATCTCTTAACCACTCTGTGTGTCTGCTTCTCATTACTCAAAATGGTTGCCATCGTACTCTTTCCCCCACAGGGCATTTAATTAATTGAGGCAGCTCAATCTGACCCTCGGATGGGAGATTCTGTGCAAGACAAAAAAAATGCTTTTTAAAGTCCTGCAGTCCAATGGGATTCTTTCTTTTGCCTACTTCAGGAGTTGGATTGGACCCTAATATATGACATGTGCTCTGGGTCTTCAGAATTTAAAAAAAGTTGTTGTTTTTTTTACTTAGCAATTAAAATTTTATGCCTGCTTCTTCCACCTCATCCCAAATACTCAGGGCAGAGCATCTGCCTGGAACGTGATATGTGGGATGCAATCATTTAAGACGAGTTACACGCAGAACTGTGGAAGGCTCTCCAAACTTAAGCCCTGTGGTGGAACTGCACCAGGGGAATGGGGAGAGTGGCCATGCAAGGTGTCCGTTGCTTGTGCACCACTGGCGAGGCTCAATGCTAGGCCCAAAGAAACCAACGTGGAGGGGGGCTGCTGGTTGTGGGGCCATAGGATCAGCACTTACAGGGATTAAATAGCCTTGCAGAGAGGCAGCCTACCCATGTTAGGAAATGAAATCCATCCAGCATGGCACCTCACAAAAAGCCTCAGGTGCTTGTGCTGTGTGTGAACTGGGAGCTGTAGTTCAGCTGCTCTGCATTGCTTATAACAAGCAAGACCTGGCAGATACTTTAGAGCTGAGTGAATCATTGTCTTGTCCTTCTCTTTCCTGCAGGGGGAGCTCTGGGTGGATAATGGCAATGCCAAGATTGTCCAGCGGCACATGGAGTTTGATGGGGGCATTGCCTATGGCATTGATCAGCTGTTGGAGCCGCCAAACCTGGGGGCTCGCTGTGACGAGTTCCTCTCCGTTGAGCTTAGGGTGAGTGCCTAGGGTTTTATAAATAATAAAACCCCCAACCTCCATTTGGATGTACGGCCTGTTTAATGCTGCAGCCCGTAGCAGCAAATCAGGATTATTAAGAGGCTTGTATGTCTGGCGGGGTGGGCTCACCACCTCACGTTGCAAGCAGGTCTGTAATTGACAGACAGAGTGAGAAATCTTGTTTTTTCTCCTCCCTGCTCAGGGATCAGTCGAGAGCTGTGGTGTTTGTGGCTTCGAGCCCACCTGTCCCACTGGATCCATTCAACGGGTAAAGTGTGCAATTCTCTGAACTTAGTCCATCACTGCTTGTAAAATGCGGTCTGTGGATCATTACTGCCTTGACCGCAGTAAATAAGCAGACAGAGCTTTAACAGTATTCAAAGAATTAACCCCCAGGGAGCTGGGGGGGATCCCCAAGCTCCACTTCTCCCCAAAGGCAGGCACTGAACAGAAGCACTATCATGTGACCAACATGCAGCTGATTGTGGGCCCAGAGGTCTGCCAGTGTAGAGTCACTTGCAGAATTGAGGCCTAAATGAAGCATCGCTGTGCCATCTGCTCTTGGTTATTGTCCCTCACTTCTCATTTGTACCAAGCTCCGTTAACATTGTAGGCGTTGAGCCGTCACGCACATTCTCCTCTAGGATTGGTTGCCACATCGTTTTTCAGCTACCTAGTGACAGTTATTCCAGTGCACGAATCAGCAGATGTGGCTGCAGAGATGATCACCAAGGTTTGGGGCAGTGGGCCGCATGGTGCCTTGGTGGAGAAGTGACAACACCGGTCTTTCACGTCTGGGTTTGAACCCAGATGTGGGTGTAAGTGTAAAAGACAAAAGAAACCACGCAATACTTTGCTTCCACCCTAGAGTTTGCATCCCTTTGGGATGACGGGCTCACTAAATGTGAAATGATTGGTAAGGCGCAGCAGCAGCCTTATGGGTATAGACTTGGACCTATGCTCAAGCCAGCCTGGCTACTCTGATCCTGGCACGGCAATAAGTTTTCCCTTGACCATAGATGGTTCCAAGCCAAATTAATTTTCTGCCTTATGTCCCACCGACATCCTGATAGTTTACAAGCACGGATTTCCACTTCCACCTGTCCCTCGTCTTCTCTGTCCTTCATTCCTTCCCATCATTTGCAAGATGATTATACAGAAAAAGGAATGTAGGTAGCATCTCCCTCCAGTATGTGAGTTGATTTTTAGTCCTAACAATTTTACTAATGCCCTTGGAGCATTTCTCCCCTTAGTTAAGGGGCAGGGGAGTAGAAGTTTAGAAAAAACCTCAGGATGTTGATGTTTTTTACTCATTTTTGTTGTTTTCCCCACAGGGCAAAAGCCAGACTTGCTTTTATTATGAAAATCCGTTTTCCCGATTCTCTTCTTTTTCACACCGCAACTATCTACTATCAAGATCTCATTGGTACCAGTCAGTGTTTAATGAAGGCAGTCGCTGGCCCTCTCTTAGGATGTCCCTGACAAAAGGGTGCAGGAGGACCTGTTTCTCCACCAGCTGGGTCCCACAGTGCTGTGCAAACCACTATGGAAGAGATTGTCAGGGTAAGACATCTGCACCGCTGCACCCAACCATGGCAAAAAGGAATTCTTTTCCTGTGTCATGATGAGATGCTCTGCTTTTAGCCAGATGGTGGTGCCTACCCCTAGAAGTTCCTTTTCAGGGTCACCAGGAAGGCTGGTGGCTGTCACATTGTCACAGTGTTCCTGTGTGCAGATTTTTCTTTCTAGAGTTTAGGATTGCAAAGATCATCTTATGGTGACCTTATCAGTGCTGTCTTCCTGAGTTATCTCAACTAACAGTGTGGCGGCCGCTGGTTCCTATTCTCTGTATAAAGCTATTTAGTGATGTTGGTTAGGAGACAGTCATTAGTGAAATGCGATCAAATATCATTTTTGTGGGAAAGTCATGGCGAGGGGTTGTTCCCGGAGGGGTTGTACCAGGCAGTACAATGCCTGTGGGAACAACCCCTTCATACACCTCACCAGGACTTTGGTAGCCCCTGAGGAAACTGAGGCCAAGGGGATGCTGGGACTCAAGGCAGTGGTGGGGAGTTTGGGGTGCAGACCGGGAAGGCTAGCTCTGTCCCGTAAACTCACCTGCTGTTGCTGTTTGTTTTGTTCCGTTAATCCTGAGACTCGGTGTGTTAAGTAAAGATTCCCAGTAAGTGGGAGTCCCCAACGAGGTGCTCCATGCTGGCCAGGCTCACAGACAACTGCCCCAGACTGAACATCGCGTCAAACCAAATTCACTCTCTTAACAACAGCCAAGCTTTTCAAAGGGGTTTCCCTGCCTCCAGGAAAAGCGAGACCCTTTTCTTGCCTAGTCTCCAGTTGGAGTAACTTGCTGAGGCTCTGTGTTTTCAGTCTGTCCAGGAGGGCTGGAGGCTCCTTGCAGTAACCGTGGCACTTGTGCTGATAGGATCAACGGGTCAGGACAATGCAACTGCACCGAGGCTTTCAACGGGACGGCTTGTGAACAGTGCGTGCGAGACAGATATGGGCCAGCCTGCCAAGGTACAGACACGCCAACGGAGACCTGCAAATGGTGTTGATCTGTATGCACATCGCACTGCCTGAGCAGACTGCTGGGGGCGGGATTGTTCGTTGGACATGACTGGGTGAGAGAGCTGGGGTTAGAGGAGCAGCTTGGCGTGGCAATGACGTTTGTTTGGTCTGTGCTATATTGTGCTCCAAGTGGAGTATTGAAGGCGTAAGGAAAACTCCACAGAAACTCTGGGCTCATGTTGAGCTGTCGATTTTAATATTTTAAGCAGAACTTCTCCTTTGAAATCAGTATTGGAGCTACCCTTAAATGGATGGCTGCTGGGGGAGTTATGATCTGCATAGAACTGTCCTTATTCCAGTAACAGAATGATGGCTGAGATCATCACATTATAGCTACTGTGGAGGGGAAGCCACACCCCTTTTTAATGCCTTCCCATGTGGCTGTTTTCAAGCCAGCTGAATAACTTTGGCTGCTGTTTTTCCTGGGGTGTAAGTGGCTGGGCAGTGACATGTACGAGGCCAATTCAAGGCCATGCCAAGTTGGGTACTTTCCAGTATGGTCGCTTCAGTTTTATAATCCACTGAGGTTGAGGCCTTTAGGTGTAAGACACTCTCGCTTCCCCACTTGATGCACTGAAGCAGCTCCATCTATGTCAGTGAGAGTTAAGCATGTGTTTTGAGGTGTGGGTAGGCCTCTAACTAGACAGGCTTCTAATTAGAGCTGCCATCTGTCCTGAATCTGGTCCGTGCTATAGCATGGTGCTGGGTGTGTCCTGACGTTGTGCTGTGTCAGGCCAAGAGGGAGACGACAAGGATTAAGAAGCATGAAACCTAAACTGCCTCCCTAGCTTTGGCATTAAATGGGGGGGACTCAAAGGTTCAAAGATATGCATGTAGCTGGGGATTTTGAGTAAGTGATTCACAAGCTGCTGAGGGGAGGAAAAGGGAAGCTAAGGGCATTTGCCAGAGGGCTAGAGCAGCGGGGAAGGGAGCCTTCCAGGTGAGGTCAAGCAAATGTCGATTGGTCCATCCAATGCTTTGGACCTAGCACAGACTTGTGGGGGAAGCCATGGACACCAGCACAAGCAGAGTTCATGGCTGAAGTTTGAGTTACATAAAGCTGTGGTAATTGCTTGTGCAACACTCTGCAGGCACGATTGCGAAAGTCCAGTCAGTGCTATATCTCCCTTCTCGAGATAGGTCAGTTCACCAGTGTGTTCTTGTCTTCCTGTCTGCTGCTTGCAGAGTGCAAGTGCACAGAGAACGGGATGTGTAACGAAGGGTTACACGGGGATGGAGTCTGCTTCTGCACCGAGGGATGGACGGGAGAGCGCTGCGAAACCAAGCTAGGTAAGTGCACTTGACTCAAAGATGAAACCTCCCAGTCTTGTTCTGAACCATATGCAGGTGCTTCTGTGAACGGTCGCCCGTACAGCAGTCACGCCATTGACTCTCTGTTTTATTTCTTGTGTATTGAAGTGCGCTCTGTCCTGGTAGGTTTGTTCTGGATGCTTGAGCTCGTCGGTTGCCATCTTGTTTGCTGCCATACAGCTCTGCTCGAGGGGCTCAGATGTGTGAGGCTTTATGGCTGGGTTACAAGCGAGAGCTGGTTTTTGAGGCTGTAGGCGTGTTTTTAGGGGAGATCTGAGTGAGGCGAGTCTGGACTCGGGAGCTGCGAGGTGTGATCCCGTTTGGGTAAAGGTACCTGTGCTAGCTCAGCTACCTGAAGATATCCCATGGCCTCTGGTGCGAGTGGTGGTTCAGGCTAGCGGCCCAATCCCGCCCGAACTGGGTACGTACTTGGGCTGCAACATGGCTGCACTGCTACCTTTAGGTGCTGGTTCATTCAGAGCTAGTGCCTGGATGGCGAGCCAGGCTGGGAGTGCAGATGGACCCACAGAGCCCGGAGCACTCCAGGCACAAAGGGCTACATGGGAGAAGGCACTGCAGTTGCTCGCACGTTTGTGTTTGAAAATTGGGCCCGGCCCACCTAGCTAAAGAGCACGTCCAGGGATGTGCGGACAGTAGCAGGCAGGGCGTAGTGAGAGGCACTGTGTGGAGAAGAGTGCAGAACTGGGGGTACTAGGGAGCAGAACCTGCTGCACCCAAACCCAGCGACCCCTGCTACGCGCTGTCATGAGAACAGCACCGCCACTCGTTCACGTCCTGGGAAGAGCTCTGAGTGTGATCTTTCCGGGTCGGAACTGCAGGTCCAGTCCTGCCCGGTGCTGAGCCCCCTCAATTCACAATGAAGCCCCTGGGAGTTAGAGGGGCTTCAAACCCCCCGAAATCAGGCCCTGAATGACGCTGCCTAGTGCCTTAGCTGCAGAGATGAAGGCAGACGTTGTCCTGCCCCAATCTGCATCAAGCAGAGCCGAGGAATGTTTTTTTCCAGGCTGTATCTGGGATACCTTGGGAGGGTGGAACTATGTCTGCATGCAGAATGCAACCTACTGACTTGCGTGGCTTGTTCTGTGTCTAGCTGCAACACCCGTGTGTTCCCCAGCTTGCCACCCCAGTGCCGTCTGCCGAGCTGATAATACCTGCGAATGCAAGTTGCATTATGAAGGAGATGGAAGAACTTGCACAGGTACAGTTGAAGACTGGCGCTGGGCTGAGCTGGGCTGGTCTCCAGGGTTCTGACCAATGTGGAAAGGTGGGGTGGCAAATTAGCCCTCTGGGCTGCAGAACTCTGATCATCCCCAGGTAAGAGAGCAGCAGTTCTCTCTTCACTGGGATACACATCCGGACATTTGTGGAATGATGTAGGTGCTTCGTATGTAAATGGGAATGTTGCAGGGCATGTGATCAACCATGTATTTACGCTTGAGATTTTCAAACCTGCCTAAGGGATTTGATGTCACTTTAGTCTTTATTTACACAATCTGTTTCTATTTTAAACTACAGTGAATGCTGTTAATAAATATCGGGGCCCGCATCTATTTTAGTGCAATATGCCTATTCCTGCCAGGCATGCTGCAGTAAATGGCTACTGTTTAATTGCATCCGCTGCCAGTAGTTTGCTAATATTTAATTGTTGTATAAAAAGACCAAAAAGGTATTTATGAAAGACTGGTCCGGGCAGGAACCCCCTGAAGTCCAACTGGGCACTGTTCTCCTAGTAAGAGCTGGAGGATTGGACCCTTAAAAAGCTTGCTGAGTTAAAAGGCTGACCATGTCTTTCTTGCCTTAGTGATTGACCTGTGCCAGGATGACAATGGAGGATGCAGTGAGTTTGCCAACTGCACTCAGGTGGGCTTTAAACTCTCCTGTACCTGCCTATTGGATTACCAAGGAGATGGCTATGTCTGCAGCCCCATAGACAGGTGTGCGGATGGCAGGAATGGAGACTGCAGTGAGCACGCCGTTTGCATCAGCACTGGGCCAGTAAGTATCTCATGAATGCTGAAGGCCCCATCCCACAGGAATCCCACTCAGACAAGTGTTTGTTGCAGTTAATGTTCCCCTGCACTACAGAGAATAGGGTTTACTTTAAGCAGAGAACACCCTGTTCTGCACAGGAGTGCGACACTGGGAGGAAAACTAAGCTCTCAGCAGTAAGTCAGGTTTCCCTGGCCGTCTAAGTATGGCACACAGCAGCGTGAGAGCCCTGGGGAGCTGGGATTATGGAATGGCTGGGAACGTGATGACTAGAAAGCTACTGTTCATGGCTCTTCCAGCACAAGACGTTGCTATTTGCTGCCATTGCACATGTGCGGTGTTCCCAGTGTTGCTTGTTCATCTAAATGCCTCTGGTGGCACCGCTGGGTCTGACCAGAGCTCAGGCTGTGTTCGCACGTTCAAACCCAGCCCGGAAATCTCAGGATGGTAGGACCAGCCAGGCTTCAGCAGGAGATCAGAGCGCTGGGACTGGCCTCCCTGCTGACCTGTGGTTTCCTCTGCGTTGCAGAATGCTCGGAAGTGTGAGTGCAAAGCGGGTTATGTTGGCAACGGAGTCCAGTGCCTGGAGGAAGCTGTGCCACCCATAGATCGCTGCCTGGAAGAGAATGGGCACTGCCACCCTGAGGCCATTTGCACTGATCTGCACTTCCATGGTACAAGCCTTCGTTGCTGCTGCTCTAATGGATCCCATGGGAGAGGCCGTGCCTTGTAATGGCATCACTTCTTGTGTGGGGCTGGGAGAGTTTCCTCTTCAGAGAACAGGAGAGGGCGAGGCAGAGGCTGTTCTGTCACCACTTATTTCAGGCCACCCTGGACAGAAGAGATGGGTATCCCCTCTCTTCTGGCCCGTCACTCCATCAGACAAAGCCAGTTTCCTCCCCTGAGATTTCTACCTCAGACACAGTGGGGGCTCGAGGGTGCCACAGAACCTCCACTCCTTTGTCTCGGTCACATCTTTTCAGCCACACCAGCTTGTTCTTGTGTAAAATCTCAGACGTTAAACAAGGCCAGGCTGCGTGGAAGAGACTGGCTGCTAAGAAAAGCCCTTGGGCAGCACAGAGTGGTGGTGGTGGTTCAGTAGGTGGCACTATTTGAGTCTAGGGTGAGCCAGTGCCCAGCAGGTGGTAGGGAACATGGGGGGCAGACTGGTTTCCATCTTGCTTGGCATTGCCACTGTGGTGTCCAGCAACTGATGAATCTGGCCTATGCCTGCTGGTCGGCAGGAACAAGCAGACATTTTGACATCAAATGCCCCTAAAATTGTGCCTTGAGTATTTTCGGATGCAGGCTGAGAAGGCTGTCTCCTGGCCAGGCCCTGCGCCTCTTTGTCTGGAGATCTCCCCGGGAAGTGACATGCACCGGCACTGCTGTTTTCCAGATAAAACCGCTGGTGTGTTCCACCTCCAGTCACCACGAGGGAAGTACAGCTTCACCTACAGGGAGGCTGAGGCTGCCTGTATGGCAGAAGGAGCTTCTTTGGCCACGGTCCAGCAGCTCTCGGCAGCTCAGCAGGTAAAGCAGAGTCACAGCTGGGCCAGTTCAGTGATCCAATTCATTTAGGCTTTTTGGCCCCTCTCCTTTGGGTTGGAACCCTCTGCTTTAGCAACAGCTAGGGGAGCAATGCAGGGTAAGTGCTTTGTGTACAAGGTTCCGAGCGTGTCCATGCCAGCTGTCTGCCAGGATTCCCTTGGTCATGGCCGCTAGCTATTTAAATGGATTCTCTCCCTTGGAAGTGCTGTATGCCTTGCACTCCTTTTTCTGTGATGGGGATGCGCTGAAGCTGTGTATGAGTCACAGTGCCTGGGAGCAGCAGGGTTGATGATGATGTGCTTTGAGAGAGATGTTGGGGGATAAATGAACCGTATGCAGTGTTGTCACTGCTGTGTCGGTCCCAAGCTGTTAGAGAGACAAGGTGGGTGAGGTAATATCTTTCACTGGACCAACTTCTGTTGGTGAGAGAGACGAGCTTGTTTCTCTTGTCCAATAAAAGATACTCATGCAAATGAACCATCAGCTTTTGGTTTGCCTAAGTAAAATGATGTCCTCGCAGGCTGGGCAGCAGAGAGCAGTGTATGAATTACAGGAGCAGGATTATCTTCTCCATGACACAGGGCTTCCTGCAGAGAATCCTAAAGTCAATCAGTGCCATTACAGAAACTGATACATGGCTCAGACAATCCTCTCTCTCACTGGGCAGCTTCTTTTCCTATGCAGATGGGTTTCCACTTGTGCTTAGCGGGTTGGCTCAACAATGGGACAGCAGGATACCCAACAGTGTTCCCGACCCCCAGCTGTGGCTCCAACCACGTTGGGATTGTGCAGTACGGCACCCGAAAAAACTTGAGTGAGCCATGGGATGCTTTCTGCTACAGAGCTAAAGGTAAGGAGAGACTCAGGATTGGCTCCCTGGGAATCTCCAGCAGGGAATGTGATTACACAAGTTAGCATCTCAATGGCATGTGTTGTAACAAGGGGAAAACATACTCAACATCTGTAATACACTGTCTCTCTATAAACTCTACACTTACTTGTTTCCACTACATTGGTTTATGCCATGAACACACTTACTAAATAACAGAGCACTGGGAATCTCAAAGTGCCTTACAAAGGCAGGTAAAGGTTTTGGGCTTCACTGTTACAGATGAAGAAGCTAAAGTACCGGCAGGTTAAGTGACCTGCCCACAGTTACAGAGCAGTGAAGAGAAGCCAAATTTTTTTTGAGTCCTTATCCAGTGTTCTATCCACTGGGCCACAGCTGCCTTCCGCATGGATAGTTCAGTGCATTTGTTGTATGACGAGTTCATCCCCCAGTCCCTCTCACGTCTCTCTCCCCCTTTGCAGATGTGAGCTGTAATTGTAGAGAAGGATTCATTGGAGATGGCTACTTCTGCAGTGGAAATCTCCTGGCTGTGCTGGCCGAGCACTCCAACTTTTCAATCTTCTATTCCGTAAGTGTTAGGGCCACGTGCCTTCTGTAGCAGGATGGGACCTACTTCTCTGCCAACCGTCAAGACAGCAAAGAAGTGACTAAGGGGGACTCCAAGTCCCAAAGGGTTGGAAAGGAAAATCATTGAAATGGAAGGCAAGAATTTGTGCTCTCTGAAGTGTCATGCACCATGTGAGTCAAGCTGTTTGCCCTCATTGACAGTTAACTGATCTAATATCCTAGCGAAGATGGGGAGAATTCTGGTGACATCTCCTGGGTTTTGTTGGCCAGAATATTCTGACAAAGCCACAGCTTCCAGCTGGCACTCAGGATTCTCTCTCTCTCTCTCTCTTCCAGATGTTACTGGATTACACCAATGCCACACAAGATGGACTCGAGTTCCTCATCTTCCTCTCCAATGACACCTATAAAACGCTCTTTGTACCCTTGAATTCTGGCTTTGAGGGCAATATGGTGAGAGCTGGAGTGAATGTTGGATTCTCACGCCACTGCCCGCACACAGTCTATAGTGGTTTAATGTGGTATGAATAATGGTGGGTTGCTTGCTTGGAGGAGTAGGGAAATGTGCTTCCAGTGTGGCTTAGAGGGTTTTATGTCTGAAGTGTGATTTGTTCTGTCTGTCTTTTGCTTTGGAATGCAAGCACTGTTCAGGTGCCTTCTCTACACTTCACTCCAAGAAGTCTTTCTCCATTGATTCATTGGACAGCGTACGATTGAAAAGCATAAAATGCCCCATTTATTTTCCCTGCTTTTGACTCTCTACCTGACCATCACTTCCACATTGTTTTCCCAGACGTTAACAGGGGAGGAGCTGAAGCTCCATGTCTCCCTGAGTGATGTTCCCCTCTTGAGCTTCAATTTCACCAATGGTACCATTATCACTTCCTGCTCCGGCTACAACCTGTTGGTTGCAGAAACACCCCTGCTGAACAGCACGCAGCCGCCTGTAAGTACTTGGATGCCTTTGGGCAGGTTCCAGGTTCAGCCAGCTTAAGTCTATGTAATGGGCAGTGTTCCTTGTCCAAAAAGGCTTTTTCTAAAACAAATTCACACTTAATTCCTTACTATTGTTGTTCCTTCTTCTTGTGCCAGGGTTCCAAAGTGGTTAATGATACCCTGATAGTGCAGTGGGACATCCTGGCCTTCAATGGAATCATTCATGCCCTTGAAAGGCCGCTGCGGATTCCTTGGCAGCCTGTGCATCTGGACCAGGCAAGTTGCTTGCTCAATTCCATTGAGAGTTTAAATGGCAGGTTTAAGAATCGTTGGGTTTGGTTCCTGTGCATCAGAACAAAACAAGTCCCCTTCAGTGCAGGCCCCAAGCAGCCACTGTGCTACGACGTCATTAAATAGAGTCCAGCATGGCAGCACCCTGGTCTGCTGCAGTGAAGAACCAGACTGGGGACGCACAAGCTGGGGCTCTTGCTCTTTGTGGTAAGTGTGATGTGGAGAGCTGAGTAAGGGCAAAATGCCACCTTAAAGGTAGGGGCACTTGCCTTAGGAGAGGCTCGTGTGTAGAATTTTATTAATGGAACTTTCCAACCTTTTTTCATGGGCAGACCCCTTTGGACATCTTAGTCTGCAGACTCCCAGGGTTCTATGGACCGCAGACTGAAAACCACTCTAGTGTAGCTTCTTTTGAAATGTCTAGGCAGTAGTAGGATACTGACCCAAGTGGTTTATAATCTATCAATCACTTCCAGGCTAAGATCCCTGCTTGTAGAAGAGATGAGGAATTAATGCAGCACATGTCAGATAAAAGCAGAGGATGACAGCTGTGCATAAATAATGTCCCATGTAGCCAGCCCTCTTTATCACAGGTGTTCCCCTCTCTTGAATATGTGAACCATTTAAGCAGCCATACATGAAAAGTTTAGTTAAAGCTTTTTAATGCACTGGTAGTTTTTTTACGTTTTTAACACAGAACTAAAACAGTTTAGTGTCTCTCTTCTAGGATACTAGTGCTATAAAATCATCTCATCCTGTGGCCATCGGGGTAACATCAGCTGTTGTCATTGTGCTGCTGCTGTTAGCTGTAGCTGGAGTGTCCTATTACTACCAAAATATAAAAAACCAAGGATTCCAGTTCCACTACTTTAAGGTATGGAGAAAAGTGTACATGCTATTAAAAACAAAAAAACCACTGCCTTTGCTACAGCTTCTCTCCCTAAAGCCTCAAACCATACCATACCCTGAGTGCCATGGCTCTGTCAATTTAAGTTTTAAATGTAGAGTGAGCCTATCATTTAGCCACTATGGGAAAAACTTGGTAATTTGTAGTGCAGGCGCTGTTTACATTTCATCTTAAACTAGAGTGAGGTTATATGGGAGTCTGGCCTAGGCAATGGAATGTATTAAAAGGCCTCTAAACCACCTGTGGAGAAAATAAGGCAAGCAGGGTTGAAGGGAAATGAGCAATATGGATAACTGATCTCTCTGACCATCATAAAAATAACCTTTGTGCAAGGGGCTTGGAAAAGATGGACTATTTAAGGAAAAGCTCCACCTACTTATGAAATTGAATTTCATCTTCACAACCTTGTTAATGCAAGGAACCCCAGAGCTGCTTAAGATTGTAGTAATAACGCACACCTAGAGGAGGGGGAAGGAGACAGGTAACTAATCTCATGTATGTTTGCACACAGGCTGATCTGGAAGAGGAAGAGCTGTCTTCAGCACAGGCCAGCATCCCACCCTTAGTGTCAATCCCAAACCCTCTCTTTGGGGCCCAGAGCTTGATGTATGAACCATTTGATGTAAGAAAAGCGTCCTGCATATTGTGGTGTTCTGATAGAACACTTTTTTTGGTATCATTACAGAATCCTGTTAGCCCTTAGCATGAGCCTCCAGCTGGGGTATGTTTTTAAAAAACTGCATGTGTCACAGGGATACTTGAGCCAGGTTGGAGAAAAATGTTTGGCTATGTCTAAACAGCTACAGGGCTTCAGCATAGCCACAGACTAGGGGCACAGGAGCGGTTCCCCAGGCACCCGGGTTAGTCCACTGCCTGAAACAGTTGTAACTAGGTCAACCAAATAATTGTGCTGTCTAGCCTGGCTGAACTGTCACTCAGAGGGTTTGGCTTTTTCACACCCCAGGTGCAGAGCTGGGCCTAATTGTTTTAGTGTAGACCTGACCTAGAGTCAAGGGATCTTGTCTTAGAAATGCTAATGCCAGTTCTGTGCATGGATGAACACTTTAGAGGGGCATGAGCACAGGGCTGCTGCTGCTTCTATAGCAATTTCATGCAGTAAAGGTGGTCCCCTTAGTGTCAGACAATGAGAACTCCCTTAATCCACTTCAGAAATAGAATTGTCTAGGAACCAGCCTTTAACTGGGGCTGATGTTGTTCCTTGCATTCCACTAAATGTGAGCTGGTTGTGCTACCACAGGCAATTTCTTCCTCTAACTTTAGAATCTCAACTTGACAAACATCTTTTAACATGGTCCTCAGCTGGCTACTAACTGCTTCTGTATCTGTTTCAGGACTCTTTCAGTGGGGAAGATTTTTCAGATACCTACGGAATTCTTGAATAAAGTACTCATCACACCAAACAGAAGGGGGTGGGAGAGAAGAACATGGACCTGTTCTTGCTAAGTCAAGCTTGCCTGCATGGGTAAGCAGATCAGTAAGCTAATGGGACACTTGGGTTAACAGTAAATGCCCTTTTAAAGGAGACAGGGAGCTGAACTTGCCTTAAGAATTACAATTACATACCTGTAATTACTCTGACTAGTGAATGTTGTCATTGAGCCACACTTATGCTGCAGAAACATGACTCCACCTTGCCAGCTGGAAAGTTGGTGCAGTTTCAGATACAAACTCCAGAGCCATGGACTGATATTCTTCACAGCTAGAGGAGGGGAAATGTAATGCATGCATCTCAAGAACTTTGCTTTAAAATAATAGTATGTGTAAACATAGCCTGTCCTACAGTTACTTATATCAAATAAAATGTGACTACACTGGCACAGAGCATCCTTGAGCTGGAAAAAAGATGTTAGTCTAAATAGGTGGCCATGACAAACTGCATTTTATTCAGCTGCTGAGTTGGAGAGGGGCATCACTTGTTTAAGCAAACCTGCTTGTATTGAAATCTCTGCACTGTTTTGCTGATGTGTAGTGGGGTTCTTCAATAAACTGCATTTTTAGAACAACTCTCCGTATCAAATTTGCCATAGTTAAGTGCAGCTGGCTTGTAAAGCCCTGAAATCTTAAGAAAAAGGAGAAAAACCATTATTTCATACTACGATACTTTATTTAGCAGTTAAAAACAAACCTACCACAGGGCACTGAAAAATGAGTTTCAGAAAATTTAGACAGGAACTTCAGCATGCTACATTTCCATTCTAACAGTGATGATTGCTGTGTTAAGTGTGCAGAGAGCCATGTACTGCACGGTGGCCTTTCCTTGTTCTTTGAATACCAACTACAGGTAATTGTGATGGCTATGCTATTAGTTTTCAAAAAAGTCACAATTTTGGCAAAGGCATCTCGGCAGGATGTCCATTCAGTCATATTGTAAAATTGCCACAACTGCCAACCGAACAGGGCAGGTGTGTCTAAAGCAGAGGTAATGTGTGCAAGTAGGCTCAACAGACAAAGGTTACAATGATATTGACCACAACAGTCCAACACATTTCATCTTACACTAGGGCATTCCTAGACAATGCAGTAATAGTCAAAGGCTACAGGAAAGTAACAATTTATATACATTAATGCTAGTTATGCTGGTATTCTAACAAAGGTGGAATAGTTTAGTTTCCAATTTAAAAAAAACTCCAAGAAGCCATGTAGCATCCAGGACAAATACTGTACTTGAGGTATCATGTTCTCCCTGTGGTTACAGCTGCTACTCATTGCCAAAGAACATTTTGTGCAAGCCACTGTCGTCACAGCTACTGCATTAACATTGGCCCAGAGCAATAAACCAGGGGCACTTTAAAAATGAAGTTCACTTATCCTACCACTGTCCCCCCACTAATGGTCTCAGCCCAGATAAATATATATCTTGTTACTTGGATTGGTGTCTTGCCACACAAGGAAAGATACCACTTTTTAGCCACTGATTTTGTTCTTGTAGTAGAACACTTCCCCAAGTCTCATATATCAAAAAACAATACTTTGCTACAGATCTATGCAACACTTGACCTTTTACTAGTCTATCAAAGTAAAATACAGTACATAGAAAATAAGGCTTCTTTCTATTGCTTTTTGATAAACACTGCAGTTACTTCACAGCTCTCGCTAACTTATTAAGCAAGCCTCACAGACTATCAGTGTTCATTGTGCCATCCTTCTCCAAAGCAATCGCACCAAAACTTGGGGGAATCCCCCCCCCCCTTTCAGGGTCTATGCTACCCAGTTTATTTTTTTAACAACTACCATGGTCAAAGTATGTTTTTTCTGAACCAGAGCTATCCCTTCCTCACCCCCATTTTTAAGGGGAGAAGGAATCTTGACCATGAGTGTAGGATGCATGGAGCTCAGAAACCTCAGCCACCCTTCTTGACTAAGGGCCAGAAAATAGACCAACTCATTAGCCAAGCCTCAGCCTAACTGAGGCTGTGAAGACCTAGCAGGTTTTTTTTTTTTTTGGGGGGGGGGGGGGGGGGCGGAGACGGGGAATCTGAAGGGTTTCAGGCACTATAAGAAAGCAATAAATTTTTTATTTTGTGTGTCACTTACAGATTAAATGCAACCACTACTGCACTATTCAAGGAGTTTAATAGTTTGCAGAACACCAAGCTCTTATAGGCAGCAACTGCTTATCCTACAAAGGAAATAGTGCGCTTGGATCTGCTGCCATATTATGGGGGGGAGGTGGGATACAGTAATCTTTAGCATCTCACCCCACAGTTTAATTCACCCTAGCACGGAGTGGAAAATTTCTTACCCAGTAATTTCCTTTCTGCAACTCCCAGAGGTGGCTCACAGTTCCAGCCCTATGAATCATTCCAAAGCTGTATAGAAAAAAATATTAAGTGAGGAAGAATTTCAAAGGAAACCCTCTCTACCCTAGGCAGATTTACATAGCAATGATCCAACTAAGCAGCTGACCCTTGGCTGAGAAGCCATCCAGGGCGGGCAGAATTTTGGGATGCTGCGAACAGAAAGGAAATTATTGGATAAAAATTTTTCCATTCTGCAGCCTAGCACTTTCCCACAATTCTGCTAAGTCTAGCAAGTAGTGAACAGAAGTAGGGAGGATTAAAAAAAACATGCTCTGCCACTGCCACAAGACAACACTGGCCTTTGAGCACTTCTATTTCTGGGCTACCGCCTGCAGCATCTCCCTCGCAAGGCAGCCCCCTGCAGCTGACAGGTAAAGGTGTTCGCTGATCATCAAGTGGCTCCTTTGCAGATTTCTGAGGTGGATGAACTGGTTTGTTCTGCCCAAGCCTAGCAGGGATCTATTCATGGGTGACTTGGAAATGCTACATCCTTAGTGTTTCATCTGGAAAGATACAAAACAGGACTTCTGACCAGCTCCTGGATTCTGTGCACCTGAAGTAGATTTTCAGCACTTTCCTGCCATCCCAAGAGTGCCATAACTTCTTAGTCAGAGGATCATCTCCTGGGAAACACAGAAGTGAGAGTTCACATCTGGGAGAAATAATGTTGGCATTCTCAGCATCGACCTGTCGTCCTGGAACACACAGGAAGGGACGTGCATTGCTGTGGCTGCCAGCACTGGTACTCACCTGGCAGACATAATAGCACCCGGAAAACAGGTTTTGATGGACAGGAAGCCAGCAGTTCCAAGGGCTGACATGTTAGAGCTTTCAACATTAGAGCGTTCTGTCCCATTTTGGGAAAACTGGTCTGACAGCTGGCCAGCTTGATTGTTCTGAGAACCCTAGATATCTGGACATTCTCTGCCACGGAGCCAGTGCATCCCATACACAGAACACTGTTAAGAGCAGATACCTACTAAGCTATGGCATGGGGTTGAAGGCCTGTACCCACCCGCTCGTGGCAAAAATCCTTAGTGCTCTAGACTCTACACCATTATGTTGGAACCAGACACTGCACCTGGCCCAGATGGAGGACTACGCTTCCAACATGCTTCTGGACTTTGAAAGACAGGCCAAGCCCTGTTAATGCTTCCCCTTCACTGTTAGCTGAATCCAGTCCTCATCTGCGTGGAAAAGGGACCTGACCTGAGAGTATCTGCTCTCCTCAATGGTGGTGGAGGCTTCAGTTTCATCTTTATCACCTCAGAAAACCAGGCTCATTCAGCAATAGGAAGTTATCACTGTTTCTGCTTTATCTTTTGGCCCATTTTCCCTAGGAGTGGGAATGTGTATAGTTAACCCTGTGGCCATCTGTGTGATGAGGCAGCTGTCCCCATGGAGTTGGAGTCTGCTTCTCTGGGGAAGTATTTTGGTTTTTTGTTCTTATGCTTTGCGAACAGGTGCGCTGAAGGACACTGAATATCTGTAAGACCACATTGGGGGCCTCCTGATTTAGACACTGCTTGAGTTGTGGAACTTGGCCCTGCCGAGGCTATCTGCCTTCTCCTTCCGGTCCTCTTTTATGTGAATTGCTTTGAGGCAAAGGAGAGACTGCTCTGCCCATCTCAATATTTCCATTGCTTCTGTGTCTAGTACATAGCTCATGGTGGTTTACATAGCCTAAAGTCCTTGAGTTGTCCAACTGTACCAAGATATGGTTTCTCTCTAGATGGGTTTAGAACCCCCACTGAGCTAACTTTCCTCGAGGTTGTTTGGAGGAGCAGATATGCTCCCAAACCTTTCAGACCAGCATCAGTTGGATTTGGAACGCATATAGGGAGGCCTTTGTGGACATTCCCTCAGGCTGCCCACCATTTTAGGGAGCTGAGCAGCCAGTATGAGACTCGCACTTGATCCATAATATGCTCCAAAGAGTGGTTCTATCCTTTTACAAGGAAGGCTTGGAGAGCCACTGGTGTGTGAGCGTACCCATGGAATGATCCCTGTACATGACACCAGGAGGCCCAGAAGCTGAAGACACTGTGCAAGGGTAGGCCTGCATGTCCTGCCACTGAGAAGTGTGTGTCTGATCACAGGTGAGAAATCCTCATGGAGGGAACTGGGAAACACTTCTTGATGTTGCTGATGAGGCCATGCGCCTGCAGGAGATCCAGAATCCAAGTCATGGCACTGCAGGTTGGGGTGGGAATCCAATCAAGACAGGAGTACAGATGGGTATCCTGTAACCTATGATGATCACCAACAGGTTTGTAAAGACCCCATGGTCCAAGGGCAGACTGAATGGAAGCATTCAGGACAGACAATGGTTTGTGTGCCACAAGCAAATTGCAGCAGTGGCATGGGAGTGCAGAAATAAACATCTGCCAGATTCATTGAAGACAGGAATCCTCTTGGGCCAGGGGTGACACCACAGAGGCTAAGGTCTCCTTGTGAAAAGCAGTCTTCTTCATACACTTGTTAAGCCTCTTGAGGCTGAAGGTGACTGACATTTTTGCAAGATAAGATGGGCTCTTTCCTCTTCTGAGGAACCCCTTCTATTGTTCCTATATTCAGAAGATGAAAAATCTTCTGGACCAAACAAACAGTCACAGGAGATGGGAGATTGATTGAAGACTAGATGAGGTGGACACCTCAGCTTGAGGGAGTATCCCTGGCTCACTATCTCCCTGACCCACCTGTGTGTGGGTTAATGCCTACCAGTGCACTGACCAATGGGAATTCTGCTTCCTCAATTCAAGTCTGGATGGAGGCAAATCTGTTCATCATCAAAAAGTTGTGCTGGAGGCTGTACCACCACCTCTGGGCTTTCTACCTGCCCTGAATTCTAAGATTTTTCCCTTGGAGAATTTAACGAGCGTGTCTGCCTAAAAGCAAGTTTATATTCTCTCCCAAGAGCACTCACGTAGTGAAGATGGGAGGGACTGTTTGCACTTTGCAGTTTTTTTTGTTTTTAAAAATCCACTGCCTTGTCCAGTTGTTCCCTGAAGAGGAGGGAACCTGCCAACTTGGCTGAGCATAGGACCTGTTTAGAATGAGTATCCACCTTCCAGCGACGGAGCCATAAGTGGTGCCTGGCCACTGAAAGTCTTATTGTGGCCACTGACATGCCAGTCAGCTGTGCTGCTGGGAGGGAAACTTTTTTGAGAATGAAGCTGAAGCCAGGGTGATCTCTCAGAATGTCTAACCAAGACAGTGATGCTCTCGCAAAGCAAGTCATGGTTGTAACTCAGGAGGCCTCAGCCGCTACCTGTACAGAATCTGTTGGGTCCTTTGGGAAGAACTTCCCTTCTGAGGGGCTAACAATATACCTTGTTAGGCTGCAAGAGTGGCATCAATCTTTGGGATCTCGGTAAGAGAGTTCTTTGGCTCCTGCAGCTTATAGAACCTGAGGTCATATTTGGTTTTACTAAACCTGTCCCATTCCTCTCTCATCCATAGAGGACTGGCAGCCCCAGGGCACACACTTTACTGTGAGGCTTGCTCTCCAGAGCTAGGCTGGATCCATACTGTGGACACTCAACTTGAACATGGCCTTAAACCTTCTCAGCAAAAATAAATCATGGCTGGGCTTTCCCTTGGTCCTGCTCAGACTGAGTCAGAAAGCTACCCTTCCTCCATACAGGAGTGGGAGTCTGAGGATGAGTAACAGTTAGCTTTTCTGTGGTTCTTCTTGTTCCTTGTGGAGGTAGTTGCTCTGCTGTGGCCTTCCGCAGGACCTTAAGCCCTTCAGAAACTTCCCTCTCTGAGTCCTGTGCTGCCAGGATGGGGCTTGGGGTTCACCACCAGAGCTCTCCAGCTCAAACTGGGAAGAAAGAGGTGAGTTTTCTTTCTCCAAAGCATTCAGAATCCACTTCGAGATGGGGTGGGGGATGGGCACCTGACCTCCTCCCACAAGCCTCTTGTCCTTGCATTCCAGGCTTCCACTGGGACCATGGAATGAGGGCCACCCAGCTGTGATTTCCCTCCCTGGAGTTGCATCTACTTGTGCAGGGAGGGGACACCCCTGCCCTTGTCTGACTGAAGAACCCTGTCGGCTTGCTGGGAACAGCTCACCCTCTGCTGAGCACCCTTTGACTTCACACAGTGCTTCCCCTGCCTGAAGAGAGACAGAGGAGCTAGCCAGGAGGTGGTGCAGCGCAGACACTGCTGGTTAACTGCCCTGCTGCTCAGTCCCAGACCAGGGAAGGAGAAATGCAGTTAAAAGAAAACAACAAATATTGGGGCAAGTGGGAGCCAGGGGTGGGGCCCCAGTGCACATTACTGCAACTCTGAACTACCCTTGGGAGATGCCAGCTGTAGCACAATGGTGGGAGCTGATGCTGGCTCCAAGGTGCCTAAATGGAAATGAATAGCACACCCTGATTTTACACACAGCTCAAAAATTCCTATTCACAGGCAGAAAAGAAGAGGTCATGGCAGATTGGGGGGGGGATATTTATGACACTACATCTGTTTTATGGCTATGCAGACTGACTGCACCCAGTGTGTTCAATATCACCATACGGAAATTTCATTTCAAGCATTAGGCTGCTGCCACTAAAGATCAGATTGAACCAGAAACGAATTGTCCTTCTCTCAGCTTTAGGGACTAGCACACTTCCCTAATGTTTGGGGCGCAATCATTACAAGGGAATGTTTTAAAACATTTGTTTCAGTGTAACATTTCCCTGTGTCTTTAGGCTAAGCTGAATTATGAGTCAGCTTTGACCTGCAAAAGGTGGAGGGAAGATTATAATTAAGAGCCTTTTGTTCTAAGAGCAGCTCTGTCCTTGTCATATTTCCCACTACTTGAAAGAGGGATAGTAAAATTCCTGGCACTATGCAGAAGAGATTAAGTGATACAGTGTGCGCAACATACTCCATCCTGAAGCAGCCACAGTTGTGCTTCTCGTGGTTTGGATGGCCCACTGTAACACCTGTGGCTCCACCCCTCAAGTTAAAAAGACATTCTAAAATTCGTCACAAAAAAGTAATCTGAATTGTGTCATGGGTTAGAAAATGCACAAACAAAGGCCTATGCAGCCAGAAATCACTGTCTGACCCCTAAAGAGATTTGGCATAAAGCAACCCCCCCCTCCAGTCAACAATCAACAAAGGTTTCATTTTTCAGAAAAAAATATTTAACACAAATCAGGGAGAGACGCACCTACCTCTCTCCTACCTGATCACAATTTATTCTTTGTGGTTTTTGACTCATGAAGGCTATTCCTACAGTTGTGAAAGAGATTACTTTAATCTCAGTTTTACGTTGGTGGTGGTAACGTCACACCAGCCCAAGTGACTTCAGAATAAGACCCAATCTGAGCAAGTATCAAAGCACTGCCCATTTTATTGGGAATCTATGCTCGCTAAGCTTATTGTAAACAAAGCTTCTGTGTCACTTAAGATAGTGCTTTAATTGAGTTTTCAGTGTTAAAATGTAAGTGTTGACTTCCACATATTTAAGACTAGGACATGATCAAAGATTTTAAATTAGTTATAATTTAGTGATTAAAGCTTAAGCTTCAATTCTTTTCAAAACAATCCTCGGACATATCAAGTGATAAGTACATGATTTTAATATCAAAGCCTACAAAAATGCACCTTCTAGGCTGTGTATCTCAAGATCTTAGCTTCTGAAATGTTTCTATAAAAAGTGAAGAGAAAAAAGCCCATCATCAGAGACCAAAATATTCAAAGACTAGGTTGCCTAAACTCAGCTTTCAGAAGTGCTGAATAAACCTTTAAATGTATGGGAGAGAAGAGAGGTGGGTTTGCTTAGCACTTCTACCGATCAGGCCACTTCTCAAGAAGGTACCAAACTGCAGCGTCAGGAGCCTCACATCATTTTGGCCAGAATCTCTATGAAGGGGCTGAAGATGGAGTTTTAAAATCTTTAGGGATCAGGATATGCAGCTTACTGTCATTGTTACATTGTTTTACTTCTACCTTACCAAGGCTAAGAATGCTTTGCTGGTTAAAAATAGTCAATTGGATCGCCCCTTCCATTCAAATTAAGCACCAACTTGTTAGCATGATAAGAGATTTGGAAATGCTGGAAGGTAAGGTTCAAGTGATGGTCATGGACAAAACACAACCCAAACCCACA
This sequence comes from Mesoclemmys tuberculata, assembly GCA_007922155.1. Classification (NCBI taxonomy): domain Eukaryota; kingdom Metazoa; phylum Chordata; order Testudines; family Chelidae; genus Mesoclemmys; species Mesoclemmys tuberculata. The sequence continues at coordinate 6,163,210 of ML677085.1, forward strand.
TGTGTTAAATCACCTTTAGCAGTAGCCAGAGAGGCCGGCCATGGCCAAACAGCCTGACCCTTTGTACAAACAATTCTATCACTACATTACTGTAAACTTCCCTTCAGCGGATGTGCACCATCTCATCAAGGAAGGGGGTTTTCATACAACCCGTGCAAAGCTGATCCATCCAGAGCGGTGCCTCATGCTGCAGAGGGGTGCGCCGGGGGAAAAAGGTGAAGTTTACATCATAGTTCAGCAGGCAGCTGATGGATGCCATGTAGATATCAGAGAACCGGATCAGCCTTCGAGAGAAGTAAGTTGGGTTGTGGAAGGTTCGGAAGATGCTACCAAATTGAGGGTTGAATAGGTTCTTTGAAAGGGACCTGAAATGAGAGGACCTTGTTCGCATGGGCTAACACAGAGGAATTGTTAACAGAGCTTTGTAACTCATTTGACAGTTCAGGCTGGGAAAAAGAAATTTTGCACAAGACTTTAAAATTTCAGAGCACAAAAAGCACCAGACACGTTCTCTCTTTATGGGCCATGCTGTGATAGAAAAGACAATGAGAGTTTATGACTGTAGTCTAAACCTAATTGAAGATTACCCAGAAATGATGGGTAATGATGGACCTTGTAATTAGAAGCAGCAAGGGCTAGGATTTCCTCTTCAGGAGTCTGCAGACCATGGCAGCAGACATCACGCCACGTCATTCCATGTCTGCCATATGGGTCTTGCTCTGTGGCAGGAATTTATGTATCTATACTGCTTACAAATGTAGAGATATCAGGGTAAAGCAAAACCCACCAGGGCTGAACTGAAACAAGTTTGTTCAAGGTCCTGAGTTTCACCGACCAAACAGTGAGTAGGCTCCTTCGCCCCGAGTGAACAAGGAAGATGAAAGCCTAAGCATTTAGGCCTAGAGCCTACACCAGACTCCCGTGAGTAAGGATTTGCCAATCAACTCCTTTGGAGGGCTGTTCCACCCCAGAGATAGGTGATGAGTGAATTGATACATTAATTATCTATGGGGATTGCTTAAATTTGTGAAGTGCTTTTGGTTGAAAGGGGCTTTATAAGTCATATTGATTAACCATAACGGTATGGTCATTTTGCTATTGTCAAGTGGTCAGACTGGTTTTCCAGTGCCTTTGTTTTTTACTAGGACTTATGGTAGCCAGATTTCTACCTCATATTACAGACTGGAGAAGGTGTTCATCTTTATATATAATTTGACATATGTATACTGAATTTCCTTATACTAAGGTGCTTTAGGGTGTACAACTTTTTAAAACATTGTTCCAGGATACAATTTAAAAAAAAATTAGAGATAGTAATGAAAACAATCCAGGGTGTAATCTGTCATCTAATAGGTGTCAATAGAATGAATGCAGGTGTAATACTCTATTAAAACACTTTCTGCACTGTGAAAAAACAGCTGTGTAGCTAGCTTTAAAATTCTATTAATAATCACTGAGAAGTGTCTTACAACAGAACCTCTGAAGGATAGAGCTCAGCCCAGTTTCATTTTTAGAAGTTGCTCCATTTCACTGGCTACAATCATCAGAATCTAACTGTGTGCGCCTTGGAGCGCCAACCTTGATTTCAAGATATCTACATTCATAGGAAAATGTATTTACAAATGTACAGTTTCCACAGGAATATTTGTGAGGAAGGGACATTTGAGAGTGCTTTAGGAAGAGCATGGAGATTTAGACACATTAAGAGTCACCTAATTTCCTGGCGCTCTTGCATCCATTCCAGCAGCACTTGCTTTGATTCTGCATCTTGATACATCTAGAACAAAAGAAGCTCAGTAAGGAGTTAAATCTACACTTTAACTTTTCTCAAATCCATTGCCCACAGGAAATGGAAAAAAAAAAGAATTAAATATTAACATAGATGCCAGGTATCTATGGCCAGTGCAGTTCTGCAACTTCTTACTATTGTGAACAATAAGGAGAAAACTAAATGTGTCACGGAGTAAGAAAAATACACTGAAATTGTGAGACAGGCTGTAAATTCTGCCAAATTGCCTGCACTTATTTCCCCCAATCCATTCTCAACCTTTCTAATGCCGTGACCCCGCAATACTTCCCCTCATATTGCGGTGACCCCAAACCAAAAAATAATTTTGGTGGCTACTTCAAAACTGATGATGTCAGCAAGCGCCGGACACACGTAATGCGCTGCTATGGACTGTGGAGCGTTCCCCCCCGCTTCCCCCGCCCCTTAGGCCCCGGACGGATGATGCAATCACGTCTGCGCATGCGCGCAGGCATTCAGTTTGGAACGCGCATCCATAACGGTGTGCGTTCCAGCTGAATAGCGCTGCTACAGATGGTAGCGCGACTTCTCAGCGGCTAAAGCCATCGGAAATATGTATTTTCCGATGGCTTTAGGCGACCCCTGTGTTTTGGTCGTTCGACCCCCGCCGGGGTCGCGACCCACAGGTTGAGAACCGCTGCTCTAGGAGATGCACCTTGACTGTCACCATTAAAGCATTTCTCTCACTATGGGTGAGTGTGCAAACCACAAGTGACTGGTTAATCCCCCAACACTGCCTAGAACACAGTGTTGGTTGCTCACAGCATATTAAATCTGTGGATGACACAAAAAATCCTCCTCAAAACATCTGTTAAGTCATACACCATGGGTTTTTTTGCCTTATATTTGTGGAGGAGTTTAGGTGACTATAGAGGGAAGCAGTGACTTGAGGTTGGTATAGCACAGACAGACCCACATTTGTAGGGCAATCTTTCTCCAATCCCTTTTGACATCAGTGAATTTCTTTAAAATTAAATTGCTTCACAAACCACACAATGTATCTTAGAAACTCATTTCCTCACCCACTTCTCCTTGAGTTTCAATCCAGTCTGAAATTCAGGTTTTCAGAGATTAAAGGTAAGTGTTCACCCAATGCTTTCTTATCATGATTAGCAAATCAACAAACACAAAAAATCATTCTTTGAGCTCTATGGAAGAATCTAGGACCTGCGCTGGCTTAAAAAATTCTATTAGCAGGAATTTGATTTTAGGACTAGCATCAGTTTATGAAAAGTGCCATCATTTATTAAGTTTGTGGAACTTAAAACCCAGCAAGAGACAGGAGAGCAGCTTTCAGTCTGTTTTATTTCACAAATCAGAACATTTTTCTGATTGTTAGTCTCCCAACTCACTTTTATAATTGCAAAAAGGATACTGGGAAAGGGGTGAGATAGGGCTAATTAGAACTTCAAAAGACAACAAGATGTGGAATATATTTTAGAGGTTACGTTAGTCATCTGTTAGCGTAGCAGACACCCATCTCCATGTATGACCAGACCTAGTATGTAGAAGGAATTTTATTTCCTCATGAAAAAAGCAAGCTACCATCAACCTCCCTTCTGTCATAACACCTTACATTCTTATTCATAAGCCCCACTGCTATTCTAGTCTTGGACCTATCTGGAGCATAAACAAAGAGCAACACTAAGTTGTGCAGTATTTTTATGAGAATGGTCCAGTTTACAGGGGCACAAGGAGAAGCAAGTCAACCTGATCCAAGCCAAAAATCTAAATCATAGGTCTGAAAGGGGAAAACTAGCTAGACTCATTAGCCAGGCTCTGCTCCGTCTTACCTGCATTCTCTCTAGCAGCCCTGTGAGTGCCTGTTGCCAGGTCAGTGAGTGCATGTACTGCTCTGTATTAATGATCCGGATTTCGGGTTCCAGTTCTGGTACAATGGCTCCAGTCCTCCATCCATGACGCAGCATCAGGTCCTAGAAAGCAACCCAGAAAGTTTTACACTTCATCTTACAATATTGTCAGGTGGAAAAAGTGGTTTTTGATTAACTATACTAGAGTTTTCAGAATAGCAACTCTGCTTAGTTTAATATCATTGGCTTGAATGTGAGCACCGTTTTTATCCTATGGAAAACACTGGCTCCCAGGGTCTGGTGCATCATTGTAATGATGCCCACAGCTTCCTGAAGAGCAAGGAAAATAAAGGTCTCTGCTACTCTTCCAAAACCGGGGCAGATAAATTGGTTGAGACACAAGGGAGACACTCAGGTCCCTCCTACACACACACACACACACACTGTTCTGGGAGCTAGAGGACCAAGCAATCAAGTTCTGCATTAGACTGCAGAGCTCCATCACCATTCTTTAATGGCAAGGGTGGTGTGTTCCACGGAGAGCCCAGGACACAGGCAATAACGGAGCATGCCCTTCAGAGCACATCATAAAGCCTTCTGAGTGAACCCTGAAAGACGTCCCTGATTGGGGAGGAGAGAAATATTGAGGCTGGGGGAATTCTTCATTTTTAAAGCCAACCCACATTTATTCAGCCCCTGAACGGTATGTGCCAGAACTTGTTCTGTTCAGGCACTTGGTAGTCACAAGACACACTTTTTTTTTTTATAAAGTGAGAGAAATAAATAAATGTCCCCACCCTCCCTTGTGTGTGGCAGTGGAGGAGGGGAGATTTTGAAAGGTATCGTACCATGATCTAGAGCACAACGGCACCTCAGGGGAACGTTCCCAGTCAACACTGAAAAGCATGGCACTGAAAAGGGGACCTATGGGGAGCCTAACACCTGCACCAAAACAGGAGCAGCTGAACACAGTTGAAAATAAAAACTACTGAGCTTCGAACTGCATTTTGCCAATTCTCATCCTGAGATGCCCATCGGATTGGGGTTTAACACAACCACCAAGTCAGAAGACACCAGACAAAGCCAGACTGCAGTCTCAGTTGTATGGCCAGGTTAGAGAGAGCCAGCCAATTTTTGGCTCAGTTTAAAAAAGTCTCATATTTCCACAGATGTATATTTCATAGGGAGAGGCCTTGAGAGCCATCAGCAAACTGGGAACAGGGTAACAGGTGGCAATATACTTTTTAAAAAGAGAAGATTTATTTGTACAAGTGAATTGCTGTCTTCTGAGTCCGACATGGAATAATTGTGGAAGCCATGGATTCATTTTAAGATTGCTGTGTTATAAAAAGTAAAAACACTCTGCCCTTGCCTGAGAAAGCCAGACTGGTAACAGGCCAAAGTAGCAGTCATAGGGAAAACATAACATGCCTTGCACTTTAGAAACAAAACTCGTTATGAAAACACAGTCGCCTGGTTTAAGAAGTGCTAGATTAAAAGAGAACCACCCGTTAGAATGAACCACAGCAAAAAGTCAAGAACAGAGAGTGGATTGCTTTTCTGACCACTGACCCCACACCACTGACCCCACACACTGCCTCAGCTGGAATTTAACATTTAGGATGCATGTTAAAACAAAAAGGCATCACTTTGTGCTTTTTGTCCCCACAGTGTAGAGATCCATGCGCTGCAGCATTAGCAGCTTATTGCCTCGAAAGCTCAGACAGTAACCAAAACCATCCACTCAGTCTGATGGCATTCTAGTTAAAGATGAACCACACAGAAGATAGTCAAAACCCTGTGGGTAGTGTAGTCTGTGAAATAGTGGATTCTCCATCCCAGGGAATTTTTCAATCAAGACCAAACAGAAATTAGTTCAGGGAAGCCCTATAGCCTGTGTTACACAAAAGGTCAGATTAGATGATTACAGTGGTCCTTTCTAGCCTTATAATCTATGAGGGGAAAAAACAAAACCAGTGACAAACCACCGATACCTAAAATCATAATCCAATGATGGCATGAGTAGTACCCTACTGAACAAATACGAATACACATCAATGTCAGGAATAAGATGGGCAGTAGGCAATGGGATTGCAAGAAAAGAAACTAAGATAAGCATAGTTGGGATTCCAAAAACCACTGAGCAAAAGTGATCATAAGGAAAAATTAACATGAAACGGAAGATTACTGCTGCATCTTCCCAATTGTGTCTTTACTGCTTTCCATCCGTCAACACCTTAAGGACATCATAGCTCCACTCTATTCACTTTGTCCTCCAATATTTGCTGATGGAAAGATTCTATGCAAGAAGTCACCAGTTTGCCACCTGAGCAATTCCTACAGGTTCAATCTCGTGCTACCTTCTCCCTCCACACAGCCACACCATTCAGTTCAACTGGGCATTTTCCCCTCCCTCACAGGGGTATGCTAATTTCACTAAATCCAAAACACACAAACATCAAAACTAATTAAGATGTTAAAAAAGCCTCAGCAGAGGGTTCTACCTTGACCAGTGCAAAGGTATTTCAACAAACAAGTTATAAAATTATGACAAGAATTACATCCTTTTTAAATTCCAGCATACCAAAGAGTCAAAACATTCAGCAGTATTGCTATTCAACAGAGACTAGAAGTATTGGAAGATATGGCTCTACTTACTGCGAGATCGCTGTACAGATGGTCACCAAAATAAAGTACTTTGGACCCACGCCAACCGGTTAGCCTTAGAAAATCAAACAAATTCCCCTGCAAATAGAGGGAGAACAAACAAGTATGTTAATATAAACCAAACACCTCATTTTTCTCTGCAAATGATGACATATCACTGTTTTGTCAAGAAGTTCAAGAAAGTGGAGTATTCAAAGTAACTTGACTTTCTAATAAGACAATGTAAAGTTAAATTATTTCACAGGAGAATTTAATAGATTGACATTTGGATGATATTTGGGTTTTAATACTTGAAGGTGTACAACACAATAACAATCACATTGGTGCACTGTATTCTCAAAAGCACTTAACTCTTTGGAGAAACTTCATTGCATCTGATGAAGTGGGTTACAACCCACGAAAGCTCATGCCCATAACAAAATTTGTTAGTCTTTAAAGTGCTATAGGTATTTTGTTTTTTCAAAATTTCTATTTATTTGCCCCACTTATACATTTTGCACTTCACTAAACTGGGGGAGTAGGAATAATTAATTGCACTTTCTTAACCAAGTTTCACTTCCTGGTTTTCATGCACTAGCCCAGTGCTGCTGTCTGGATTACCCACACTGCAGGGGAATGGTCACATGAAAATAAAAAAAAATAAAAAGTAACTAGAAAGTTAAGAAGCAGGACAATTTTTCCTATTAGCTTCTCATTTTTTAAGCGTTTTACAAAACTTAGGTGACATACTTTCCCTTTTATGTAATTTGTCCTTATTCTAGTTAGATTGGCTTCCTTCCACATGCATTTTAATCTACAGTCAAAAACATTTCAAACCAGAACATGTGTTGCTTTGAAAAGTTTCAGGTGCCCTGGATAAACCCATTTGCTTTAGGAAGGAAAAGCAAAGTCCCCCAGACTTCACATCAGCTTATGCAAACCCCATCTGACATCTATTAGGGAAGCATATGTGCTATTATACATTTCTGGTAATTGTTGTTGCTTGTCACACTGTCCTCTCTATTTAGTTATTAGGAAAACATGAGCAACAGCTGCAGATACAAGGAAGACTATAGCTACCAGATAACAGAATTTTAATGAAGAGGTTGGGATGGAAAAGGTTTATTTAATGCACCTTAATATTCCGGTATATTATCCAGCTCAGAGAACTGTTGGAATCATTGCTCTTTCGGTTTTAAGGCTCAGATCTTCAAAGATATTTAGGCTCCTAACTTCCATTGATTTCAGGAACCTAAATGCCTCTGAAACTCTGCACCGAAGTTTCATGAAATGCTGTGAACATACCATACAATACCATATGCAGAGGGCCCAGCCAGGGCCCTAATGTCACAAGCATGGTACAGTCACATGGTAAAACACAATCCCCCCACTCCAGAGAGCTTACATTCTGAATGCAAGACAAAAGGCAACAAAAGTGAGTGCAATACTATAAAGAGGAAGGAGGGTGAGAACAGCACCCTGATAAAATCATGTGGATACAACTTGGTTTCAAGACTAATGATAAAAAACACAAATTAAAAAGAACCACCCCAAAGTAAAGGTTTCCATTAGCCAATTGAAACTGACTTTTTAAATCAATCCATCTGTTACTGTACTATTGCTGTCTTCATCCTTCAAAAATCCCTTACCTTTTTACTTAACTAGTGATGACAACGCCTGCAAAGAAGCCTGTAGATTCTTCCCCCCCATGCCAACCCTTTTTGCCCTGCAGCAGCTCCAGCAAACTGGGCAAAGGGGTTCTGTGTGGCTCAATGCCCATTTGGCGCTGATGGCCTATGTTAGAGCAATAGGCCCTCCTCAGGAAATGGCTCGAACCTTTATCATTACTACCCAATTATACATGTGGCCAAAATAAGGCTTTTTAACCAGCAGGTATAGATCAATTGCCAGCACATCCCATATTCTGGTCAGATCATGTACTGAAGCCCATTTTAATATCGCTACTGGAAGTGGAAAAATCTAGCTTTAAAGCACTTTTCTTATGATGCATTTAACTGACTACAAACTGGTCTTTCATTGGCTGATGATCAGCAAGAGTCTCCAACATGCCAGAGAGGAACAGGTTCCACTTCTAGCTCAATAGTCGAAATAAGAGACTTTAAACACAGATGCAAAAGGTTCAGACAAAGCAACTAATCAGCAGCATCCATATCATTTTCAACACCCCCGGCCCCCCCCCCCCCCCCGACAGTACTTGAGGACCTGGTGGCTGCAACGTAGAAGAGTTAGAGACCCTACAAAATGGTTTGGAACTGCAAGGTGGTGCCATAGTGAAGAGGGATTACCAAACCACTACAGTGGCTGGTAAGAACGTCACACAATTTTGCTTTTGACCTTAATAGCCCCAATAACTAAGAGTTGCCTCTGGGCATTTTGGCAAGGATTTTATTGTTTCCTTGGTAGCATTCAGCGCCATTCAGACCCTGCCTGCCCTGCAATGCTCTAAGCACAATCTGGTGCGTGGACGGACATTAATACTATGGAAACAGTAATCTGTGCTGTTTCCTACTGGCTTAGGTAACAACCTGTGAGTGTCTGCAGAAGACTGACATAGCAGGCAGAAGAGACAACAGTTCTAAGCCAAGTCAGTGGGTGGGTAGGGGAGGAGAGAACACAGATTTCCTCCTCTGAAGTCTTGGGGGGAAAAAGGAGGTGAGGAAGAATCAAGAAAACTTGCTCCCTTTCCAAGTAGGTGAAAGAAGTTCTTCACCCACACCTTTCCCTGGCCTCCTGGGGAATAGCATTGGCAAACAGCCTTTCCTCACCCTTACGGGGAGGAAAGAGTCAGAAGGTCCTTGAGGTTTTGGGTGCAATTGCTTCCGGGGAAGGAAGGGTAAACTATAGGCACCAGTCCCCTGGAGGCAGGAAACAAACCCTACCAGCACTGAAATCATGAGAAGAGGAGAATGATTCCTGAGCGTACATGTGAGTGAGTTAACAAGGTGGGGAAAGGGAAGCTGTATTAGCCCAAGACACAGAGGGAGGGAGGAAGAAGGAAGGGACCAAGACATTCTGAATTAAAAAAATAAAAATGAACGAACTCAGAACAAAGAATATTAGGGAAACCTAAAACGTTGCTTCAAATCCCATGTTATAGAAAGGCTTATTTTACTTGTTTATCAAGTCAAATCTATTAAAAAGACAACCTCTCCCCCTTCTCCCAGCCCCCCAATTCCTGGGCCAGACGATATTTGTTTAAACTGAAGCTGGAATGAGTTTTACTCCTTGACACAGGTCAGGTTCTTCCAGCAGCACAGTCTATTGCAGTAACAAAAACATAGGGAACTGCTGGCCAAACTAATCAGTCATTTGGGCATCCTATGTGCATATTGCACATCCTGTCCCAGGATCATTACAAAATTCCTTCACAGCATGACTCACGCCCATGGCACAACATTAGCAGTGCTGGAGGACTTCAGTAATAACCCTGCTGTGCCTCAAAACCTTTTACAGACAGACAATTAAAACCTCACAATACCCCTACGAAGATGTTACACCTACTTCCCAGACGGAAAACAGAAGGTGAATGACTCACCCAAAGTCTTTACCAGCATTAGCAATGGAGCTCAGCAGTCCACATTTTCAGGTTGCTATTGTAACAAGGAAACGCTGCCTCAGGCACTTTGAAGCAGTTCAACGGTTTAGAAATGTAACTTGGTATAGTACATTTCAAATTCTAACTCTCATTTATGCTATGCTTGTGTAAGCTTTTGGAACATCTTGCTTTCGGCAGCTTTGCAACCTAGATGCAGCCTCAACCGAAGGCTCCTAGCAGGCTGACAATGATATTTTAAAGTCCCAAATAAAGCTCCCAAACTACAGCAGGGACCACACATGCTATCTACGAATTACCCGGACAGTTTTACTCCTCTGGGCCAGTACAGATCACAAAGCCAAAGACAAGATGTGAGAGCTTTCTGTAATCTAGAAAGGAAGAAGACCTACAGTTCTGGAACCCTACCAGGGACTGAGCTATTGCCTATATATTACATGTGAAAGGTACTCTGATGATATGGTGATGGGTGGCAGTATAAAACTCTAAAGATGGTTAACTGAAGACATGGGCTGGTAAAAAGAAGCAAGCAGACTTAGGCTGGGAGAGAACTGAAGCAACTACTTACTAAGGAAGGATAGATAATGAGGAAGGTTTAATTTACAGAAATAAGAAAACAGGAGGCAGTGGGATAGAAAGATCTTCAGTTATGGCACTGGAAGACAAAGGGGGCATCAATTCCATGACCCTACTGTGCAAACATCTTGATAGGCAAACTACCCATGGGCTAGCTTCCAATAACAAGAAGATTTTGCATTGACAAGTCTCTTCACTACCATTGCCAGTTGCCACTGCTCAGACATGTCTACATCGACACCACCACTAAATCCCTGGCCACTTGTTCAGTTACAGGAAATGAACAATAAATCTAAATCTAGGACTGTCCAGCAATGTGCAGTCAACATTTCAGTTTATTTTCTCAGAACTGCAGTTCTTTGCAACAGTGACATCTGTACTTTTCCAGGGAGTTTGGACATTTCCTCAGGCAGCCCATGACCTACTTCTGTATGTTGCTAGGAGTCCTCTATTCCTGTGGTTAGCCTGTAATAACCAGTTCACAGAAGGAAATGGCACTGACTCTGAGAACTTGCAGGAAGCTGTACTTGGTACAGTGTCTATGTATTTAAGTGTCTATGGTATTTAAATTGCCAGCTTACTAATCAGAAGAAGTCAGGCATCATCCCGCAGTGCCTCCTGAGGGCGGAGTGATCAGCCAGCAGGTTTCTCCATCTCTCATTTTCTGAGACTGGTAATTTACATTGTTCATATTTGAAGCTCTTACATTGACTTTCAGACTTGCACTAATGAAAATCGGAAGCTGGTTTGTAATTCCCAGCACGGGGCTCTCACATTGACCTTGTCACTTCTCATGAACATGGCCTCCACAGGAAACAAAGAAAGGCCAATTTTAATTAAACTTTGGTTTCAAAAGTAAGTGACAGATTACACGCAATCAGGTGCTTTTCAGCCCTCCCAGTGAATTTCCTAATCTGCTGAGCAGAGAAAAATCAAGAGGTTTGCTCTCTTGGGAGTAAAAACAACGAGAGTCCTGTAGCACTTTAAAGGCTAACAAATTTAATTTTTGCAGGCATAAGGGTTCTTGGGCTGTAACCCATTTCATCAGATGCAGGGAATGGAAATCAGATAGGTGGTGTGTGTGTACGTACGCACACGCTATCCCTCACCCTCACGCAAGGGGAAGACACAACAATGAGGGGGGTAGGTAATTGCAAAGTCCATACAGCCCATGAAAGCCTATGCCTGCAAAAATTAAATTTGTTAACCTTTAAAGTGCTATGGGACTCTCATTGTTTTTGCTGTATAGACTAGCACGACTACCCCCTCTGGAACTTCTCTTGGGAAGAGACATGAGCAGGAGTTGGGAGTGCTCAGTATTCCTCAGGATAAGACCCTATGAAAGGCTGAGTGTCTCTCTTTACACAGGAGAGCGTACTAACCTGAGGGGAACATTGATTCTGCAATCCATCTCCTAGACAGCACTATCAAGCAAACCTCAAGCTGCATTTACTTGGACCAAGCTTCTTGCCTCCCTTGTCAGAGTCTGGCTATGAATAAAGAAAGTGATGCCAATTTTCTGCCCACCCACGTTCCTGTAAGTGCTTAAGACGCACATGTAATGCTTTGCAAAGATGAACTCTTCAATTCTCACAATATCCTCATTAGGCAGGGAACTACCCTATTTTACAGAGGGAGAGCATTTTGAAAAACACAGTATTTAAGGTGCCAAATAGCTTGTCAGCACAGGCATCTGATTTTCAAATGGGTACAGAAGAAATCTGCAATTGTCTACAATGAATAATTTGCAATATATTGAAAACCTTGAGACATAATCTGCTATTAATAGGTTATTGATCTCTAGCTTGCTTGGTTTAGAAAGCTTGAAGGAGAAAAAAAATGTGATGTATTTGGCAGGTCCATAAATGGAGGGTGACTTCTTAGAAAGCACTAGAGGCAAAAGGCTACTGCATGAATAATGTACAGACATGGATAACGAGGCAAATTATTTAAATCACGCTGTTAGGTATAAACACTGCTTTGCAACATCATTAGGATGCAAGACTGCACTTTGCTCTATTTAAAAGAGGGTTTTTATAGGGTGGACACCATTTTAATAGGGTCTTTAGACCACACCCCCTCCTATTCATGCACAGGCAAACCCTTCTGCCACTTGCAAACAGACAACACCGCACCTACTACAACAGGTCATAAGAAAATAGGAAAGTACTTTAAATTAATTTTTGGCTGACTATTATGAATGAGTGCTCGAAATAATGAGAGTAAGCACCTCTCCATACTATCAATAATGGTCCATGAACCAAAGCATGAGAACAGATGTAGGATTTATAAATACTACCTGATCAGATGATCTGAAAGCAATTCAAAGTCATTCTCAGAACATACCTGTGAGGTAGAAACTCTATTTCTGGCTCTCCTGTTGGACTGAGACACACCCTGGGGAAAGTCACACATCTCTATATTTGTAACCACATGTAAAATTGAGTTAATACCTACCTTCTCCTTGAGTAGCAAAAGATGCAATGTGTAAAATACAATCCATTCTGCAGGAGGATAAATGCCCCTTCTCTCAGTTACATTGGGAAAAGGCCTTTTCATCCAGTTCATTGGGTAGCTAAGCAGAGTACTTGGGCTTCTGTTTCTGGCTAATTAGAGAGTTTGATAATTGGGTCTGGTGGCTCAGCTCCCACGCTACACAAGGAGTCCATTGGGAAAGTGTGCTCAGTTATGTACTTCTCTGGACATGTGACCTGGATCAGCAATGTGGACAAGGGACTTTTCTACCAGATACTATTTTTGTGTAACTTAAGTTTTGGGCCAGGCTAGCAGTAACCTCTCTAATACAGGGCTAGATATTGTAAAGCCATTTTATGATACTCTTTCTGCAAGACTGCTAACAAAATATTTATATTTAGTATACTTTGATCAGAGTCTCAGAGCTATGTCAGACACTGACAAGCGCCTTAAAGAGAAGCAGCCTTTGATAATGGCTTGGGTACAAGGTCGCTGGCATGAACAGCATGAATCTTGCTTCCCCAAGCAGGACCACACAAAGGCTTGTAAGCACCAGCAGGGTGATGAGGAGAACCCAGGTAACTGGGAAAGTTATGAATCAGTTTTGCTGCCCAAGAAAACTAAGGGAATTATAATGGAGCCTATCAGACACTCCCACTGAGTTGACTGGAAACTTCCAGCTACAAAAAGGTAAATCTTTCTTTTAAGTGAAGAACACTATTGACCATTCATATCTATACAGGCTGCTTATTACCAGAATCCCCTTAATCCCATTATTAAGTAGTAAATGCTCTACTGAAATTCATGCCTGGAACCAAAACAAATATTTTCCAGTTCTCTTTAATTCCTGTGCAAGGAAAGTAAATGAAGTCAAATTCTGCTTGCAGTTACCTTGGAAATAGCGGCAGAATCTAATTCACAGGCCTACTGCTAAAGCAATTAGACACATCAGAGGGAGAAATAGCTGTGACTGATGTTTGCCCAAACACACGCCTTGTCAACAGAGAGGCAAGTGTTAAGATTTAGCAGCAATGGAAAGCTTTTGGCCTTTGCAGTAACTCAGTATCACACCCAGTCCCTGAACGGAGTTATACACAAGTAGTACCTGTGACTGAGAAACACCAAAGATGACAAATCTTGTCAAATCAACAGGGAGCCAAGCCATTAAAGGGGATTTTTTACCATCACTCCCCCCATCTTGCACTACAGATCACAAGTCTGCAGTATTTAAAAACGGAAGCCAAACAAAACGCAACAGTTACCCAAAATACACAAAGGCCCACATTCTCCTGTTGTACTAACACAACTGCATTGACTGAAATGGGGTTCGGTCAGTATAACCCAGAGGGGGAGAATTTTTCTCTGCAGAATGCACGTATTACAAAGCCTGTTGAAGAACAGAGCAGTATCCAACTTTGGTGCATCCATAAAACAAAACAAAGACCACTTTTTATTCATTTACTAGCTTAGACATTTGTTGCACTTATTGCTTTTCAAGGAGAAACTAATCCATGAGAGAAATAGGGATAGAGGAAAGAATTTCTGATGTTCTTGGAGCAAGTCTACATATAGAAAGTGCAATCGTTTAACTAAATCCATGTTTCTTCTGCATAGAGTGTCTCTTATAACTAGTTGTAAACTTGTATATCAGTTTAGTTTGCATCTGTTAAGAGCACAGGCACAAACTAAACTGATATAAACCAAGTTTAAACTGATTTGAGAGAGTTTCCACAGAAAGTTGAAAAGGTTTAACTAAATAGTTATTAAAAAGGCACACCCATAGTTATATCAGTACAAATGTATGTTTAGATCAGGTCTTAGGAATCTATCAAGTGCTTGCAGTTGCCAGGGTCTCACTAAGACCTATTATCCCCAGAATATTAAAAACCCAGAATAGGAGAATCCCAGTTTTAAAGACTTGAACTAAAACATAAAAGTAGAGATCTGACAGATGTGCTGGAGGTATTGAAAGTGTCTGAGGGCAGAGGTGAGGGAAGGGGATGAGTCTTCAACACCGAGGGAATCTCCAGGGAGAGAGAAAAAAAAGGAGTGGAAGATGCTATCTGTAACAATAATCTCTGGAGTGTGTGGATTCTGACCCATGCCATGTGTTAGGCTTTTGTAACTCTGGCCCTTGTCAAGTAATTGGGACCAGGATTGTCTTACCAGCACTCCTGCGTTTCACATCCTTATTACAGTAGCCATCCCAAATACTCGGACAAGCTATGTTACCTCTCATCACCAACACTGTACAGGAATGGTTTCCACATTTTTTTGGATGATCTCTTCCCCACCCTCCCCCCTTACCTGGTCCGCACCACCTTCACCCCCCAGAAACTGCAGCTGGGAACGGGGCCTATGGCCAGGAGCTGAGGTGGAGATGGAGGCAGAATGGGGATGGATGGCACTTCCTCCCCACCCCCTATGGGGGCTGGTCCAGGCCCTGAGTGCCTCCCCCTGCGTGTTCCTCCATACCCCCTGGGGTGCAGCCCATAGTTTGGAGACCTCTGCTGCACAGGTTTTCTGCTTACATAAGTGGGGGGGCCTTTCATGAGGCTTTGCCAGGAACTTCTGAGAACGAAGGCATTTAATTTAGTTCCCATGGTTTTAGAGATAGTGAGAAAAAGGAAATACAATGCTATATATCTTTACCTGTTTGTAGATCTTTCCCTTTTCTAGTTTGTTTATTTTGTCCCACTGGAGTGAGCCTTTGTCATCCAATTTTCTAAAAGGTCTAAAAAGAAAAAGGGGGAAGAGGAAGTTAAGTAACACACATTTTTCCAGTTGCCAGATACAGCTGTAATTCAGACCATGACGCTTGTAAGTTACTGTTATGTAACTTGTATAAAGTGAATTTTAAGCAATGAGTGACCTTTAGTGTCTCTCTGCCTCCTCTTCTCACGAGAATAAAATCTAGTTCTAATCTACTAAAGCTTTTGTATTAACCCTCCCTACACTGCCACAAGTACCTGAAAGGACTGTATTGCTTTTGAGAGACCAGGAAAGCAATTTAAATACTATAGCCAGGCAGCCTTTTCCCCCAACATGGCTACTACCTCATTTGGGGGCACACCACCATCCCATTACATTGTATGCTATTAGGGAACAAGGGAGGGGGGGTAGTGGAAAGGAAAGGAAATGTAATCTCCACCCCTAAAGATATGCTGGCAATTATACAACCTGCAAGTGAAAGAGAACCCTCTGTGCACCATATTGCTTAGCCCCCCATTAATGTAGCAAGGGTCTCTGTTGTATAGTTCCTGTCCTAGTGTTTCAACAAAAAAGCGATGAGGCTTCCAGCCATTTCCTTGGGAAACAGTTCCACAGTGTAATACAGCTCATTATCAGCAAGCTCTTCCCGATATGCAACCTATGTTTTCTTTCACCCATTACCCCTTATTATATGGCCAACTGCTCTGCTAACAATCCATCTCATTTGGGGGTTTATGCTCTTAAAAGAGTTTTAGGGTTATATTTTCCACAACCTCACTTAGTCATTTAGCCAAATTCTATTTAATCTTAATCCTAACTCATTCTCTCCATAAATCATGGATGTATGGCTCCATTTACACTTCATGTTACAATTTACAGCACTAAGACATTGATATACCAAAACCCCCAGGGTCTACACGTTTATGTAAACAACAGGAAAAGCTATAAATCTCTCTCATGATTATGTAGATTAGTCACCACCTCACTCCTGAAACCAAAAGAGAAGTGAGGTGCCCACTTCAGAGAGGATATTAGGTTCCTAATAATGAGAACGGCTTTGACTTTAGATTAAATACTTGTAAAACAAAAAACGGTTTTGCCACTTTCCTACACTATTAGAAGCATATAGATGTGACAGAGGGAAGC
The DNA here is from genome assembly GCA_007922155.1 of Mesoclemmys tuberculata. Lineage (NCBI taxonomy): Eukaryota > Metazoa > Chordata > Testudines > Chelidae > Mesoclemmys > Mesoclemmys tuberculata. The sequence continues at coordinate 6,179,957 of ML677085.1, forward strand.
AAGGGAAACTAATTCTACCTAGTACAGCTATTCCCAGATAGTGTCCCAAGAACACCTATAATCCTCAGCCATTCAGATTACTCTCACTTTCTGAACCTACTGTTGTGGTTTGGGGCACTGTGGGGTTGGGGCACTACACTAGGTAATTCGGGTAAATGGAAGGCCATGAGTGCCGATGAAGTTTTCCTGTGCTAGGCTCCTGCCTCCAGCCAGCCCCCCCTCTTCTCCTCTCCGTTCGGGTTACTTTGGGATATTTTCTTGTTGCTCTAAGCTGAATAAACTGAAATTGTCTGGCTTGCTTATCAGTATGATATACTGTGCATGCTACAGGGGGCTGCTTGCAACACTAGCCATATGCTTAAAGCGCCCATTGTTCTCCCTCATGGTCAACCCAGGGACTTAACGCTGAAACTGCTTGAAGGAGGGAAAAGGGAAGGGTGGGAAAGAACTCCTCGTTGAAATAAAAAAGGTATAAATAAAGTTGATGCTTGGTGTGCAGGATTTGAGATAGTCTCCCTGCACCATTTCGGATCCTGAAATAAACAGCTTTTGCAAGGATTTCTCCGTCTTGGTGTCTGATTGGGCTAATTGCACACGGGGCTCAAACCCAAACTGTCAGGGCCTCACTCGGGATCCTCCAGGACCACCAACACTACTTTGATAGGTTACTTATTATTAGAATTTATACAAAAAAAGAAAAGGGGACATCTAAGCAGAACTGTCAAATTACAGAACCAAAATTATACCATCCACAGATTAAACTCCCTCTCCCACACACACTGAAGGTCTCTCAGAGTTTTAAACAAACAATCATTCCTTAACATGGTCCATAACGAGGTACAAAAAACAGAGTATGAAGTAAAATGTAATGGTTTGATGCTACAGATTAAGCAGCAGCACAGTAACATCAGGACCATTATTCAATATTTGCATAGACAAACGCTAGGTACTAGGCTAAGGCCTAGGACTGTGTCGGCATATTTCAGAGTTTCCAAGCGAAGACTAACTAGAGAAGGAGAAACATGATAAAAAAACGACAGCAGTAAATTCAAGCGTTCTCTCTGAGAACAAGGGTGCCTAGCACCAAGAGATTGTTTAGAACTTTTGGATAATTATTCAAACAATAGCATTCTTTATACGTAGCATCTTCTGCTAATCTGTTGGTTCTTCAACAAAACTCTGAATTGTGCAGTATTTTATGTAAGTGGTAGTGGTGCCCCCTAGTGCTGTCCTGGAACAAGTCAACTGGTTATCACAAACTCCGTGTTTGCATATGGAGGTCTCAGATTATGGTTTTTTTTAAACTAAATTTAAGTTCAAATCATTCAGTTAAAGTTTTGAGAATATTACAAATTAAAAAAGTTAATCCTCTCCAATATACTATTGTTTCTGGAGGGTTCTGTAACGCACATGGTCTTTGGTGAGTCAGTCAGCAGCATTGTACAGCCATGTTACTGCATGAATGGATCTCAAGGGAGACAGGTCAAGCCCCACTGACGTACTTAGTGCACTTCCCAAGTAGAGAAAATTAGTTAAGTATATGACAGGCAAGCCTTGAAAAGGCCGGGGTGAGGAGGGGGGGGTGAAGAGGAGGAAGCAAGGAGATACAACAGAAGCCTGTGACAAGACGGGAGACTCCAAGTAGGAAACCCAGGAAATTGGTGTTTGGTACAGAGCCAAAAGGAGCATAAGAGGGGGGCTGAGGGGCTGTGAGGAGACTGTGTAGAGCCCTGGAAGGGCTCAAAGCTGAGCCCAGAGGGCAACCTGAAGAATGTTTTGACGTTTGAAGAGAAAAACAGAGCCTCAGAAAAGAAGGGCTCTGTTCAACTTGAAACTTGGGTGGAAGACACTTTGTTCTGAACTTGAAGACTCCAGAAGGGGTGGATTTTTCTTTATGGCTTAGCTGGTAGGCCAAGTCATTGCAGCAATCAAGCCAGAATGGAAGATTGAGGGATCCAAGCAGAGTGAAAGGAAACTGAGGCAGTGGCTAGCAGAAGCCAGACCACATTGGTGCCTGTGGCAGTGTTAAAGACAGGCATCACAAACAATCATACTGATTCATTGATGTGAACATTTATATTACTAGGAAATGGAAAGTTAATGTCCTGCTGGTGAAAGATGCTGGCTTTACCACTACAGACAGCGAATTTCTTTAGGTAGGCATAAAACAGTTACATTATGCAGTGTCAGCATAAGCCTCTCAAAACAGTCTTCCAAATTCATCTATGCCCTGAAATATCTCTAGGTAGTAGATGATGGGGCAATCTTATTTTCAAACGCTGTCTTCTGAGCCTTTTTGCACAGGCTACTAATTGTGCTCAGCGGGTATGTTTTGTAGATGTCCACTATTAACTGAGAAAGCACAACTGCAAACTGTACTGATCAGAGTCTACATTATCAAAAGATAAAAAATAAAGCAACTGAATGCCATTTATTTTTTCCTAAAAGTAATAGCTTTCATCATGAGCAGCAGCATCTTTACAGATAAAGACTTGCAAAAATATGCAGTAATTAAAGAAACAGTTATCCACACCAAAAAAAATAAAGCTGGTTTTCATTAGAAAGCCACCTCCCTCCTGAACTGATCAGGTTTTTTGGTTTGGAAAAAAAAGCAAGTAAACATGCATGATGAAAGGAGAAAATACTGAGCAATTCCACTCCTAACTGGGCTAGTGGCTTGATTGAAAGAACATTCTGTTCTTGATAATTGTATTCTATTATGTCATTCAGAAGTTGAGGCAGCACTATACAAAGATAACAGTTCTCTATATTTGCATTTTCAAGAGCCAGCATATGACCATTTCTCTCTTATTTTGCAAGTCCAAAGGAAATCATTACTTAAAAAATAAAAACCAGCTAACATGGCATGAGTTTTTTTTTTTTGGGTAGGAATATCTTCTTTAGTTGCCAAGTACAAGAGTTACTGAAAAGAGAAATAAGGAAAAATAATAATAAAAAAACCCAAAACAAACCACTCCCCCCACACACACACAGAAACACAGGGTAAAAGTGCCCAGTAATTAAAAAGCCACTAAACTTTAATTACTTTGCCGGTAAACTTTGTTGGAAGGCTTGTTAAGGGCAGCCAGGAAGAAAGAGAGAAAATGACACACTCACAAAGTTATATGATGTCTAGGCATATTCAGCTATCATACAAAGCATTCTGTTACTCTATTCCTTTCCATTTCTTCTAGATGGTTTAACTTTGTTAATGCCCCAATAGTTATAAATTACATCCATATCAGCAATCACTAAAGCAAAAACTCCCAAAAACGACCAGAATGGCCAAATTCTAGGAATTTTAGGAACAAATTCTGTTTAGGATTTCACCAGAATAGCTTTTTATTAATGGAGGAATACATTTGCCCTAATAGATGCCTTTGGCTGGTGAATATAAGGAAGCAGGGAATCCAATCCTGCACCAGGCTTAAAATTTGTGATGTGAAACATACACATAGGCAGGCACATATTCACACCTTCTCCAAAGATGATGGATGGGTTTGATAACCATATTCTGAGATGGGGTGGAGAAAGAATGCAGAAGAAGATGTTTGCCATGGAAAAGTTCTACAAACCACACTGCAGCAGTGGAACGTACTTGCGTCTATCAGTGAAGAAGGTGGGTTTATCAGCTTGCACAATGACCATGTCGAAGAGGTCCCTCCAGTTCTTGCCGACCATGTGTTTCATTCCTTTATCTCTGTAAGCAGGTACAAAAAGTTAATATTCCAAATAATACCCCCTGGCATGCACAATGCAGAGTAAAACCAAAACATCTTATTTTAGCTTCAAACTTTTTTTCTTTCAGTAATAAGCCTTTAAAAGCACAGAGACTTCATAAACCTTCTGACTCCATGTGACTGCATATCAGAGTTACACACAGTTGTTGAGCACTAATGTCCTCCTACCACGACTAAGGAATTCTCCCTCTACCCTCAAAGCTCAGAACCTGTTTACACAACTCTGTCCCTTCAAGAAGCAGAGCAAGTCTGCTGGCTCAAGAGATACTGCTCTGTTGGTATCAATAGTAAAAATAGTGGCAAAAATAATATTGGCCTGTCACAGCCCAAAAAGACAGAAACACAGCTCCCTCAGAGACAAAAAAAAAATCTTGTGTGGTATGTGCGTTTACAAATCTTTTAACACAAGCCACAGTTCCCTTCCCCTTCACTGAATAGAATTCCACTGAAACATCCCATAAATACAACCAGTTTATCATCTTCAAACCCTCACTTAGGAAAATTGACCCCAAATTAAACCCACAGTCTAATGTGTGCATCTGTAAAACTGATTCATATTGCTTTTGTAATAGACGAAACTCACACGAAGCTAAAAGGGCTGTTTGTAATAAGGAAGAGTTTCTTGTTGAGGTTAACCAGTCGGTTTAGGACAGCATAAGTTTCTTCCCCATGAAGAATGTATTTCTCTGTTAAAAAAAAGAAAAAAACTCCACAAGTCTGTATCACCTCTTACTATCAAGAAATTTTTTGTATATTGTTAAAAACCTTGCCAGTATTTTGTATATCGTTAAAAAAAACATTTTTAAAAAGGTCACATATGAACTATGACATTGCTTGGAATGCAGAGGCCCTTATTCTTGGGTACAATTACCATTATTGAAATAATAAGCAAGATGAATAGAGAATTACAGCAACAACAAAATAAAAAGCTATCTTCATGTACTAGAAACATCGGTCAACCTCACAAACAACTGAGCTAACGGGCTATTGGAGGCAGGTAAACGTGAGAAGGCTCCCTGCACATGAAAAAATAGAAAGAACAATGACAATGTCATAGGTCTGACTATATAGTGGAAAGAGCTCAACTACAATAGCTATGGCCTTCCAATATGGTATATTCTCCACTTAACTGTGAACATGCCCAACTTATGGGCAAAGAAAATAATTCTTGAGAAATGAAAGGACTGTTCTTTTCATGTAAAACAGCCTCAGTCAGTACCAAAATACCTCCTTCAACTCCTTCGATAGTTTTAAGCATAAGCTATGAACATATACAGGCATGACCTTACTGTATCTTGCTAATATCACCATCGCTTCTAGTCTGGTGTTGAACTGTAAAACCAATGACCCATTTACACATGTAAATATTCAATAAGATATGAATTAGCACTGAAAAGGAAGAATAATGGATTTAAACTTAACTAACCCATGTCCTTCTCAATCCATTTGTACATCATTCCTTTCACATGCACGTCTTTAATGGCATCCTAAAAAAGGAGAAAAAAAACTACCGGTTTCAGTTTTAAATCTGGCATTTATGCAAATATTTTCTACTGCCTCCAATGCAACCTTGTTGTCCAAATGGATCAACAGAATGACGCATCTGCTTCATTTGTTGCAAGGATAAAGAGCTAAGGAGACACTAAGCCAAGGACATTCTGCAAGGGGATTCTCTATTACAAGTATAACCAATTACATTTATGAATTTGAAAGTGATGGGGAGGGAAAAAACAAAAACTTGGTTTTATTCCAGCCAGTGGAAATAAAGACATACATTGTAATTAATATGTTTACATAAACAATTAACGTTTAATTAAATTATGCTTAGGGCAAATTGACTGGTCCCACGGCAGTGACCTACCTGGCTTTGAGTCCCAAGCAGGGTCAGGGAGTGCTTTGTAAACACAATTCAAAAAATCCAAGAGAAGAAAGAAGTGGTCACAGCTACCAGGCTTGGCTGCATTACTGTTCTTTCGCCCTCAAAGAGACCCTGAGTTCTCCCAGATACTTCTCCGGGGTTGGAATTCTGCAGTTCACCCATTCTCAGGCCTGGGTACAAGCCCCCTGGTTACCAATCGTGAGCTGTCCAACTGGGGTTGGACTCTCGATGGAACCAGCCAATTCCTTTGCAACTGCAGATTTGAGATGGACTTATCTGTCTCACTGTATCACCTTTCCTTGTTGGCGCTCAACCACTGCTTTACAGCCACTGTGCCTGAGTCCTGGTCTACACTACAAACTTTGTCTGTATAACTTAGGCTGGGCCCACACTGACAGCAGAAAATTCGCCGCCGTTAGGTCGATTGCTCTGGATCGACTAACCGGTCTGTGTAGACCCGCTCAGTTGATCCAGCAATTGATGCAGGAAAACCACCCCGGTAAGTGGCGTAGTGCTGTGTCGAAGGGAACGCTGTTCCCTTCAATGCAGCGTAGCGCAGCCCGCACACGGAGGAGACGCAGCAAAGTCGACGGGAGATAGGCAAGTGATTTACGTCACTTGCGTATCTCCCGTCGATTGCCACCGAATCCTGAAGGTAAGTGTAGACCGGACCTAAGTCACTAAAGGGAGTGGAAAATCCGTTATACTGACCCATCTCCCAGTGTAGAAAGTGCTATGTTGATGGTAGAGCTTCTCCTGTCAACACAGCTACCGCCTCTTGAAGAGGTGAAATACCATCGCTACTGGTGTAGGTATTATCTTCACTCAGCACTACAATGGTGCAGTTGCATCACTGCAGAGTGTAGACAAGCCCTGACTCTCCATTCAGGCAGGCAAGCAATACACAAGTGAACAGGGAAACTGAGTCACACACAATGCTCAAAGCAATACAGACATTTTCCCTCAATAGCATGCGGTCTTAAGGTACAAAGTAGAGGTGGAAGGAAAAAGTCTTCTGCTGAGAACACTAGAAGTTCCCTTTTGGGACAGCAGTACTGCCAGCCTTGAGAGGCTAAGGGCTGGAAACTTATATTGGCATAGCTATGATCTTTCAGGAATGAGAAAAATCCACAACCCTGGAGACACAGCTATGCCAGAGTGATAGGTATGTGGAAAAATTCTTCCATCAACCTAACTACACCCCCTGCCCCCCAAGGGAGATGGATTACCTGCACTGATGGGAATAGGCATAGGTAGTGTGTATAATGAAGTGTGCAGATAAGTTGCTGTAGCATTTTAAGTGTAGACATAACCACAGAGTTTAAGGCCAGAATGGCCCATCTAGTCTGATGCAGAACTTGAATTTTAGCCTGTTCTGTGCAGGTGTCTGTTAAGATTTGGGGGGGGGGGGGAGAAGAAGGCCAGCGGTGGCGAGGGGTGTTGGAAGGAGAAGAATTTTCAGAATGTTCTCCACCTACCAAAAAATTCTCCTTAGCTAAACAAGAAGCATTTAAAAATATATTCATCTGTTTATATGTCTTTCATTTTACGCACGCATGCACATGGTCTTTCATATGCATATATATATGAGAATATGAAACCAAACAAGAATCCTGACAACCCACACCTAACAAAGGTCTGCAGGCTGCACACATTAATTCTGAAGTGCCACTCTTTAAACCATTCTATTTTCATATTGTGTTGGTTAAATTTGTCTTAATTCAGCTTTTTTTTTTTTTTTTTTTTTAAAAGCCAACACCAATTTGGGGAGGGTGGCAGAGAGAGAGTTCCAGATATTATTTTCGTTTGTAAGGGTTTGGAGATTATATAGAAGTTAATTTTCCTAATTTAAAACTGGACATTTAAAAATCAGACGTGTTCCATCACGCATTGTACCCAGTCACTGCAGGTTCCTATATTCAGGGCCGACAATAATTTTAAACCAACATTAATATGCAGTAGCAGGTATTCACATGGTTTCTTTGTGAAAGTGGCAGAGCTGATATTCAGCCACCAGTTGATGGCCATTTAACTGGATGTCGACTGAAAACCAGAATTAAAGATTTGAACCTCACATGGAGACATTTTTAATAAAGTGGGCTCAAGTCTTTTGACATTTGGATTTGGGAGGAAAAATCTGGTTACACTCTAAAAACGAATGTCCCATGTCATTCACCATTAGATCAGTCTATTGGATTAAGAGGAACTGGTACCAAACAAGTGCTAACTCCTGTGCAGAAAATCTCTCTTCTGATGGCATGCCACTGGTGACACAGGGAGACAACAGTAAATACTTATGTGACAAAATGATATTAATAGTGGCGAAATGAGTGTCAGGTTTGCTAGGCTTCTTGGTTGCAGACTCCTTACCCCATTCCCAAATAAAAACAGAGCCCACAGTTGTATTGCAGAGGGAACCTTGAAAACCGTGGGAGATGCCTCATGATTTATTTATTTTTTTAACAGAACAAAAAAAACCTCTGAAGGATCAATCTGAGCCCATGAACAAACTGCCCACTTGCTTCAATCCCTGGGGCAATCAGTTAATATTTGACCTTTCGACCAGTACACTGTGTACACAATGCCCAGCTTCCTATTCAAGATTGTGTACAGCGTGGCTTTGAGAAGTTCCCTAAAGATAACTGTGAATGTTTAGGGTGCCAATGATAATTGTTTTTTGCCCACTAGCAGCATGAGATATGACAAGTGTTGCCAACATGAGCCTGATACTAAAAATACCTATTAATTCACTGAAAAAAGATTTCCTCTGAGTGCTTTTGAGTTTGTTTCCAAAACCTATTCCCAAAGTACATCCATCATTATTCTACAATGCTCAGCTCTAGGGGTTAGCGACAGAGTGGAAAAAGTTTTGTGTTTATTTTTTCATAACAACTTCTGTCCTACTTTGCTGAATAATATTCTGAACCATACAAGTCAGATTCTTTGCTTTCCAAAACACAAGAATAAGCCTCAGGGAGTAGTGACACACAGAGGAGAGGTTTTACAGAAGTGTATTTACCTCATTAGTCCTCAAATCAGACAAGATCCTTCCCCTCAATTCTGCACACACTGGACACCCATCAGAACACACCACAGCAGGCTGCTTATCTTTCATAATTATTGCATTTTACATGCTCAGAGGGCTGTGCAGGCATCGACCTACACAGTGCACCCCATGAGGTATGTACTGTAAGATCCCCTTTACACAGATGAGAAAACTACAGCAGATAAAGGTGAAGTAAAGTGAGGCCAAACAGCAAGCCAATGCAACAGCTAGACTTAGAACGCAAGACTCAGACTGTGCACTCATTCTTCTGGATCACACATTTTCCACACGGTATGGACTATTGGTGCCATCCTTTAATAAATGCCATGGTTTTAAATGGGCTTGTCTATAGTGTGGCAAGGTGGGGGGCAGGGGAGGGAGAAGTACTCCGCCCTTGTGGGCCCTGCGCTCTTCCGGCTTGGCCGGTGGGCAGCTGGGGGAAGGCCTAGGGAGGGGACGGGGCCCGCTCTGCCCCTGGCTATCACTACCTTCCCTGGGAGTAGTCTGTGGTCCACTCTCAGCTTCCCCAGCTGGGTGTTCTGCCTCAGGTGCTGTGGCCACGCCTGTGGAAGCTTCAAGCCTCTGTAGATTGCAGGCCGCAGCCTGCCAGCTCCAAGCTGCCAACTCCAAACTGCAGGCTTTGGAACTGCAAACCTCCAACCGTAACTGTAACTAAACTCCAACCTCCGTCCTCCACTCCTCCTCACTCCAAACTCCTCACTCCACAACCCACACTGCCTGCTTGCACTGGAGGCTTTTAAGTGTTTGGGGCGGGGCTCCTTGATTGGCCCCAGGTGTCCTAATTGCCTGATCAGCCCCAGGTGGCCTAATTAGTTAAGCAGCCCCAGGTGGCCTAATTAGTTAAGCAGCCCCCAGCTGAATCACCCAGGGAATAAGGCTTTGCTGAGCCTGGGGGTAATATACCTGCCTTCCAGCACCCTTACGTAGCCATCTGGCCTGACCCTGTCACAATACCTAGAGCACAGCCATTTGGTTCTGAGCTGTAGAGCCATCCATTGACATGACTCCTCAGGACTCACTCCTAAAACAGACTTTGTATAATGCAATTCAGGAAGGCCTATGCCACCTTGATATGAAGCCACGCTGTACAGGGAGATTTTGAGAGGCCAGTAAAGGGACCAGAGACCACATGATAGTGTAATATTGATAATCATATTTGTTGCCAACAGCAGTCTCTCTGGCAGGCCTGTGCAACCTTGGCATGACTAAGGCGGGAGGGGATTTGGGTGATCACAGAAAGGGAGCCTCTTGCTCAACCCTCCCCTGACCCTGAGCCACCTCCTCCCCCCCAGGCTCTGGTGGACGTGATGGGATCTGTGCTTCAGGAAAAGGCCAAAAAGCTTAGTTAGGCATGCCCTCTGGGAGGTGTTTGTCTGGGCCTCAGGATATATAGATTTTATAGGAACACACCTAGTTAATTAAGTACTCTGGCGACCTTAGGTCTAGCTTGAAACGGTCGGCCCAACAAGTTTTTTCCTCCCCTTTACATGTTATTGTCCACTAATAAGGATAAATAGGGAGCACGGGAAGAAGCTTGGTCTCTCTAGGACCTCTTGTACACAGCTTTGGGCTCCGCCAACAACAGGTGGAAGATCAGGCCAATTAGAAAGCTGTTGCTCTTTCCACTCGAAAGCCGCCCCAGACTTCGGTAGGGTTGAGGTGTTTTCCTAACTTGTTGTGGACACGTTTAAGTGATTGAGCCTAAGTAAAGTATAGCTTTAAAGTAAGAGTACTTTTGTGTTATACTGTTTCTATCAGTCCATCTATTGGCTGGATGACCGTGTCTCCATTTGGCTTATTTCCTGACACTACCTCGCACAAAGTAAAGTTACCATGAGCTTTGGGTTGGCAGAACTCTGGGTAATAACTCAAGGACCAAAATAAAATATGCCACATACATTCATTTCAGTAGTCCTTTTCCCTGACCTGTATATTCCAACCTTAGCAGAACTGCTCCCAAAAGCTGAAAATAAGACAGCTATTTTATGCGCTTTTCTGAAGCAAGCTGCCAAAAGGCTTTTAACTATTAATTTTGTAGAAGGTGAAGAATTTTTTCATAAATAAAACAAATTTGGATAAATTTAGCTGAGAAATTTAGATAAGGGGGGAGAGAGGGAAAGAAAATTTCCTAGAGACGGATGGGACTCAGAACAGTGTTTTTCATTAAATAGTTCAACTCTTCTGTCATTTCTGGAGCCCTGACTTAGCAGTATACAAAGAGATCTCAATTTTTTTTTTAAAAGGCATTGTATGTGCACCAATGCTCCCCAATTTAAAAAAAAAAAAAAGAATGCATTCAATGTCAGAAATAATAAAAGCTTATGTCTGGATAGTACAGAGTTCACAAGTAGCGACAGAATACAAGTTAACCTGTATCATATACATGCTATCGCATCAGCATATCAACAGATCCTTATACTCACAGATATATCCTTGTAAAGATGAACCTGGTCAAACTCTATGCCATGATTTATGAAATAATCAATGACAGAGGAGAGCAGTGTCATTTCAGGAAGGGAGAAGATGTCCATGAATTGTTTAATTGAAGGACCCTGATCAGAAGAAAAAAAAGTTGCATTAGAAATTGCAAGAAAGTTGTGAATGTGATGTTAAAAAGTTCAGAAGGGTTTCCCATGCCAATATAAGAAGAGGGGGAGAAAGCGTGACACCTGTAGCCATACCAAATTGTGCTGGGTTCCAGTCAAGCATCACAAGCTAATTAGGGCTGGCTCACAACAGTTTTCAGATGAAACCTCCAAAGAAAGCCTACGTACTGGAAGTGTCAGTAGCACAGTAGTGGCACACAGCCCTTAAATTAGGTACTTATATACTGTTGTAACAGCCCTTTGGAGAGCTTGATAAAACTGGTTTCCTGATCACTAGAGAAATCATCAGAAAGTGCTGTGGTTATCAATAAGACATGGGGAATTAGCCCCAGTACCTTAAATTTCAACCTAATACAGTATTCTTCACTTCTTGTCCTAAACGGCTGTGTAACATCACAGTGCACTGAAAAATAGTTATGTTCCACTCCAGAAGTGGCTACAATGATCCCTGTAAATCTCTCTCACAATAGGATAGGCGTAGCTAAATGTTTGATGTGTTTCAAGACTCGTGACTACAAGGCATGGAGACTTTAAAGTATTACTGTATGCTTAATAATTCTCCTGATGAGGTTTCAGATGGTATTTAAGTAGCAAAATGATTTAAACAATATGTGCCCAAAAGATAACAAGTAGAAAATTCCTGCCACACAATGTGATAGGAAAGGGAGAGGAAAAAAAAAGTTACAGGCATCTTTGAAAAAATAGCTAGTAATTATTGGCAATGTTCTAATCTTCAGTTTCCACTCAACTCCCCACAGTTATTCCATTCCCATAAATTATACAAAGACTGAATTTATTGTAAAAGTTATAAAATTAGTAATAAAAAATTAAAAGACTATGGGCCTAATTTGGCCCTACTGCAAGCAGACGTTACCCTATATATTGCATCTTCAAATAGCACCGTTTTGGGACCATGAACTCTAAGCTACAATTTGCTAGCTTTATACATGTAGAGCTCTCCCTGCCTCACACACACCTTCTTAAATACAATAGGGCTTCTCTAGAATGCAGATACAAAATAACCACCACTGCATCCCATTCTGATGTGCTAAAATTTGGAAGAGAGCTTGCCAAATCTCCCCTGGGAGCTGCAGATGAACGAGTAATTTAACTTTTCATTTGTCTAGTGTCAGAGTGGCTGTGGGAATAATTAGAGATGCCTGGTGATGGAAAAGCAGTTTGGGAAGGGCTTGGAACTGTTCAAGAATCTATTTATCAAGAATGTCTGTGCATTCATTGCATAGCACAGAGCATGAAAGTTTGACCAGTAAACAAATTCCCTAGCAAGGAGAGACCTGTAGGCCCAGCACGCTCCAGCACCTCTATGATCTCAAAGTCAACGCACGCAGAAACAGCAACATAGAAAGTATATACACAAAGAGTGTACAGATATGAGGGAGTGATCAGAGAAGGCATGTACCGTTGACTGAAAAGAGCCTGAATGTTGACTCACTAAGAAATGTACGTTGTCAAACACTTTGGATGCCAGAGGCATCTTACACCAGGCACAAGATGGAGCGTGTTCCTGAAACACGTTCCAGGTGTTTACATAGGTGTCCCAAGCCCTGTGGTGTCAAAACGACCACTACAGAGCTCAGTGAAAGTGGTTCAGTCTCCCCTCTCCATGGCCAGCCACTACTGAGGGAAACTATGCACGAGAGCCTCAAACCCAGCTTCAAAGGAGAGTTGGATCCAGACAACCTGCACAGAGAATTATTAAGTTAAGATGATCCTGCTCCATTTCATCCCAGACGGAAGAGTCCACTGGCTCATATGACAAGAGTGTCAAAACACAGGTGAAATTTTAATTGATGAAACATAGCTACCTCGATTGGAATTTGGTTAGGCAACTCACATTGAGACCTTTGCTCTTGCAAAAGTGTCACATGATCAATGACCAGAAGTAGTCAGGACCTGCTTGTGCATCTCATCAAAGAGACAGTATCTTCTTTAATAACGGATGTAACAACTTTTACTACTTTTGATCCTTCAGTATGAAGTGATTTAATTATATTTATTGCACAAGAGCACCCTGGCACTACTAAGCTGGCAAGAACATTGAATTTGTCATATTTAATCCAACCATTAGTCCATCAAGATTAACATCCTGCCTTTGGCAGAGGTCAGTAACTGATACTCCAAAGGAAAACCAAGACCCCATATAATGCAGGAATGCAGCAACAGAATGCTGTGTGTGTGTGTGAAGAATTCCTTCCTGAACCTTATGGCAAAGAGATTACACCATAAATTGTTTTATTTCCATTTTAGCTTGGTCATAGAATTACCTAGTCCCTTTTAAAAATCTAGTTACATTTAGTCCATGACCTTGTTACAGGGCATTCCACATTGTAAGTGAATAATCATCGTCTCACATTATGGGAGTTGTATGAGGAGGAGGAGGGAGTGATCAGTTACTGCTATGCCCTTCATAATGTAATCTATATACCTAAATCAAACACCCTACGAATCCTTCTCCCTTCCAGGCTAAGAAAAGCTGATGAAGGCAGAGTCCAACATTACACCTCTGAACTAAAAAGCCATGTAAATGCTTATGGGCAGACTATCCACCGACACTGTCTCTTGGCTCAAAGTATACTGCAAGTACTCAGCTCAAGAAAGAATACCAACTGGTTTTGGAAGTGATTTTGCTGTCCTTACTATAAGCCCTTGTAGCTTAGAAAGTGATAATTAAAGAGAGAGATCCAGTGTAGCCGGGGAATCATTGTGAAGGAATTTTTTCTCCTCCTTTACATCAAAGGAGTTTAAATTTGCACATGGCAATTTTAAACAAACACCTTACAAGTCTTGATCAGAAACCCAGAGGGCAAGCTAAACATCTGGGATGAACTTCACGAGTTTATGGAGGCTCTTTTAATTAACAGTAAACAATCAGCAGAAGCACAAAAACATTCAACTTTATTTCCTCAGAAAGTAGTTCTAAGAACTTTGCACTGACACTACATATTTCTGATTCTAATATACACTTCCAGTTCTCTCATTATGCATTTTATTTAATTCAGTTTGTCTTTACTAATTTAGAACTGAATAGCTCTTTCAAAATACACTACATACACAGTAAGCTTAAAAGTTTGCATTCAGATACAGAAGAAAAGATTTGCTGAACCAGAAACACCGAATGGCTGATCAGGGACTTGTTGGATCTCCGGGTCTTTCCAACCACAATCCCCGTATAATGAGTACTGCTGTGTTTGGAATAATAATAATATTAAAAGTCTGGAAGGGAATTAAAAGAGAGAGACTTTTCTCCAAATTATGTTTAAGATTAGTTCAACTGAGTTTGTCAACACTGCATAAAACAAGCTGAAGAGGGAGAATTCCAGTTTTTCATCCTCTCTAAAATTAATGTGTTCATCTTACCCCATGGCAGGGCACGGTTGTCTCCAGAAGGAACCAGAAAAAGCATTACACACATTAGCCCTTTAATCTGTGTAATAAATTCTTGACATCCTTGAGTGTCAGTCAGCAGTTTACTAGCATAAGTCAATAATAAAATCTACCATGGATTGCTCAGCAAGTGAGCAAAGTTGAGTCCTGATTCCCTACTAGGGACTGGAGTATTCTAGGATATTGGGGAAGAGGGACAAACTTTGCATGTGTCTCACACATGCACACACCTGAAGAAGATCTATGTAAGCTCGAAAGCTTGTCTCTCTCACCAATAGAATTTGGTGCAGTAAAAGATATTACCCCCTCCCTCTTGTCTCTCTAACATGCACAGAATGTCATTAACTGGCTCCTGAACAAGCCAGATCCTCATTGCTCATCCCAAAGGAAAGTTCTTCTTGCAAAAAAGGGGAGGAATTAAAAGAGAATGAAACTGGGTCTCCCAAAAATGGGAACAAAATGAAAAAACTGATGAACATGTTAAATTTGTCTAACAGATCACAAAGAAAGATAGCTAGTTATATTAGAGCACAACTATTACTGTAGCTATACTTCATATTTAGAGCAAATGAGAGTCTAAAGTTCATAAAAAATGCCTACAGCAATCAAATTTCTATTTTTAAACGTTGGAAGTTTGCTATTCACAAAAAAGGGTTATATTTATGAGTGCTGTGTGTATAGATATTTCAAATTCTAAACAGCCATATACACAAGTAACTTTAGATCTGTGAATCATTCTCAATCATAAACAAAGTATTTGCTTTTCCAAAGGATTAACAGTTCAGATTAGCCTTTCCCATGAAAGAGAAATCAAAGTGACCTTGAGCTGTTGATTTAGCACAGCTGACTGAAGGGGGTATTACTGGAATGTTTTGGGAGAGCCTGACTTCAGCTACCAGATGACTGATCTATGCCAGAACAACTAATTCAGAGTCTGAAATGAAGTGAAAAAGTCTCGGGGTGGGATTATGAATTTATTTTTCCCAAAGCTTCCACGGCATGAAGCTAGACAGTTCTTTCAAAAAATAAAATGTGTCTCCAGCCCATCTCCTTTTTGGCCAATGTAGACAAATTTGAAAGGTTCCAGTGGAAGATACTTAATATTGCCAGACCTCTGACTGTGCAAAAACAAAAGAAAACACACACCCCACACATTCAATCTGATCCACCGAGAGTAATTTAAAAAAAAAAGGCAGTTTTTGGAGCCCTACTCAGTGACAAACGCAAGATGGATTTCTCTGGCTGTCTGTGCTGCACATACAAGCCTTTGAATAACAACCTGGGCTCAAGATTAGCCAATGCACATTCATTCTCTGGAAATAGCTTTCAGACCAATGGTTCATCTAGCTCAGTATCTCTGATGGTGGCAGTGCCAGACATTTCAAAGGAAATTAACAGAATGGAGCACTTATGGAGTGATCCATTCCCTGTTGTCCAGATTCAGCGGCTGGCAGCAAGAAGTTTAGGGACCAGCCAGAACAGAGGGTTGCTTCCCTGACCATCTTTGCTAATAGGTCCATTGGTGACTACCTCATGTGCCTGCCAGTCATTTATTAGCAATTAAAATCCAGATTTCCAGCTATGTGACATGGTACATTTTAAAAGCCTCAACATAAGTGGGAGGTCTCTATCCGCAGAACAGGTACAGCCCAAGTCCATGTTTGCCCTGTGTTGAGCTTTCTGATAAAGATGCCAACTATGCTGGGATGCTGTGCTTTGTATTAAGGATGCTTGTTCATTAGAGAACACACACGGGCTGGTTTTTGGAGCTATCAACTGCTGTTAGGTGATATGATGACTGTCATTAATGAGGTGGGCTGGACTTGAATAGATAACCTGAAGGTGAAATACACTATACATTTTATCAGTCCCGAGAATCCTGGACCTATACCCCAGCAATTTTAAAAGATCCCACAGGCAGTTCACAGCTTCCATACCTCCTTGAATAAGCTCTTGGGTAAATTCCCACAAAAGCAGAATGTGTTTAAACTGGCAAGTGCTGCCCGTTTTCAAACTTGGAAGAAGCTACATAGTCACTCTCACTTACTCCTTACATAGTAATTTTCCTAGCAGATAGAAAAAGGCCACATTTCAGTTTTAAAGACTGCACTGAATTGCTGCCTACAATACCTTGCCATAGAAGTCACTCATCTGGTACAGCGGGATGTGCTGGGTACCACCATACAGTTCAATAACCTCTTCATCGGGCACTGGCTTTAGCCCTCTACAAAAGAAGTTACAAAAACACAGCATCAGTAAATGTTAGCAACCACTGGGCTGCAAACCAGAAGGGAGAGAGGAAAGGTGGGTAAGCTCCTTTTATAAAACTCAAAGCTCTGAAGTGAAGACAAAAAGGATCTTGACATGAAGTCTGTTTTTAACACCACATGGCATACGAGGGAAGTAGTGGGGGCAAATGACTTATCTGGCTTTAAGACTAAGCTTGATAAGTATATGGAGGGGATGTTATGATGGGATAGTTTATTTTGAGCAATTGATTTGGATTATCGGCAGATAAGTCTGCTCAATGGTCTGTGGGAATGTTGATGGGATGGGAACTGAGTTACTGCAGGGAATTCCTTTTTGGGTGTCGGCTGGTGAGTCTTGCCCGCATGCTCGGGGTTTAGCTGATCGCCCTATTTGGGGTCGGGAAGGAATTTTCCTCCGGGGCGGATTGGCAGAGGCCCCGGAGGTTTTTCGCCTTCCTCCGCAGCGTGGGGCATGGGTCGCTTGCTGATGGATTCCCTGCAGTTTGAGGTCTTCAAATCTCACTTTTGAGAATTTCAATAACTCAGTCATGGGTTTGGGGTTGTTATAAATGTGTATGGGTAGGGTTTTGTGGCCTGCCTTGTGCAGGAGGTCAGACTAGATGATCATATTGGTCCCTTCTGACCTATGAATCTATGAGTCTATTTCACTCACATTCACAACTACGAAAGAGAACAGAGATTGGTCATTTGTAAACAGGTAACAAGATCTAGCTTAATTGAGAAACTTCTCTACAGCTTGATTTAGTCAAGACGGGAAAGAAATTCTGGTTCCATATCTTTTTGTCTCAAGGGGTACATGCACCACTAAACAGACATGGCTGGCTTTCATCTTGCCACTACAAGCTCAGACTAATGCAAGACTTGTCTACTAGCTCTCATTCTGAGAGATAGAGCACATGTTTCATGGGGCTTTGTATGACTTCTGCAGATATTCTGAACACTGAACAGAAACTAAAATATATTTTACTGGTTAGTTTAGTTACCAAGTAGGTTGTCTCTATAAAGACTATTCAACCTCAGTAAACCTTAGGTAATACACAGCCCTAACTTTCAACTGTGCTTTCATGATTTAAAAGCTATGTAAGATTAGTCTGCAGATGTGAAGATATAAAAAAAATTATACACATTTATGCAATTACTTATTGTGCAAACTATTTACTCAACAAGCCAATGACTGTCCCTTTCTTCTGACTCAACATATCAGAACATTATCTTTGAATAATTTTTTTTAAGTTACTCTATTTGTTAAAAGAAAATTTAAATATTTACACAAAGACAGTTTTATATAAACAGCTTTACAAAAAGTTATTTGAAATAACCCTCTTATGCAGGTTCAGTGAAGGATATTGCAATTCTTGAGAACAATGAACAAAGAATGTTGAAAGAAAGAAATTCTCTTTGATTTTGGAACTCTGCCTCTGGTAATCCTGGGGTTTTAGTGTAATCAGAGTTTAACCGCAAAAAGGCACTGTTCAACAAGTAAAACACAAAATCATCTTCCATGCTCAAAAAGCCCAGGAAACAAAACACACCATTTTATGACTTCTTTTAATATAGAATCCTAGAAATGAAAAACAGGAACAGCTTATTGCTTAGGTAACCACCCCAAGGACCAGTGCGGAATTGTTCCCTACTGCACAGTCTCTCATGCTTTGTCAGGTCTGGTTCTCACCCCCACTCTCAAACATCGGAGAGGGTAACAAAACAGCCAGGATGATGAAAAAATAAAAAAAAAAAAAAAAAAAAAAAAAAGAGGGGCAAATCTTGTTTTTGCCACATTATTGA
This sequence comes from Mesoclemmys tuberculata, assembly GCA_007922155.1. Taxonomy (NCBI): domain Eukaryota; kingdom Metazoa; phylum Chordata; order Testudines; family Chelidae; genus Mesoclemmys; species Mesoclemmys tuberculata. Next base: position 6,198,709 of record ML677085.1, read on the forward strand.
CAGCCAAATCCAACATGCTTACTCACACAGATGGTGTTTTTAAGAATTGTCAAGGGAGCCTTGGACTTTGAATGGACACTTCTAGCTAACTATCATAAATCTAAAATAAACTTCTTGAAATCAGTAGACATTTGCCCAAATTAGGACCTCAAAAGTTGGCCCTTACTGATTTAGTTCCTTGAATTAATAAAAATAAAGGAAATGTTCCCTCAGGTAAAATTAATTATTGGCTTTACATGGGCAAATATTTGATGCCCCTCATTTTTGGAGGTACTGACCCCAAGCAGAATTTAGAAGTATGGTGGGGACATTAGCCATTAGTGCCCACAACTTCATTTGGAAAAAAACATTTAGCTAGTGCAGAGTTTTTGCTTTGGAGAGTTTACTTGTTATATTGCTTTGTATCAGCCTTCTTGCTTCTAAAGGAGAGTCATCGAGTCCAGTCCTGCAACGTGCTGGGCAAGTTCAAGTCTCCCAGGGAAGTAAGTGGGAGTTGCTGGTGCCTACAAGTCCTGATCCAGTCTGGTTGGAGCGACACACTTGATATAACAGCTCTTCAACTGCCAGGCTGCAGCATGCAGTGAAAGAGGCCAACGTGACCTGTGTTACACATACCAACGATCTATTCAAGGACTTCTGGCCCACTTGTTCAAGAAACTCATTCTCTATTACTTTTCTGTGCACTTTACTCAACTTTTTCCACTCAAGAAAAATGCCTCAGTCCAATGGAATTAAAATCCATGTCCTTATTTTAACCTCCAAACAGCTTTCCAGCATCAGTGAGCATACTGCTGTCAGCATATGCTTTTTCATGTATGGACAGCTCTATGAGAGTGAGTCTTTCCCTAGTCCAATGATTTAATCAGAAAAATAGACTGCACTGCACATCCTGCAGACTTAGTGGGGTAAGTGATCGGCTGCGTCATTGTCCATAAAAAAAAGTTTATGTTTTCACTCCCAAATTTGGCTCAATATGCTTGATAAAAACTGACACCTGTAACTGCACGTCAGGCAAGAGCGTGGAATCATTACTCAGCAAGTGGAGACAGGTTAAGCTAGAGAAGACTGCTTTCCCCATTTAAAAAAAAAAAAAAGTCAAATTCTACAGACGTGAGATTTTGCACGCCATCTTCTGCATGAACCCTTGGGGCATTTAGTAAATGATTTCATATTTGACACACCTATATGCAGTCCCCAACTGGACATAATGGAAAGCATCAATCTTCATCAGAAGACTCTGTGAGGAGAGAAAGGTAAATAGTCTTCATTGATACCTTTTTGTATAAATTTAGTCAAGAAAAACAACAGATGTAGTTTAAGGATGTCCCAGAGGTAAAAAAATTAGAAAAATAAAACCTAGTAAAACTAAAACAATCTGAATGTATTTTAAAACTGTGCTTAAATCACTTCTCTCTTCACTGCAACATTTTAGAAGCGTCCCAGGGGAAAATGCCAAATTGCCATGAACTGAAGCATTACATAATATTACATTCCCAATCAGGACCTATTACAAACTTTTTCATGGGGCAGCAAGTGGAAGTGGAATGGAGTACAACAGTTCTTTAATATTAAGACAATCCTTTGTACACACATAGCAAGGGAGGTTCTTATGTGTAAGGAGATCTATAGGCAGTCACCTTTTACTTAAGCAGAACTAATAATTCAAGTTTTTGTGCCAAATCTTTTCTTTTTATTTTTTTACTCCAAGCTTAAGTTCATTATTGTACCAGAATGGGAACATTAGACCTTCCCTGTTTTTGTACTGATCTCCTTTATTCACAAGGCAGCCTTTCTTTTTATCCCCTCAGCTATTACATAATAGTCATAATGGAATTTCCTAAGCAAGTCTGGCCTTTGAAACTAACACAGTACCACCTTGAGAATCAGAGATAACAGTGTGGTATCAGAACGATTTGTCCTTTCATCACTATGAGTGCAGGTTACATTGTTCCCTAATGTTCCTAAACTAAAAGACTGCCAAGCAGTATACTCCTTTTACACAAGGCTTGATTTTCATGTTTTGAAAACTCAAGACACTGGAGAAATGAGGCAGCCCACACTACTACCCACCCAGTGAAAAAATAGTTTACTTGGCGTATGGCTGATGTGTGCTTTTATTTCAGAAATTTGGATATTAGCTAGAGGATAGCAGCTTGGATATTAGACAGAGGAACACAGAAAATGACTGGACAACCTTTGCTGCTGCAAAGTCATAAGCCTACACTCATGACAGACTGTTGCCACAACGTCAGTTTCAGCGTTACAGCTTAGCTCAGCTTGGGTAGAAAAGAAGACAGTCTGGAAAATCTAAAATGCCTTCATTCCTCTTTAAAAGGGTGAGTTCTCTAGTTACATGATTAGACACACTTAACTGGTTCAGAAATAACCAGACTATCAAAATAAGACTAGCTTGTGTCAGTAATTGTTTCTCTCCAATTGGCAGCTGGTAACAAGCAGAGTACCCCAGGGGTCGGCACTGGGATGGTTTTGTTCAACATCTTCATTAATAATCTGCAGGATGGGATGGACTGCATCCACAGAAGTTTGCAGATGACACTAAGATGGAGGGATTGGTAGATACCCTGGAGGATAGGGATAGGATACAGAGTGACCCAGACAAATATGAGGATTGGGGCCTCTCCCCCACACACACAAAAAAAATCTGATGAGATTCAATCAGGACAAGTGCAGAGTCCTGCACATAGGACGGAAGAATCCCATGCACTGCTACAGACTGGGGACCGACTGGCTAGGCAGCAGTTCTGCAGAAAAGCATCTGGGGGTTACAGTGGACAAGAAGCTGGATACGAGTCAACAGTATGCCCTTGTTGCCGAGAAGGCTAATGGCAAATTGGGCTGCATTAGTAGGAGCCTTGCCAGCAGATCAAGGGAAGTGATTACTCCCTTCTATTTGGCACTGGTGGGGCCACACTGTGTCCAGTTTTGGGCCCCCCCTACAGAAACGATGTGGTCAAATTGCAGAAAGTCCACAGGAGGGCAACAAAAAGGATCAGCGGGCTGGAGCACAAGACTTATGAGGTGAGGCTGAGGTAACTGGACTTGTTTAGTCTGCAGAAGAGAAGAATGACAGGGAATTTTTGACAGCAGCCTTTAACTCCCTGAAAGCAGGTGCCAAGGAGGATGGAACTAGGCTGTCCTCAATGGTAAAAGATGACAGAACTAGGAGTAATGGTCTCAAGTTGCAGTGGGGGAGGTCTCGGTTGGATATTAGGAAAAATTTTTTCACTGGGAGGGTGGTGAAGCACTGGAATGGGTTACCTAGGGAGGTGGTAAAATCTCCATCCTTAGAGGTTTTTAAGGTATGGCTTGACAAAGCCCTGGCTGGGATGATTTAGTTGGGGTTGGTCCTGATGAACTCCTGAGGTCCCTTCCAACCCTAATCATCTATGAGTCTTCCCCCCACTCCCTAACTGAGAATCAAGCTGTTTAACTGCAGCAAGGTGATGCCATATTTTTCAGAACTGTACTTTGACAGGGTTATCTAAAGTTATTGAAAAAAAGAGGGTTAATACAAACGTTTGCACTTTCTTTGTGTGCTTCTAAGGTACATGCATCTCTCAAACCATAGGGCTTCAGAAGAAATGTCTGAGAAGCTACAAAAGCTAAATGAATTATTCTGGCACTTCATTTCAAATACTGGAAGTTGTAAGAACAAAAAACCCTCTTCAGTGAAAAACTGTTGTAGCTACATAGCTTCAATTATTTTAAAAGTATTAAATGTTTTATATATAAAAATAAAAATGAGAAACCATGCAGCCAGCCTTTGATATTAGTTTCATTTGTCCTAACAAGCTTAAAATCTAAGAGAACCTATACAGGGAAAGATACAACCATCTACAGTGCATGTTTTTCTGAAAGCTGTTCCACCAGATATCATTACAGGAAAGAAATGGCATTGATATATGTGACAGGCAGATCAATACCATGGAAGGGAAAGCAAGTATGAAATTTAAATTTGTGTCTTTTACCTTTTGCACATCATAGTGAAGCCCTCTTATGGCAAATCCTGGAATGTAATCATATTTCTTGAGTCCTTCTGGATACTGGAAAATATTTCATGAGAAAGCAGTTAGCCTAGTGAAACGGTAGTAGCTGAGTTCGACAAGAGGATAAAGAATTTGGCATAATGAATCAGGACCCTGTCCATCAAAATCCCAGTCCCCCTCCATACAGCTGTGGACTAAGTGCACCAAAAGATGACAAACAACCATAATGTAACTGCTAAGCTTTGGGATTCTACAAACTGGCTGGTTTGCTTGGGCAATTGATCGCTAATTCCTACAGTAAACAGCTAGTGCCCTGAAAATAGAGTTACTGTATCTGGAGATGGACTTGAAATTCACTTACCAAACCCATCACATAAGACAGGTTTTTCCTGACGAGCATAAGAAAAAGCTATACAAAGCCAACAGTTTCTGAAGGAATTAAGCTTTTGGCATTTTATTTTGTTTTAATTAAAAAGATATTTCTAATCTTTATGCTTGCTATGACAAACTTCAGGATATGAAACTCTGCTGGGCTCTCTTCCCAGGTTTGCAGATAGACAATTGCACTGTATCTTCTGTTGCTCAGAGCTCTATCAAGCAGTGACCAAGTAAAATTAACATAGCTGAAAGTCCTTTCGGGGCAGCAGTGAAATGAAAGAATCTTATCAGTTTCATGCTATTGAAGTTTGGAAAAAAAGCTCAAATCCCACAACCCCCCAAAAAAAACACAGCATAGGAAGACCCCTCCCACAGATACATGAAAAAACAAAAACGGGTGGAGGGGTGGGGCCGAAGGGTTGAGAGATATTGATGAGTCAGATCTTTTTGCTGCCCTTGCTTTCTCACTTAATCACAAGTAGGAGGCTAGAAAATGGATAGAGCACTGCTAGAGGGAGTGGAATTTAAAGTTTCAGATACTTTCTAGGTAGAGGATCAGGTAGAAACCCTAATACCCTTCCCAGCATTTGGGACTCTTTACCAGAGTGTTCCCCCTAGACCTTGCAGAGAAAGAGTCCTTCCCCACTCAGTCTTTCATAGCTACCTCTGGCTAATAGGTGTCTGCTAAGTTTTCCAAGCCCTAGTAACTACAGATATTATTAGTCACTATCATACATTTCCCATTTTAAATAGCAAGCATCTATGTCATCCTACACCAGCAAATTCTACACAGACTGTCAGTGATTTATTTATAAGTCATATTCATCACATCAGATGCTGCATGGCTGCTAGCCTGCAGTGAACAGACAATTCATTCTGAAGGTCATATTCTGTATGCATTAGTTGAGTTCCCTGAAGAATCCTAATAAATATGTAGGATCTCTCTCTCTCTCTCTCTCTCTCTCACACACACGCACACACCGCCCCGCCCACCCTCCCCCGGTTAAATGCCTATCTCCCCCTCAGGCTCTTTTCCAATATAGACTGATTATTACAGGCCAGTCCTATGTCCCATCATTTAGTTTTGCACTACTGTGAAAGAAAGGGTAAGGCACAGGGAGTGGAGGTGGAAAAGGGAGGACTGACTTAGAGCCATGAACCGATAGGGAGAAATGCCATTGCAAAATCATTGTCAGACATACTCAGGACACTAGGGAAAATGTTGCAGCTTCAGCCACACAGCTAGAGGAATTTGTACATGTTGATGAACTCAGCTTTGTATTTCTTAAACACAGAATGTGCTGCTAAATTGTCAAATGCAACAAGGGAAGAGAACGTAGGCATATCTAATGGTATATTTAAGACATTAGTCTAGGAAACTGTTAAATCCAAATACTGCATTACCTGGCTAATACTCCAATTATAAAAACCACTTAAAAATAAAAATCACCTCTTTCTAGGGCTACATGGGCCCATCATTGGCCCAGGACTGATTGTTGCCCATCTTCTGATTTGGGGTTAGGTGGAGAAAAGAGGATTTTTTGGTAGCAGTTTTTTTAAAACAGTAGTGACTCTCTAAAGAGGCTCAGATGTTTGAAATGTTACAATAAGTCCCAAGAGGAGATTGATTAGCAGACAGAGTGCCAGATTAATGAAAAACATAATTTGTTACATAACTATCACCATCAAAGACAATTTATACACACACACAGTGGTAATAAGCAAACTTGACAGCAAATGCTTTATAAAAAGGTTTGGGGGAAAAGAAACCAGGATGGGTTTCTTTCATTAATCTTAACATCAGAGGTTTACCTTGTACTGTTCAATTAGTATGTCTCTGGCAGTGTCGAATATCATAGAGTGTAATAAATTAGAGTACTGTGCTAATGTATAATCATAATCAAAGCCATAGATCTCAACATCTCTCAAGCTGATCTCATTATTTGCGTAGATAGCTGCAGGGTTAAGGAGATTGCAGACCCCTGGTGGAAGCAGATCTGGAGAGGAAGAAAAAAAATGAAGGCATAAATTAAATTTCATCTTTTTATTTTTGATCAGAAAGCAGTTACTTTGTAAAAGAGTGTTCATTTCAAGGAAAGGGATTTGTAACCCTGCTGTCAAAGACTAATATAAAAACTACTAAAATATTTCTCCCCCTGAAAAGCCATTATGAAGTTTCCAGCCATGCCTAGTGATTATGACAAATATTTAAAACAGCAAGATTAGTGACAAGAAGATGTCAAACAAATGTCAACATTACTGGCTTTCTGACCCACATAATGTTAAATAAAACATATTGGGGGATTTAAACCTGCCAAAACTTTTGGATCACACTAGCTAGCCATCTGTAGCACCAGCTGGACATGCTGTGGTGGGTAACTGTAGTGGACAACTTCAGAAAATATACCCCTTTTGTTTATATTTTGACATCAGGACAATCTAGATATCAGTTGTAAAGTCTAGAATTATTAAACCAAAGGTCTAGAAGATTCTGTTTTTCATCCATTTGCCACAGAACTAGAAAGAGTTCACAGAAGAGTTAAGACATCGTCTGATTAGTTATTTTGTTTTCTACACTTTACTTCACGCTTCTCTTCTGTGCACACTGAGAAAGATAAGCAGGTGAAAACACACGCCACACACAAATTTAACTAGGCTCCTACAGTGAAATGCCGATAAAGGTGGTTTATCAGAGGGAAGCAGAGAACCTGCTGCCAAAACAGATCTCTCAGACCTTGCGCATTTTCTGTGACTTAGAGCAAGGTACATTTCAAGTCATTCAAAAGCACAATGTTTAGCTCGGTTGTATAATGGCAGAAAAAATTTTTAAACTGCCTGATCATTCTGAGGTCTTCCATATCCTCAGTCCCAAATGGTTACCGCGACACCACAGTGAAGCAGGGCAGACAACATTCACGCTTGCCACTATCCACAAACTGATGCTATAAGGTGAGTGACTGCAATAGTAAGTGCTACTTCCTTACCTAAGGCCCCCAACCTTGCCCACATTGATGGGGATAAAAAGGGAGAGAATGGGGACCCAACGTAGCACACGACTCACCCCACCCGCACAGATAGGAACGTTTTTATGATTTAACACAATGATGCTGGTATTTTTAGGTGCTCTTCTCCCTTAGAGGTGAGCCCCCATTATGGGTTCCTTAGCACTTCTATCTGCCTCCCATTAGGTTGTGCACACACTAAATCACAACAGTGTTTGGCTATTCCAAAACCAAGTCTCATTCGCAATCTGGAGCAAATCAAACTCTTTTGTATATTAGTTAGTGGAACTGGCTGGTTCCAATTAAAACTTAATCTGTTACTGTTCCAGAAAAGGTAAAGCTGGCTGCTGTATTGTCCTACATGACTCCCACAAGGGCACCTATTGTTGACTCAGTAATATAGACAAGTGATCACAGTAGCAGAATATTAGACATAGAAATATTTTAAGGTAGGAAGGGGAAACTAGCATTATGAAACTGTACCCCACCTTCTGGTCACCATCCACACTCTCAGGATACTTTGAAAGAATACATTTCAAAACCTCACCCAGATTAGTTTGAATTCTTTGAATTTTTCAAGACTGCACTAACAGCAGCAGAACTGTTATAATGGAAAGTGACACTCTGAAGCAGAGTGGATGGCTCAGTGGCTACACAGAAAAACAAGACCTCTCTTCCAGCTCCCAAGCTGGAAACAGAGTTCCTGGAAGAAGAAAAAGAAGAGTGAGAATGAATTTGTGGACATAAGGAGTCATTTTCTTATCTTTTAAAATCATACAGAAATGTAAATAATATTCCAAATGATTGTTTATGAGGTGACAGATATTTATGTTTAGAGAAAGTTTCAACAAGCCCTTCATTTCCTTCTGACCCTGAAAATAAGCCATGGAAGATGGCCTCTCTTCTGAGAATGTGTGTTATGCTGAATTTTTCATGGCTGGAGGGTATAACTTTTTGGAAAGAAAAAGAAAAAAGAAAAAAAAAGCAAGAGGACCCTCACAACAAGACCCAAACCTGCAGATCAGTGAACATCTTCACCTCCCGTTGAAGTCAGGGTAGAAAAAAAAACAACTATGCAAGCTTTCACCACACATCCTGAGACACTTGGGGGTTCATCCCAGACTAGTAAGCAGTTGTAAGGAAGGTTTTTTATGAAAGCCTGTGACAGGTGATTAATATCATTGTGAAATGTATACATCAACACAATATGAGGAATTATGGATACTCACAGATAAGATCTGAAGTCTGTGACTAAAGACAGGGAGAAACAGATTATCTCCCAGCCAGGAAGGAAGGAAGGCAGCTGTCTACCTATCTCCAGTGTAAATTAAGCATCACAAAATCAAAAAAATGGAAGCCCCATTTACATATGAAGTCAAGAAAAAGGGAAGCGTACCAGGAAAACTGCCTCTGAAGCAGACACAATGAATTTTGGGAAGATAGGCATGACCTCTATAACCCAGCAGGAGAAAGAACCTTGGTCTGGGATTACTTGTCAAAGAATACATTTCAAAGTCTTACTGGACTATAAAAAGAAAAAAGGGAAAGACCCCATAGCTGTCTATCACTTTGGGAAATGCTCCTGGAAACGCAAAACACTGGGTCTTTCAACCAAGGAAGCTGAAGTCTTTGGAAACTGAATATAGGTGAGAAATCTGTCATGCTGACTGGATTGGGGGGGGGTATTTATGTTATTTGACATCAGTATGTCAAAAACATAGTAATCCATGTGAGATATGAAATGTCGGGTGCTGTTAGAAAGGCTATAATGTGCTGAGTAAGATGACAGTGTTTGTGTTCATGTGTTATATATGTGATAGAAGTTATGGACATCTTTGATATACCTGTATTTCAAACTATGCTGTATAAGACACACCCCAGACAGAGAGGCGGCAGGACAATAGCCCGTTTAATGGCCCATCAAGACATTTACGGAAGCAAAAGCCCCAGGAAGGAACTAAAGGTATACCTGAAGAGTTACCAGGATTGTCCCATGTGACTATGGACTCCATTTTGGTCCCTGTAAAATTCCAAAAGCAGCAAGGAAAGGACCAGAGGATATATAAGGCAGAGCCTTTGGGATCCATTTTGTCTGCAGTTCAGCTTTCAGTCACCTATCTGCCTCTGGAGCAACCCATCTGCAACTGAACTGAAGCTGTGAAACAAAGGACTGAGACCCATCCAGGTACTGGATGCATACCAGAGGGACTAACCAAGCCTGCAACTCCACATTTCTTCTAGAAACCTGATGTATATGGATTTTAAAATCATTTGTATGTATTTGATTGCTTTAATCCTTTAACATTTCTCTTACTGTTTGTTTTTTTCTTTTATAATAAACCTTTAGTTTTAGTTACTAAAGAACTGGCTGGCAGCATGGTATTTTGGGTAAGATCCAAACTTATAGTGAACTGGTACTGTGGCTGGTCCTTTGGGATCAGAGGGAATCTTTTGAGTAAAGAGCAGAGAGTTTAAATAACTGGTCTCTGTACTGGACCTAGTGGCAGTTTGGCAGCCAGAGACTGAAATGCAGTAAAGGGGGCTGTGTGTATTTGTATAGTGGCTTCTTAATAACCAGTGTGGGGGAATCAGAAGCACTGTTTGTGGCTGGTTGGGAAGTCTGACTTCAGTGTCACCCACCAGTGCTGAGAGAATCTGCTCTCCTTTTACAGCCTGCCCTGACCTTGGCATTAGCATTGGCTACCCTGGCCATGGACGGGTCATAAAGTCTGCTTAGGCAGTTAAGTTTTACTCTTAGGCCTGGTCTACATTAGAAAACTAGGTCTGTGAAAAATCTACACCTCTGAGCAGCATTAAGCCAACTGAAGTCTCTGTGTAGACAGCTCTTATGTTGACAGAAGAATTATTCCACCAACCTAGTTACTGCTTTTGGGGAGGTAGAGTATATACATAGAAGAGAAAATGCCTCACCTTAGCTTAGGTAGCATCTACATGGAAGTGCTACTATGGGGCAGCTGTGACACTGTAGAATTTTAAGTGCAGACACCCTGAGAAGCATATTTTTACTATTAGTTTGTAACCATTTCTATCTTCACTCCTCTTACTTGATATCAGTTAAATCTGACTGTTTAATAAACTAATTTTACTTTTACTATAAACCAGTTCAGTGATGCAACTGAAATAAGAGCGTCTTTCAAACCCCAATTAAATTAATGAGCTGCACCGCACTCTCTCTTTTGAGAAGTGACCAATTTAATAACATCTGAGTGTTTGAGGAGGGGTGGGACATGACAGACAGACCTATCTGGGGAACTCAGGAATTGAGGTTCACTGTGGCTTACCTGCAAGGTAAGGTTTGAGCTGGCAGAGCCCTGAAGAGTTTGCTTGCAGGCCAGACAAGCTGCTGTGTCAGGGAGCTGTCACACAACTCAGCAGTAGCCAAACTCCCATTTACTGAGGCTGAGAGGGGAAGCTCCATAATTCACTGTTCTGAGAACCCCAGCAAATTGTCACAAGAAATTTGGGACTGGGATGGTGTTGGGGTCACTCTGCCAAAAATAATTGGGCAGCAGAAGTCAGGGTGTGACCCACATGCTTATTTGCGGACTGTAGCAGTATAGCTTTTAAGTCTGGGTGGAACCCCAAAGCCTCACACATCCCTACCTCCCCTCTACTGTAACACCATATGTAAACTGACTTCTAGCTCTGCAACTACATAGTGCTTTATTATTACAGTCCAGGCACATTGTAACTGCATGGGGAAAATATGCAGTGCTAGTGCATGAGCCACGGCTCTCCTGTGGAGAGAGGAAAAAGGACTCCAGAGCTATCCATCCCACAATGGTCACCAAGTTAAAAATGAAATTGTGTTGGCTATTTAGGTTTTTTTAAAATAAGGTCTTTTTTGAGGTTCTTTAGGCATAGTGGAGCAAGTCTTATTTGTGAGTAAGACTGGAGCTAGCAAGTTTACCAGGCATCAAGTGTTTTTTTAAAACAGATCAGATGAAGACATTTCTCTCCCTCACTCAAACCTCCATTGCCACATGGCCTCTATGTGGATCTCCCAGCCCCTTGCTGCCCCAATAACTTTGTTCCACTCAGACACTTTAGGTGGTCATTCATGCCACTGACACGCACATAATACACGTCCTCCCATCTTACTTAAACCCTTCAGGGAGACAGTGTTGTAACAGAAAATCTTTTCCATTTTTCACCTTCTTTGCTACGACCACATTGTGCTCCACACATTCCCTTCTTGGAGCACACCACAAAATTACATCTCAGTGCAACGTTTTCACCACACAACTGTATATAACCATTCTCAAGTAAGCTTACTATGATTTTTCCCTTTTCTGAAACATTCCTCGCCCTCTTCAACTCCATCTTTAGTTAGAACAAAGAACAGCTGCAATATCATCACTTGCACTGGGTTAAAAATATATTTTCCACTACAACATACGTAGCTCTCTCCATGCGTTTGATTGCATCTTGAAACAAAAGCCCCAGATTTTCAATGAAGCCCACTGAAGGAAGGCTATGTACTGCACAGACACATTAGGTCAGCAAACAGGCCTGTCATACATATCAGCTTCATTATAAATCATTTTCTATTCTGCAAGGAACCAGGCTCAGCTTCATGCAAAGGCCAATGTAGTTGCCTTGCCTTGTAGATGACATGGTGATAGCCTATGACGTACTGTGATCCATGGCAAGCTGTTACTTATATAATGAACACGGCTCTCATACGCACAAGCACCACACCAAGCCATCTCGGCATAAGCAGAGCACGATTTCTTAGGAATTTTTTTTCTCTTAGGAATTTTATATTTTTCTCTTAGGAAAAATATCAAGCCTCTAATTTTACACTTAGAACAGCACCCCCAGACACTTAACATGTTATTTCTATATAACTACTTGACATGCAGCTCACTTTGGTGGACTTTCCATTTAGGTGCCATTTGAAAGCTTTTCAATTCAGTTGAATTCAGCTGAAATTAGGAATTAGTGAACTGTGTTTTGGCAAAATAACCATCAGTCCAGACTCCCACCTTCCCTCTGCTTTTAAGGTGGAGTTCCAAAAGGTCTGGCATTCTCCCTATTGGGCCACATGCCAATCAAGACACTTCCGGGCTTTCCTTCAACTTATACCCTGAATGAACTACACCTCTAATGAGGAGTGGGAAGGACTGAGCTTTTTGAGAGTCACCCATCCTGTATTATATAGATGCATAGATTTCAAAGCCAGAAGGGACCACAGTGATCATCTAGCCCGACCCACTTGTATAGCCCAGGCCACAGAACTCCCTCAAGCAATTCTTAAAGCAGATCTTTTCAAAAAACATCCCATCCTGATTTTAAAGCTGCCAGCGATGGAGAATCCACCACGACCCTTGGTAAATTGTTCCAATGATAAATTTTTGACAGAAGGTAATTTACACCTTATTTCCAGTCTAAAAGATTAAAGTTTAAAGATGTCTCTGATGCTGTTTTTTAAATTAAAGAGTTCACTCAGGGCATATACAGATATTAGTTTTATATTCTCCATGTCTTGTGTATGATCTCCTAGATACTGTAACAGCCTAAGAGACTTAGCCTGCATAGCTGATTGCACATAAGGAACATGGATCTGAGTTGTATTAGGAATCACATTTGACCAATTACAAACCATGACTCTTCCAAATTCTCCTACATTCATGCAACTACCTGCAAAGTAATGGAAGGTGTACATGTATGTCACAGAGCACATTTCATCCCCAAGGGCAATAAACATTCAATCTTTTCAGCACAAGGGTTGAACCTATTTCAAAGAGGTCAAGTGACTACAGTCAATACTCCAGGACAGGTTCTTTGTCTTATACAGCCTCTTTTGCCCTGCTCTGGCAGATTGAAGGGAGAGAAAACTAGCTGCAAGTTGCCTGCCAGCACGGGGAGTCGCCAGCGGGTACAAATTGTAAACGCTCAAGGGGCTGGGGAATTGGTTGTAGTTCTCCATTTCTACTCTCTCTCCTGGGCTGCCCTGCGTGGGGAGGGGATTCATCCTTTGCCAGCTGCTCCTCTCACCTCTGGCAGTCTGATGAGCCCACACCCTGTTCTCCTGGGGCTCCCACAATCTGACAGGGAAGGCAATGGAGCAGCCAAACCTACTCTCCTGGAACTGCTGAAGTGGCTGCAGCAGGGAACAGACTCCAAGTCCTAAGAACATCCCCAGTTCATATCAGCTTTGATGGAGGGCAGCTGGGGAGGTAGTGCCTGCATCACCTCCTCCTCCCCCACCCCGAGCAGTGAGGTGAAAAACTGCAGAGCTTGGCTCAGGAAACACATTTTCAATTCTTGATCAAATACAAATTTTCTTCTTAATACAGTCACTCGTCAGAGCCATAATTTTGAATCTCAACAGCTACCACTGGCCCCTGGGCCAGAGTTTGAACACCAGTGCAGACTAGCCCTTCAATTTGCACTGCAATCACTAGGTCAGCACCAGAAAGACTTCATTCCAGGGCAGATAAACATTGTGCTTGCTCTCTGCCACAAGCAGCAGCTATGACCAAACACATTTAAATAGATGATAGGCTAGAATAGGAGACACTCCAGAGGAAAATGGCTCTCGCAAGCCTGCTAAAAACTTTGCACTGAAACCCTGCAGGGTTGTGCAGTTGGCAGCAATATCATAGCTAGTCACTCACTGTCTAGTCAGCATTGTACCCAGGAAACGAGTGTATGACAGATGCAGAATCATTTTATGGGCAAAAAGAGAGAACCTTTGCAATAAAAAAAAGATCTCCAGAATTTGCATAATTAATTATTACAACTGCCCACTAACAGTTGTGCTTAAGGAACCAATCACATTGCCATATTAAAACAACACTGCATAAGGATTTATAACTAACTCATGAGTATATTCCCTGTGATGAAACTTGGCATACATATTTCAACAGTAAGACAAGAGTATTGGTTAGATGGCTTTTTGGCACTTCTGCATCCATTAAAATGCCTGCAACACCGTTCAGCGGCTAAACATGCTAAGTCATCTGAAATACTGAACAGCTACTTAGGCCAATTTAAAAACACCCACGAGGTTCTAACTTATGTTGCTCTTGCACAGCACTATTCCACAACTGTCCCAGATCTGTAATGCCAAAGACCTAAAATGATAGCACAGCTGGGAATAGGTGGGCAATGTATTGTAAATATGGGTGAAAACATCAAGATCCCACATGACCTGTGTCAACTTAAAAAGTGTCCAATCATGTTATAGGTCAAATATTTCTTGTGATGTGCTGGGCATCTTCAGTTCCTGTTTTTCACCAGTAACCTGAAAGAGACTCTCACAATACCACTTCAGTGTCAGAATCAAAATGTTTTTAAAAAGACAACCTGCAATATCCCCAAGGAATTTAAAATTCCACCTGCATTATCGCCTAAATCTCATATGTTTAGTACCAATTAACAACAGCAGCAATAAGACGCACTATATTTTCCACACTTCTCCTCCATGTCCCCCATTAAAAAGCACTCTACATGCAAATTATTATTTTTTGTTTTGCAGGGTATTTAATCACCTGCTTCAAAAATGGAATTAAAAAAACAAAAGTACCTCTTTCCAAGTACTTATCTCCAAGTAACTCTTTTTATTGTCAAAAGTGGTGTCTTTTAGCTTTTTACAGCAACACCTCAAAAAATGTAAAGTAGTTAAAACAATCAGGACAAAGGCAATCAGCATAGGTACCTACTTCTCGCGGACACTGTTCAGCACCACAGAAAGTTCTGTGATATCAAGGCAGTGGGATCCATCTTGGCAAAAGACAATAAGTCCTGCACTCAAAGTGCAGGTCTAACAAACAACAGAAGAATGATGCTGAAACGCTGCCGAAGATTTAAATTTGGTGTGGATAAAATAGTGATTTCACTCTAAAAATACACTTTGTAAGCGCAACTGTAGTCTCTCTCTCACACTCACACCCCCGCCCCCCGAACATTACAATGAGCATTAGATATTACCCTCATTCTACATTTGTGGAAACTGAGGTAAAGGGTGACTTGCTCAAGGTGACTGAGTCAATGACAGAACTGGGAACCGACACTAGAGATCTCCTGACTCCCAGTCTCTGCTCAATCCACTAAGCAATGATATCTTCTAAACCTCGCTGAAGTGGTTTGTAGAGCACCTAGGGCCCCGCGGTAGTAACTATTTGGCCATCTGGCTACTAGTTCTGCCCAACAGAAGCTATTTAAGTTACAACATATTATGAATGTTAGTTTCATGGGTAGGCTATAACAAGTGATGCTACACTGAGAACTAACAAGACAGAAGCACATATTCTTTGAGTCTTTATGTCTGTTTGAGACTAGCAACATGTTCAGAATGAAAACACATTACAAAGAAAGACATCTCTACCCTGTACAGGTACCATCAGAAAAGCCCAGAACTTATTTTACACCATTATCTCATTGAAAGAATGAGATACTGAATGTGTTTTGCAGTATTATACCACACACAGTATCCATTAATCCACAGTTTACATACGTGAGTTTCTTACACAAAGATCAAACACATGCAGCAACAACTTCATAGCTGCCATCTCCAATTCCCTGCATCCCTTCTTCCAACCTCACTTAGATGCCCCAATATCATGTTTTCCATCTCTTAGCTGTTTCGGCATTTTCCTTGCTTTGAGCCTGACCTTTCAAGATGCCGAGCACCCTTCTGAGATTGGAAATGGTGAGCAACAACAGAGTCCAGGACCTTCCCAAATGAGGCCCTTTCTGCATGCCCCAAAACTCAGCAGATCTCAGCTCAGCCATAGATTTCTTCAACTTAACATATTGAAAACCACCAACCCTCTCCCAAAATGTCACCATCTCTCCTGCAACCTCACCATTGCTCTCAGGAACTCTGGTATCTGACTTCACCTTAAACTTATTTTACAGATTTGGGAGGCAAGTTTGCAAATGACCTCCAACATATTGCTAAATTTAAATGCTCCACAAAACTCACATGAATGCCTTCATTCTTTAAATATCTACTTTAGTCTCTCCCAGAATCGAAGTTAAGGCTTCAATTTACCATTGTCTCTCTTCAGCAATACCTAAAAATGGGAACATCTAATTCCCCATAGCCAAATCTTCACTCCCCCCCCACACACCTTTTGTCAGAATTCACTACCATAATCTAAGATCCTAGTCCCTTGGACTTTTAGTGGTCATAAAACAAAGGAATTGACATACTGGTTCAGATTATTGTCCACCAAGCCTGATACTCTACATCCAGCAGTAAAGTTATTTTTAATTTTTTTTAATATATTTTGCTTTATCTGAAAAAAGAAAACACTCCTATAACTTACATAGGCAATATGAGATATTGTTAATGGTTGGCCCTAGATGGGGCTGAGGGGAAGAAAGAGAGAAGAGTGCATTTTCTCACCCAGCTGTAATAAGATTATCCCCAGAAGCATGTGATTTTTGTTACTTCCATTTTTCTAATGTGGCTCATTTTCCAGTGTGTCTCTGCCATATCCCATTTCTGTCCTGTAGTTTCCATATTTTAATAAAATGTATAAGATAGAACAGCTGTTAGTATTTAAAATGTTTTGAATGGTGACGTACCATACATAAAGGAAGCTGCATTTAAAAAAAATAGACAAGACATAAAAAAGTGCATTATTCTAAGTAGATCAGCTTTTTGTATAGCTACCTTTACTGCCACGTTCAAGCACACCATGATACAGTGTGTTTCCAATGCTCCAGGAAATGGCTATGAACTTCTGATGCATGGCACTTTCCCACACAAAACCCATATAATTGTTGTTCAGTGTGTGAAAATAGAATATATTTACACTGTTCGAGAATACTCCAGCTCATTCAATCAGCAATGTCTAAAACGTCTTCTGGGCTGAAAAGTGGTATCACTAACAAACCAGCGAATCCCCAAAAGCTGATTACACAAGGCAGAGCTTCTATTTACATCTTGATAAGCATTGATAATGAGGGGGAAAAATGCAGAAAGACATATGTTTTATGGGGGAAGGTCATTCGTAACGTACAGAATTTGTAAGGTTCATCCAAACATGACATTAATTCATCGAAGATCTGACAACGTTTTCCATTATAGGCAGTCTCAAACATTTGCAATTCAACCACAGAGGCTCCTTTGACATTGAAGCTTGAAATACATTTCAGTCAAGGAGTAAATCTTTGACACCAGATATGGTGCAAGTCAATTTTAGTCATAAACACGTTATAGGACACACAGAAGTAAGGGTAAAAGCATAAAAATCCTGCCAGGACTCAAGAGCAGGTTGTGTGTGTGCATGCCTGCATGCTCATGTATGCATGTTATTAAGGAGAGACCTTTTTATGCACTAATTGCCAAATACCTCACTGAAGATTTGATAAAAATCTATTCTTCTGCGTGCACATTAACTATTTAATATATTTTGCACTCTGCATTTGGTACTACTAATCATATCGCACAGATAGATACCACAGGTGTACCACACACAAATGCAGAGTATTGTAACTATGCAAATAGAAGAAACCATAGTTTGTCATGTCAAGCATGCATGTGAAGCCACTAAATATACATTTACCAAGAGATTGTACTAGCTTCTATCAATGTGTACATTCAAGATTTAAAGTTTTAAATTGAGGGGTTCTCATACTAGTTCTAGTTCAGAGAGTTCTAATATTAGCATAAAAAAGGAAAATGCACTTCAAGATACTGTTAGAGCAACGTTAGGAGTCTGACAAGTTGGAACTTCTATGCAGTTTTGGGTTTAAGACTAAAATACCCATTCTGACCGCATCTACTTAACGCTTCCTATTGTCTCTTGTGGATATACAGTACTACTCTTGACACATCCCATTAACAAAAATCTAGAATCTTAACTTTTATAATGTCATTTATCTTTTGTTTGAAACACACTAACAACAAGGGACTTGGAATGGTTCTCTCATTACAAGAAGTAATTGTCACTGTTCACGCAGTCTCACCCTTTAATCAAGGGTTGAGAATAGGCCTCATCTACTCTAACTGAATTGACTTCAGTAGCACTTGCCCTCCCCATTGTTGTTTCTTACCCTTGGATGTGTGTGTGTGTGTGTATATATACACACACACTTCCTATCTGTGATTTCCACTTCGTGCATTTGATGAAGTGGGTGGGTTGCAGCCTATGAAAGCTTATGCCCACAGAAATTTGTTCGTCTTTAAGGTGCTACAGGACACTACAACCAAATATAAACAGCAACAGCAATGGCTTAATAGATGAATATAAGTATACAACAGAAGCACTTCCTTCCTCTTCACAATAACAGCCCAACAAAGAGCTATTTCACAGCAGAAAAAGAAAAGTCAGACTGTACTTTGCCTTGTAAGGGTGCATCCAGAGATTAAAAAAATCAGGAGAATATCCTTGCTTATGTTGTGCTGGGTAAGGAACTACCTACCAAAACTTTTAAGAATATTTAGCAAAAAGGTGCTGAAAAGTGCTGGTTTGACAGCCTCAGAGACTGAAGTCTTCTATTTAACTACAGAAAAGGTACAACCCAAGTGCTGTTGTGGGACACAAGTTTGCCTATGCGTAACATCTTGATATGGAAAATAGCCCAAAGGGAAATTCTGCATCCACTGCCTTGTCCACACTAACAAAATCAGAGCCATAATGCACCACCAGTAAACAACTACATAGTCAAAAAGTGTCAGTGTCCTTGCACCACGAAGGCTTCCACCAGCGGTGAATCAATGACCAGTCCGAGTCTGGCTGATGTGGCCGGTTCAGGAAGGTGGCTGTTTGCGCCCATTATGGGGATGCTGTTGCAGAATGGACACTTGCGCCCTTCAGACTGTGCCCGCGCCACCTCCCTGGGCACAGCCCGTGATGCTATCCACACGGCACAGGACCTGCCCTCAGGCTGAACTGGTGCCCCCTTGGGCACCCCTGGCCTTAGCAGTGCCTAGCCCTGGCTCCTGCCTCTTGCTGCATCCCTGATGACTGTAAAAAAACCCAAAACCGCTCGAGGCCCTGCCCCTCCCTCGTTACCAACTGCGCCCTGGGTGCCCGCCCGCGGCCGGAGCGGGGCAGGGGGGAGGCGCCCAGCCGGACAGCAGGGGCACCCGCGGGACGGCCCCGGCCCCGCCCCCCGCGGGGGAACCGTTTGGCGGAGGCGGAGGCAGACCCCACCGCGGGGCGGGCTAGCTGCGGCCGCGCGGCTCCCCGCGCCTGAGGCGCAGCCCGGGAGCGGGACGCGGCCGGTCCTTACCGTACACCAGCTTCCTCATCTCGTGGTACCGGGCCCACAGGTACGACTTGGTGTCGACGCCCTCGGCCGGGCTGCTCGGGGCTCCGGCCGGGGCCGCGCTGGGCTCTGCGGCTCTCCGGGCTCTGCCGGCCACGGCCGCAGGGGGCGGGGAGTGCCCCGCCGCCTGATGCTGCCGAGCCCTCTGCTGCTCCCGGCCGGGGCCGGGGCCGGGGCCGCTGCTGGCGCGGCAGCTCGGGCAGAGGATGGCGGCGGCCAGCCGCAAGCCCGCCCCGGGGCCCTTCCACAAGCCGCTGCCCGTAGCCTTGAGGCCGGCGGCGGCCATGGCCTCGCCCCGGCAGGCGCCCAAGTTAAGGGGGCCCCGAAGAACCGCCGCCCTCAGGCCAGGGTCTGGCGCCGCGCGCTCCCATGCGCCGCGCGCCGCCCGCGGCTCTGCCTCCTCCGGCGGCAATGCAAACCGAGCGCGCCCGCAGCGCCTCCGCGACCGTCCGCGGGGCTCCGCAACGCCAGCCAATGAGCGGCCAGGCCAGGCGGGGCGAGCGGCCAATCCTCGTCGCTGTCGCTGAGCCCCCGCGCGGAGGGATGGGGGAGCACCACGCCAGCAAGCTCCGCGTCCACACCGCCGCCACGTGCGGGACGCCCGCCTGCCGCGCGCGGCCTGCCGGGACTTGTAGTTCTCCCGCCTCCGTCTCTGCCTACGAGGTCAGGCAGCCGCGGCGCCCAGCACTACAGCTCCCAAGAAGCATCTCGCTCCCCGAGCGGGAGGGCATTTAAATGTTGTTTATCGCCGCTCAGCGTGTTCTGCGCTAGAGAAACTTAGTCAGGGTTTTGGTGGTTTCCGTTCTTCTCGGTTACTATTTCAGGCCAGGAGGCGCTTGATTTTTTCCAACCGGATTGATCACTGAGGAATACAATAGAGAGAATAATTCTGCCCTTACACGGACAGAGGGGATAGATGCCCTAATCCTCTTCTATGGCCTTGAAGTTAGGGAATTTAAAGGAAAAGCCCATTAGTGCTACCACCAGTTCATCCGTACTGCTGGCAGTTCTCTACTTAGACGTGATTCCAGCCTCTTTGTGCATTTTTGTAAGTCAGCAGATTTGAAAACTGTACAAAATAAACATAAAAAATACAAACCTGGAAGCTGTTGGAGCATTTTCTACACCAGAACTCCACTGGCGCTACCACAGATGCAGCCAAATCCATTTTTAACAGGGACTTTTTTTTTGCTTCAATTTAATGGCCTGTGAGTCTTTCAACAGCTGATGGTTACACATCTCACAGGCACACTGAACACTGTCAAGGATAGTTCGGTTTACATGATGAGATAAAAACATGGAATGATGGTATATTTAGTAGGCTGCCAATTTATTTAGAAATGGCATTCATAATCCTATTATTAACCACATTTCTTAAAAGCATTACACTGTATTTTAATTAAAATAAAACAACTGAATCCTTTCCTTTTATAATACTATTTGAAGTATTTAAATCAATCCTGTCTTGCAAGCAGTTATGTCTCCTTTTAGAATTAAGTTAAATTAAGTTCTTCCCATATAATTTCATACTTAAGAACAGACAATATACTTAGCCCTGGACAAGAAAAAAGTTTGAGAGCAGTCCCTTTCTGCCAGACTAGCACACGAACAAAATAAATGGCAGAAACTGGTGGATACTCTTTTGCACTTCAGGATGCAAGAGGATAAAGAAAGATTCTGCAAGTCAACATACTGTTCTATCTCTTGTAAATCTTTCCTTGAGCCCTTTGGGACCAAAAAATTCCTAAATTGAAAAATATTAGACAAACACTTTTTACTACACTGTTGATATAGTCCCCTTGTGCACACAAGCTTTTAACACTGGACCATAGTATATTGCATATTTGATCCAAGTACAGTGAGTGATATGTTAATTTTTTACAATGGGACTGGATGAGGTATGCTATTTTTGCACAATAGGGGTTGCAGAAGTGCCCTGCTAAGTAAACACCAGATCTAGATGTCCATGTGCAAACAGAACTCCAGGTATCAGTTCTGCAGATTTCACCACTGATCCCACTTTATCCCTGGCAGAATGAGACCAATGACCCTAACTATTGTCATCCTAGCTAAGACATAACAGGACTCAGTTTACACAGGTGCTGAGTGGAAATAGCATTCCTTTTACACAGTTCTCCAAAGGCTACAAAAAATCTTGCTGAATTCTTAATAGTCTTAGTTCTATCCATATAGAAACTCAAAGCCCTCTTGACATGTAGGGCATGGAGGGCAGGAAGCAGAGTGTATTCCAAATGTGAGAATACATACAGACCACCTTGAAGAAGAAAATGTGCTGGTCCCAAAAACAAAATTTTCTTAGTTTCTGTGCTGGATCTTCTGAAAATGAAAACTAGCTTCTTGCCTCAGTTTCCTAGAGAATGTTACCCAAATGCAATTGCACCTTGTACGGCACATGGAAGGATGGACTCTCTCTGAAATGAAGTGCCAACGGCTAAGCAGAACCAGAAAAGAAATTTAGAAGTGAGATGGATACATTATTAACCTTTTGTCATCTGACATAGCAGCAGAAAGCCAGTTTTCAATTAGAGACCTGTTCAGATGTGCTTGGAGTTTCTTCAGTACAGCTCAGCAGCTAGGAGGGGGTTGTACTGCAGAAAGTAAACCAGTTAATTTCCAAACAAAATATTTCATTGGTATCCCCAAATGGTGAGAAAGGGGCAGAGCCATCAGCTCTTTATCACAGGTAAACACACACACCTGCTCAGGACAGGATTTCAGGTTTAATCTTCTGTGCCCATGTGCATCAATGTTCCAGTCAATGGCAGCAGTCTTCTTCATTGTGCAACAATCTCTCTCTCTTAGGCCACGTCTACACTTGAAAATTTTGTCAGTGGTAGTTATACTGGTGATAAAAAAGCACTATAATTATAGTGCTCATGTTCATCTACACAGCACTCATTTTACTGCAAAAGAGCATCTACACTTGACGTTCTATTATCAGCAGTGAGAGCAGTACACTGTGGGCAGCTATCCCACTGTGCAACTTGCAGCTTCTGCCGCTAGGAATTCTGTGATGGGGGAGAGGAGTGCAGAGCACCTTGGGTGCTGGCTCGATGTCCTATGGTGCAATGCATTTCTGTGCCGTCATTCGTTGCATTGCTTGTAGTGACACACGCCCTTTTTTCAATGGCTCCCTGCTGTTTCCTGCGTGCTGGCTCTCTGAATCTGAAAAGATGGATCCTGCACTACTCTTCACTGTTGCTTTCAACGTTCTTAATAGATTGCATCTGATGAAGTGGGTTGCAGCCCACGAAAGCTTATACGCACTGAAATTTGTTAGTCTTTAAGGTGCTACAGGTCTCGTTTTCATTGGAGCTGTGTTACCACAAATGAGCAGGGCTATTAATCGCATTCTGCTGCGAAGGACTGTGACACTGGGCAACGTGTGTGTAATAGTGGATGGATTCATAGCCATGGAATTCCCTATCTGTGGTAGGGCAATAGATGGCACACATATCCCAATTTTGGCTCCGGAATATCTCGTGACTGAGTACATCAATAGGAAGGGGTACTTCTCTATGGTACTGCAGGTGCTTGTGGATCACCAGGGGTGTTTCACTGATATCAATGTGGCTTGGTCATGAAAGGTGCATGATGCTCATATTTTCAGGAACACAGGGCTGTACCGGAAGCTACAAGCAGGGACCTTTTTCCCAGACAAAATAATTACAATAGGGGATGTTGAGATGCTCATAGTGATCCTGGGAGACCAAGCCTACCCACTGAAACCATGGTTCATGAAGCCTTACACACACAATAGGATAGCAGTAAAGAGCACTCCAATAACAGTCTGAGCAGATGCAGAATGACTGTTGAATGTGCATTTGGAAGGTTAAAGCATGATGGAGATGCCTTTATGGCAGGCTGGACTTAAATGAGGACAATATTCCTGTGGTTATAGCCACCTGCTATGTGCTCCACCATTTATGTGAAGCTAAGGGCAAGAAGCTTTCCCCTGGGTGGACCACTGAGACAGATCACCTTGTACCTGTATATGAGCAGCCAGATGCCAGGGTTATTAGAGTATTTTTAGCTCCTGACTCCCAACCTCAGCAACCAAGCTGCTTTCCAGCTCCACGTCATCCTCCAGTTTCATTTCCTCGTTGATTCCTTTGTTGGGGTTTAGTTTGCTATCTATTGGCCCTGGGGCTGCAAGAATGTCTAGCAGATGGCTGTGAGGTCCCCACTGAGGATGGCTTCCGGTTCTTTGTGGAATTGGCAGCTCATTGGCTCCGCACCAGAACTATGCTTTGCCTCCCTGGCCTTCTGGTAGCTCTGCTGCAGCTCCTTGTTTTTTTGCTTGGCACTGCAGTGCATCTCGCTCATAGCCCTTCTCCGCCATGGCACGAGAAATCTGACTGTAGATATCAAAGTTCCTTTGGCTAGAGTGGAGCTGGGACTGCACAGCAAACTCCCCCCAAATATTGGTCAGGTCCAGCAGCTCTGTTGTGTTCCAAGCGGGAGAGTGTTTGCTACATGGAGCCGCCAAGGTCACCTGTGAAGATGAGATGCAAGTTCCCCAGCCAACCAAGCAGGAAGTGGAACAAAAATTTAAAAAATTTCCACGATTGTGAAGGAGGGGCAGGTGGCTGCAAAGCAGTAGAGTACAAATGGATGTGCAGAGTGGTCAGGACTGGCATTGTGAGACATTGCTGGAGCCCACTGACCAGGACGTCAACATACAGCAGCGTCTACACAGACAGTTTTGTGAGAGAACATTGGTGACAAAGGCTCCATGCCTCTTATCTAGGTGGTTTTATTTAGGCGACAAAATGGCCATTCTAGTGTGTACATCAGGAGTTTTGTCAACCAAAGCGAACTTACGGGCGACAGAACTGCCTGGTGCAGACAAGGCTTTAGGGCCAACTCAGTTTCACTTCCCCAAGCTGGGAGTTGGGGGTGCTAGGCCCAGGCTGCCAGCCTAGGGAAACCCAGTGTTAATTTATTCTTTGACGGGATCATTTGACTAGATTCCTCCGTTTGGGTCTCCCCCCTCCCGGGCAGTCCCCGTCACTCTCCTCTCCCTACAGCCCTGAACTCAGGAGGAGAAGGCGGCGACACGGGCCCTCCAGAGAGAGGCGGTGCCTGGCCTGGGCGGCAGGTAAGGCGCGAGACACGTTACCAGCGGGGGAAACCGCGCAGAGCCCGCACCCGGCCCCAGACCACAAGGGCTGCAGGCAAGTGCGCCAGCCCCTCGCCGGGAGCCACGAGCAAGGGGGCGGCCCGGCCCCGCCCCTCAGCGCGCGGCGAAGGCGCTGCCCAGACCGCAGCGCCCAGCCCGGGTAGGGGACAAGCCCCCACAGCCGCAGCGGCTGAAGGAGCCTCGCTCGCGCGGCACCACACACCACGTGACACAGCACGGCTCGGGGCTGCCACGCGCAAGTCGCCTGCTGGGGCGGCGCAACCGGAGTGGGGCGGGGCCTGCCAGGAGACCGCCCCACACACCGCCCCGCCCTGCTCACACGGACCATCCCGGAAGCGGCGGCACCGCAGCCCGGCGCCCGCCTGGATCACGTGGGTCCTCCCTGCCTCTCCCCCCCCCGGCTGCGTTCATTCGTCCTCCCGCGGGGGCTGCAGGGGGACCGTTAGGCGCGACCGTTGGGACCTGCCTCCCTCGACACCCCCACACGGGGTGGGGCAGGGTCGCAGCTCTCCGCTCCCGCCAGCACTGGGGGGGCATTGGCCGAGTGCCCGCGGCAGCCGCAGCTCGAGCGCCGCGAACGCCCCCGGCCGCGGCTCGGGCGGAGGGGGCGGGAGGCGGCTCCTCGCCGCGTTGCGCAGCCGCTGCCCCTGGGGGAGGCGGGGGTGCAGGCGCATAGCCCCGCAGTGACCGGCCCCCCCGGCCCAGCGAGGTGACGAGGAACGGCCGGGCGGACCCCCGCTCTCTCTCGGGGGTTGGCGGTGCACGGCCGCGCCAGCCCTGCGATGCGCAGGAGCGGGAGAATGAGGCACCTCTTGCGGCTGGTGCCGGGAAGGCAGCGCTTCGGCGTGTACAGATTCCTCCCCTTCTTCTTCCTCCTCGGCGGAGCCATGGAGTGGTTCATGATCAACGTGCGCCTCGGCAGAGAGACGTTCTGTGAGTGCAGAAGCGGGGGGGAAGTTGCCCACGTTCCACTCTGGGGTCTCCCATCTCTGCGAGTTGCCCAGGGTGACTGCTGCCCCAGCATCCAAACCAGTCCGGGGCAGGCTGCACAAGTCATTCCTCTGACCCCTGAACTAAATGGCTGTAGTTAAAGGCATGCTCCAGGGCACCACTGCTATTTTTGTTACTGAACTGCGACTTTCATTACAGGTGGCATAACTTTAAAATCGCATGTAAGGTAACAAGCAATTAGCGTGCAATTTAAACCTTAAATGCCACTTACATTTAACAAAAACCGGAAAGTTAGTTGCTTTGTAGCTTACGTTCTAAGACTTGACCGTGCAGGTTTCGTTTTTGCCTGGCCCTGTCTGCAGCAGAAGCAAAACCATCCAAGCTAAACCAGTTGTCTCAGTAGAAATCCAGTATGTTGTGTCACACTTTTAGTCCACGTGTGACTGAAGATAGAACATTAATTTGGCAGTTGTACACCTGAAAGTTTAATGTTTCACATTAAAAAAGTGCCTTCCTCTCAGCAAACAGCAGTTTATCCAAGTAAATTCTATGGAAGTAATGAATTGGAGTTTTTTTCTCTTTTTAAGTAAAACCTCAGAATAAACTTGTATATAGGGGCATTTCAGAAGGAGGAACTAAATAACGTTTCAGCTTTGTTTGGTATAATGCAACTATCTATCCACCATACTTCACATGCAGGAATAATGTATGAATGTTTTCTACTGTTACAAAAACCTAAATATATCCTTTCCACAACAGAAAACTAACATTTGCCTAATTTGATGTCTCACATTAGATGCTTTTAGGGGGGTGGTTGGTTGTTTTGCATTTAAATCTTCCACTGGCACTACTGCTGTATGGTAAGGTAAGGAAGTAAAGCATGTTAATTAGAATGCATCCTTTGCATTTCAGCAGATAGGAAAATAAACCTGCATGTAACAAGAGTGCCACATACCTAAATGATGCTGCATTAAAGGCAGAGCAGGCTCACTGAGCAAGTCCTTAATTCTGCAGCTTTACTTGGTCACAAAGTGGTTGTATTTGTGCAAAACAGGCATACAGTGTAAGAACTGATCATTAATCATTTTCCACTGCAGGAATTCATCTGGTGAAGGGTATTTATTGTGAATTAGATGTTCAGACAGGACCCTATTAAGGCAATGTGAGGCCTTAGGCATTGTGGCATGGGAGGGGGAGATGGATAGTTTCTAGTCCTTGCCTGTCTACCATGGCCATGCTCTGCATAACATGCAGCTTCCTCTCTTGTGGTAAGTGCCACCCAAACAAGACCTGTCTGCTGGGGGTACTTCTACCACCCCTTCTGTTAGCACAGACTTGACTTCCTACCTCCCTGGGCTATTACTGCCTGTGTTCAGCTGTTTGGGGTCTTTCCCAAAGGAGGGAGACTTCAGCCTCCATAACTGGGGGGGGAGAGAAGGGAAAGTGTCTTCTAACACTGCTCCAGCAGAGCTGTGACTAAGGCCCGCTCTACACTTACCTTTGCGATTCGGCGGCAGTCGACGGGAGATACGCAAGTAAATCACTTGCGTATCTCCCATCGACTTCGCGGCGTCTCCTCTGCGCGGCATCAATACTGCACTGCGTCTAAGGGAACAGTGTTTCCTTCAACACAGCGCTACGCCACTTACCAAGGTGGTTTTCCTGCATTGCTTCCTGGATCGACCTGAGCATGTCTATACAGACTGCTCAGTCAATCCAGAGCAATCAATGTGACAGCGGCGAATTTGCCACCGTCAGTGTGGACCTAGCCTAAGCAATGTGCTTAGTTGTTTCCGTGGGAAGGTAGCCAAGGAACTGTCTGCATCCTATTTCAAGTATAGAAGTTTTAAAAATATATTCTGTTTTAGATAAAACAGTAATTCTGAGAAAGATGGAAGTGAGAAAATTTGTAGTTTTTAAATAGGGTAGATTAGACTAATTTATTCTTTCAGTTCTTGTCTATTAGCATCTGCAAATGGAAACTAGCTTTGAAATGCCAAAAGTGTCAAACTTCCAAGAACAAAATCCTAAATTTGTGATTGTTTGACTCTTCCTGAAACCTCAGGCAAATAATCAAAATCTCTCTATGGCAGATGATGTTTACCGTAGGAAACGGTCGGAAAGACGATATGAACAGAAGATGGAAGAAAGATGAATTTTGCACTGAACCATTTTGATAGAAATACCCTGAACTATTGAATCATGTGAATCACAGTTTAGAGACTTGTCACTGCTCTTAAATGCATTCACAAGACAATCTCTGCAAGTTGGACTGTAATACACAACGTCTGGTCTATGAAACATGGTTTTCCAAAATATTTGTAAAGTATATTCCTCCTCCACCCACTTAGGAATCTTGGGGTATTTTTTCTGAATAGAAGGGTAAAGAATGTTGTTTGTGCAAAACTCTGTTAAATAAACTAAACTGAATAAATAAAGTACCATTGCTTCTTTTCTATGCATGCTGAGACAACTTCCATTGTAACCAGATTAAGCAGGAAAAAAGTAAACAAGTTGTACGTTGAATGTACTTGTATCTTGGCACAAAGGAAACTTCCATAGTTGATTGGTTTGCTTGTATTCAGAGAAACTGCTTTAGTCTTAGATTTGTTTTCCTTCCAACATGCTGCTCTTTCACCCAAATACAGTAGTACAGATTTATGGGGAAAAAGCTTGCTCTGCTTAATGTGTTTGAAGAGTCATCCATCCATCCATTTAGGTCTGACTAAATACAAATATTGTTGCACTAGCTGCAGCCACACTGATAAGGAGATGAATGTGAGATACACAGATACCATCTTGGAAAAAGTTATCTTTTTAGATGCTTAAGTGTGGAAGGACATGCAACAGAAATATACTAAACACTGAATTCTATTTTGATAGAAGGAAATACAGCGCAAGGACAAGAAGCTATTTAAAAGCTTTTCTGGTCAATATACAATGGCATTCCAACAACAATGCAGGAAAATCACTTATGTAATACAATATTTTGAATTAGAATTGCCTATTAAAACTAGTGCCAAGCCAAAGTTGTGCATTGCAGTGTGTGTTGACCTCTATAGTACCTGACATATGAAGGAGCACACTTGTTTGGAACCGAGACTTTCTAGCAATGCATCTATTACATGTAAACAACACAGTTCCTGTTGAGTTTTTAAATCAAGGTTTATGATTAGGACAGAAACCCAGACAGGCTATGTGTTTAGATTATCTTTTGCGAACTCCTTTTTAACAGCCGCCTTCTATGGAAGGGGTTATTATTAATTAAAGGGAAACAACCACTGCCTCTCAAAGGTCTTATCTAGGTATTCAATTTTCAAATGCAGGAGAGGGACTTTGTTACAAGATTGCACGCAATCCAGAACTTCGGCACCACCGTCTGCCCCAAAGATTTCATTTTTTGAATGGCTAGCGCTACTTGTGTTTTCAGAAAAAACATTGATTGCTAAAAGAACAAAGGTATGACTAAACCCTTGCATATTTTTTAAAAAATACAAGCAAAAAATACCTGAGCAACTGGGAAAAGAATGCAATTCAGAAGGGACAGTAATAGGTTGTTTTAATTTTGACAGAATTAAGAGTCTTTGGACTGTAAATACTTTAGTGCAAGGACTTTAGTCTTTATATGCATCTGTAAGGCTCTGATCTTGCAAATATTTATGCACAAGGTTAACTTTACTATCCTAAGTCATTCTATTAATTACAAATGTGCTTTTTGAAAGGCTAATAAACGTGACTAATTTCAGATTTAATTGTTGTTAGTTACATTTTAAACCAGGTTTGCAACTACCTTCATAGAAGAGGGGGGACAGGAGAAATATAGACATGCTTAGATAAACTGCTCCTCTTTTAAATGGCCACTTGGATCAGGGCAAACACTCAGTGATTTTCTGCTTCTAATTTTTTCTCATTGTTATGTGCTGGTGTGCAATATCACAACAGCACCTTAGTTATGCTCACTATTCTGCTGTTTACTGAACTGGTGGTGATTGCCAGCCTGAGCCAAAACCCATTCAAATTCAGCAGAGACTCTCATTGGCATCAACAGGCTTTGGCTTGGACCCTGGTCTCCAAGGCCTGCTTCTGGTGCGGTACTTTCATCTCCTGTCTGGAAGAGTGGTTGCAGCTTCAGCAATTATTCAGACCCTGAATTGTTTAAAGTGTTTTACTTATGCTTTAGTTAATCTGCACAAAAATAAAAACAAATAGCTGCAAATCCACAAACAATAGCATTCAATGTTACATCTCTTTAGCAATCATTGAAGCCATGGGCACTACTGTAACAAAGATTATACAAGAAAGTTAAGTTTGCAAAGTCAAGCACTTAAATTAGAAAAATGCCAAAATTTTGCCCGAACAACCTTAATTTGGCCCCTTCTACATGCAAATATGTTACAACAGTGTTTAATTACACTATTCCCTCCCCCCAATGACCTACCCCTGCATCATTCAGGGCACAGGAAGGCTGAGTAACCGAAGTAGCAACTATTCAGTACTTTATTTTATTCTCATTGTTTAATGTGGCCCAATCCCATATTTACTGCACCCTATTCAAACCCAGCACTGATGACAGAATTACTAATTTCCTAATTTGCTTTTCTGTGGTAGTCTTCACTATGGTATCTGAGTGTTTCACCAGTATTAATGGATTTTTATTCATAATTCCAATGAGAGTTCAGGTGGTATGAGCATCCCCTTTTTATAAATGGGGTACTGAAACACAGAGATGAATATCAAAAGTGTCCATTAATTTTGGTTGCCCAATTATAGCACTCTATGTTCAAAGCACAACTCTCAATGACTTTAGTTGCATCTGTGGGTGCTCAGAATTTCTGCAAAGCAGACTGCAGGTTAGGCAAGAAGAAAAGGAGAACACAATTAGAAGCCAGCTGTGAAAAGTGTGGTCTAAGGGACTTGCCCAGCATCACAAGACCTTTCACAGAAGCAGGGACAGAGAGCAATTCTCCACAGTGGTATTCAAATGCCTTAATCATGAGTCCCTCCTTTCTGTTCCTGCAATCCTGCCCCATTCACTCACTATGCACCTTCCAACTAATGAGGACAAAAAGTCCAGATATAAGCCTCCTTTCTCTATACACCCCCCATTCAGGTGCATCTCTGTGCACCAAATGAGGCAGGTGACCTGTAGGAACAAAATAATATGATCATGTAATTAAACACTATCCTAATGCTCAAGGAGGCCAAATTAAAGTTGCACATGTAACCATAATTCTGGTATTTCCTAAGTTTTGAGCACTTGGCTTTGCAACCGTGACATTCTTTTGATGTAGTTTTGTGCGTATAACTACATAGGTTTTTAAAAAAGCAAACCAAAAAAATTCTATTGGGGATTTATTGACACCATCAGCAGGGTTGGAATCTTAAGATCCTCAGCACAGACCCCTGCCACTTGAACTAATGGAGTGACTGATATCAATAGTAGGTTGTCATCTCCTACGTGGATCAACCCTGGAGGGGGATGACATACATACTTTGACAGTGGGTGTCACGGATATTTGCTGACAGCAGAAGAATGGTGAGACTCAGGAATCTTGGGCTCCCTTCCAGGTTCTGGAGGGGAGTATAAGCTAGGGATAACAGACACTTCTGTCTTTGGCCTCTACCCTACACCCCTCATCACAGTTCCAGTCTTCTTGCTCAGCCAGTCTCAGTCTTCACATACATACCCACAGATACGGACTCCTCATCTGATCTTAGTCTCCCACCCTCCTAAGTGGTTCCTAGTTCACCACCTTTCCCCTTTTCCCTTGAATGGCTCCCAATCCCAGACATCTTGCCCATCCAGTCCCAGTCTCCTTCCCCAGGTTCCTTATACCAGTTTACTCCCTCCAGCACCTTTCCACCCCAGGATGGTTTTTGTCTCTTCTGTATTCAAGTCAGGGAGCTTCTTCCTTCACGCTGTTTGAGATCCAGCATTAAAGAGCACAGGAATGGAAAATTTCCTTACCAATAATAATTTCCTTTCTACTAGCAGTGCCTCCCACAGTTCTTGACATCTGAGCTGCTCTGTTCACTCTTGCAGCTCACAGAGGTATATCAGCTTTTTGGTGCCACTGCTCTGGCAGTGCCCCCTGTGCTTCCGCTTGCAGACATGAGTTATTCCAAAGCTGTAAAAAAATTGTGTAATAATATTAGTACAGTGGACCCACACTACACAAAAAAGGCACATGTTAAAGATCTTACTCAGCATCTGACCTTTTGCCGCCGGAATTATTTAGACTGGGTAGAATGCTGGGAGACACTGCTTGCAGAAAGGAAGTTATCAATAAGGAATTTTCCATTCTGCAGCCCAGCATTTCCCACAACAGTGAACAGATGTAGGGAGGATATACAGATGTAGGGATGTAGGAGATATATAGAGTATTCCCTCCCTGTTTATAATGTTTGCTCAAAAGAGCAAACTTGGTCCAGATAGAAGGGCATGCTTTTAAGGTTGATCATCTTCTAGAAGAAAGAACTGTCCTGATGACTTTGGAGGACAAACCCCGGTGCTTCCCTTTCATTAGCAAGGCTATTAGGTGCAGCTGGTTCGGGTATGGCTGAAGGAGATGACCTTATGAGAGGATGTCTTATCTCTTCAGGAGCAGTAGTGCCAGTCCTAATTTCAGCTCTATCAAGTCCAAAAACCAGGGTCTCTTCGGCCAATGAGGGGTTACCAGTATTACTGTCACCTGCTCTCATTTTATTTTCTGGACCACCTTCCCTAATAATGGGAAGGGTGGAAATGCATAAAGGAGGCCGTGTGGCCATCCGTGCAATACGGCATCCATCTCCATAGATCTAGGGTCCACCTCCCGAGTGAAGTACTTTGGTCTCTTAGTGTTCATATGCTTTGTGAGTAGGTCAGTTGAGGGCAAACTGAACGATCAATTAAATCAAAGACTTCCTGATTTAGGCATATCTCAGAGTTGTTCACCTTGCTCCTGCTAAGCCTTGTTGTTCCAGTCTCCCTTTATGTGAACTGGCCTGAGGGAGAGGAGAGAATGCTCCACCCATTGCATGATTTCCATTGCTTTGGCTTGTAGACCTGGGCTTTTTGTTCCTCCCTAGGTTGTTCACACAAGCATGTGTCTGTATCCTGATGTAGATCCCCTCTAGGTTGGACTGGAATCTTCATAGCACCAGCTTGACTGGCGTAGTTCTAGGATGCTTATGCTGTAGGTCCTTTCCTCTGGATTCCAGATGGCTTGAGCTGTTTGGGACTCTAAATGTGCTCCCCAGCCTTTCAGGCTGGCATCGGTTGGGAGGATTAAGGGATCTAGAAGACATGTGGGCACGTCCTTGCAGACAGGGGCAGGGCCTGGAGCAAGGTCTGTCAGAGCAGCCAGCTAGGTATTTGTCTAGTTGCACAGACAACTTCCTGGTGTCCCCATCAGGCTTAAGTAGTGTGCCTGGACCAATCAGAGATCCCAGGAACACTGCAAATCAGGCCCTCTGTGGGTGGCATATCCTGTAGAGCTTGAGCCCATGAGGCACCCATCCTGTTCTGCCAGAGCTGTTAGATGACTGTGTGGATGTGGCAGTCGTTTAGGGACAAGCAAAACCAGGTTCTAGATCTTAGAGCTCAGAGGAAGGCTGAGACCCTTTTTTGAGCATGGCCTGTTTTTCTATCCATGGGGTCTTTAAGATAGAACTCCCCTTCTAACAGGATAACTAGATCTTCTGCCAGTGAAACTATGGCAGAATCAACCTTTGATAGCTCAGTAATTGGATCTTTTGGTTCCTGGATCTTCTAAAACCCAAGGTCATTTTTGTTAACATGCTTGCCCTTGTCTATCTTATCCCATTCATCCCTGATTACTTCTTCAGAGGAGTATAGGGGAATCGCAGCCTCCAGGAAGGATTTCAAGGGGATAAATTTGCTCTGAGGCTTACTCTCAGGGGTCTGTTCAGATTGAATCTGAATAGTGAATACAACCTTGTTGCAATTTGCTAAGTCTTTCCCCAGTCCTGACTGAAGTCAGAGCTTGAAAATTCTCCAACCTCTGGGGGGTGGGAGGGGAGAGTCAGAGGATTCATACCTCCTAGATCTTTTACGGTTTTTCTGCCCCTTTTTTGCTTTCTTCGATTTTTTAGCTTTTTTTTGCTCAGAGATTGTAATAGCTCCCGTGTGGCCTTGATGAGGCCTTTTGCAGCTAGCCTTCCTAAGGGCCTAAAGTCCTCTTGCAAGATCTTTCTGGGTCCCATTCCCCTAGGGAAAGGGGGAGAACAAATGCTTCTAGCGTCTTCCTGGCCAAACTCAGAAGGCAGCTGTTCGAGACCTGCTTCTTTACCCAGGGCACTCAGGACCCATTTTAAGATTGTGGAGCGGGGGATATTTGTGACCACCCAAATATGGCCACAAGTAGGAGCAGAGGATGTGTGGTCAGAGCAGTAGTGCCAAAAAGCTGATCCACCACTATGAGCTGCAAGGATAAGCAGAGCAGCCCAGGCATCAAGACTTGTGGGAGATGCTGGACTGCAGAGCTTCCCTGCTATTAGTTCTGGCATCTAGTAACATATCAGCTGGGAGCAGCAAGTGCAAGGCAAGTCCTGCTCAGCCCCTTCATCTCAGAGCTGAAACATGCTTTGTACAGAGAGACTCTTCAGAGAATTCAGCTGCCAAACTATTAACAAACCTATATTGAATATGTTCGAACTCAGTTGTTTGCAAAGCTTATTTATAACTCAGCTTATAACTTATAACTATTTAAATTTGGGCATGTTTTCATGGGAAAAGCAAAGATTCTGAAAAAGCAAAAAGTTTGACAAAGTAACTGAAAACAAGGTCTTATACCAAAATGTTGGGCAACCTTAATTGTACGTAGTGCTAGCAGCTCTGCTCATGATAATGAGACAATGAGTCAAATTTGACGTTGGTTAAAGCAGCCACGGTGCCATACAGTTCAGCTTGGCCCACTAAAACCCGCAGTAAGTTTGGTCCATTGTATCATTAAGATCTAAATGAGACTTGATGGCAAACAGATTAAGTAGTAGGAATATAAGAATTCTGAGTTTTCAAGCAGAGACTGTATGAAGTTTGGTACGCTTCCTGCTCAAATTGATTGCGCAGGCCCCTCTGTGGCACTTGGCTGTGAAGGGCCATTTAAAACAGTGACAGACATTACATCTTTCTTGAGAAGAAATGTTTCCTCTCTTGAGGACCATTAACTTTTGTTAATTCAATTACTTAAAAACATTACACTGTGTTTCCTCCTGGCTGTCTAACTTGATTTGGGTTTCCAATTTATACCAGACACACCTAGATCCTTAGAGAGGAGCCCCTTTAATTTAAAAACAAAAAACTAGAAAACATTTCCAGCCTCATTTTTAATTGTAATTTTAAATGTTCAGTAATGTTAAGTGTTAGGTAAAGGTCTTTGAATATGAGGATTACAGATATACTGTGCTTTTTTTCCACCATTAGTATTCTAATTTAGCTTAATTCCCAAATATATAAGAAGCAGTCCTGAATCAGGCCTACATCTAGGATCTAATTACAAGTTTGCTGTTTATTTACTGCCAGTTTGTGCTATCTATGAGAGCCTGGATTGGTTTAAATCTTACCATGCCAATCACCACTGGTTTGCTTCTTTTGGTGATTGCTCTTCAGTTCTTGCTGATCAAAAGGTCTTATCCCACATGGCTAAGTTTTGGGATCATATCTTTCAGCATTGTTGTCCTTGGCAGTACAGCCCAGGAATTTCCTGCTGTGTAGAGGACAATCTGAATGCCGTTGTCTACTGATTCTTAAACAAAAAAAAATACATAAAAACATACCACACACCACCATTCCTACCCCCAAGGTCTTGATAAAATCTGGATTTGCAAGAATCAGAGCTGCTTGCAATAATTTTTTTTAAAAAAGTCATCATGGGACAATCAAACCTGGTTAATCCAATTCACTTTGCAAACTATTTTTATTCAAATTAAAAAGCCTCAGAAACAAATTGATGGTACATACATGTTATAAGCCTGGTTACCACTAACCTTTTGGGTACACGGATGTAAGGAAAAACCAAACATGGATTAACCAGGTCCGAAAACATACGCTGAAAAGTCACCAACACCAACTTTCAAATTTTTACACAAACAGTAAATTTTCTCTTGAAGGAAAAGGAGGGATTGTGGGGAAGGAGTGGGGAAGAGAAGATGAACAATTAATGGCCTCCAAGTAGTTTTCTAAAATACAGATCCTAAATTAATCTATTTTTCACTCTCACAGAAGCCAACCATTTCCCATACATCCTTTTCTTTTTAATATGAAAATTTAATTTATGTCAATACAGTGAATAGTGGTGAAAAACAAATTATGGGTTCAAATACTCCCAAAGAGAGACGTCTTTTTAACCATTAACAGAAAATAATTTCTTTTGCTGGTTGAGAAATTCTAGATTGTAGCAATCAAATTTTAAATCCTAAATTTTACTGTATTCTCCACTGAAATGCCCCCAATATACAGAGACATGATTCTGAAATAAATAAAAAGTTTAATATAAATTGATTAGGGCCAGCCCAGTGACCTCATGGCAGTGCTCTGCACTACCATGCAGGAGACCCAGATTTGGTTTACATTTCCAATCTCTTGCTCCTGGGCCAGGAGGAGCGGTGAAGGCAGTACCCTCAGCCCATAGGGTGGGAGAGGCAACGCTGCAGGTTGTTCAACACTGACCTTTCTGACAAATTAAAAATCTGAGATGCATAGACTCCAAAGGGAGTCCCATCCAGTCCCCAAAAGAAAAATTAAAAATAAATAAAAAATAACTTAACTAAAATTAATTCCAGGCTCTTTGGTGTAATTTTGTAAATGTCTAGCAATAAGCGACTCTGATTGTAGTAATACAGTCCATGATGGTCCTAAATACTCAAAAATAAGGAGTTGCTGCCTATCTGATTCAGCTCTATGTCGTTTTCCTTGCTGAAAACTGCAAAGCTGGTCATTTAAATGTACGTTAAAATGATACTGTACATGTAGGGGGTTTAAAATATTTGCAACGTTTCTACATTATTGAATTTAAATTTAGAGTTGGTTTTTTACAAATGGCAGTAAACTAAACAAAGGGTCTATGTACCATAGTTGTATTACTTGTAGGGCTCAAAATTACAAATCACTTCTCTCTCCATACTATTTATCTCTATTTCCCTCATATTAGTATCACATCTGAAGACCTGGATCTTTAAATGCCTTCTAGAAAATATGAAAGAAAGAATTTTTCCTGTAATTACTGAAAAATTTAAGTGTAAGATCAATCACAATTTATACTTGCACATTGCATTTTCCTCATCACTACAAACCATGTCACCGAAATAGGCCCAAAAATGTTGACTATTTTAAAGTGAAAATTTAATTTTCTGCATATTTTACTCAAGGAAGACTTTTCTATTCCAGTGCATTTTAAAATACATTTCTACATGATGAATATTACACTCTAATATTAGATGAGAAAATATCAGTAGATTGGTTCTTTTGGATATCTTTCAGTGATCGCTCTATTACAAGATTTTTAAGTAATTTTGCTTTCCCAATTTTTTTTTGTTTGCTGCATTCTAAAACTATTCTTTTCTTAAAAAAATTAAGTATCATAAGAGAATGTGTCTCTCATAAACAGCTTTGCAGTCCAAAAGCTTGTTTGTTATTCTGTTTTTAACTGTTTGGC
This sequence comes from Mesoclemmys tuberculata, assembly GCA_007922155.1. NCBI lineage: Eukaryota > Metazoa > Chordata > Testudines > Chelidae > Mesoclemmys > Mesoclemmys tuberculata. Next base: position 6,236,123 of record ML677085.1, read on the forward strand.
AAGTCCTGGACTGAAGAAAGTCACAGACCTGAAATGTGGATAGAACACACCATACGTACCTAGTGATTAAGAAGAAAAAAGTTGCAATGCAAGTAACCTATTCTTCCCTATCTAGAAACCCTGGTATACATTGTGTTGATTTTACACATACTGCAATATTTTAGTTTAAAGTTAAATTTCTCTCCAGTCACACTACAATACTTTCATTACAGTGAACTGAAACACTTTTTTAAAAAAAAGCATACAAAAATCTCTTGCAATACCAAATCATTGACAGAACATATGTAGATTTTAAAATCATGTGACAATCAGCTGCAGTCTCCCTCCCACCCCCCTTTACTTACCTTCCAAGACCTAAATTAAGCCAAAGTTCTGCATCTCTCTTGCAAATATGAATACACGTAAAACCACGCAGGGAACACAGCTCCCTACCCTGTTTTAGGTGTAAGTGATGTCACAGAAGCCTGAATGCAGGTCTTGGCAGATAAAGTATTTCACCTTTCAAATGCATTTATTTGTGGGTAAGTTTGTACATTTATTCTGTTACTGATTTGGGATCTCAATGGCTTTTGTCTACACCATCAAATAATTGGACACAGTTGGACAACACAGTAGTAAGCACACCTGTGTCCTTTCTACACTAGCACTTCCACTGTTATTGCTACAACCAGTGGAACTGCACTGGTGGTTAATCACAGATCCAATTGTTACTAGTGTTGATACACCCTTTACCTTTATTTACATAAAGCCTTTCAGTTCACATCAAAATGGTATTTCTGCTGGAAGTGGTTAACACACACAAGCACATGTACACACATTCTTCTAAGATGTAAACTATGACTAATTTCACATTCTATTGTATTTTTTAAACTAATTTGTAAACACTTATTTGTTTTAGCTTTTTTTCTCTTTTTATACAAAAATTGATGGTATCAGATTCTCAGCAGTAAGTATAAGAAAGATGAAACCTTGACTACACTTATAACCAAATATGAAATTGCCTTTCAAACAAACGAAACATATGCAAAAGTCTGTGTATTTGATAAAGTCAACTTAATATAACAAAAAGTGAAATATGCTTATTAAAAGTGTCCTTATATAAAAATGGTCTTGCAATGTACAGTAAAATGCAATAAAAATTATTGTTGGTTATCTCTCCCCATCCAGTAACTAAAACAGCTATTGTTCCACAAAACTCTTTATATGTTGGTATTAAAGAAAAAGCAATGTATGTGATTAAACATTTTCTATGTTGTATGCTTGACGGATGTTAAGGGTGTCTCGTAGCATCAAGTCTCGAAGTCGCCACAGTGCATCTGCCATTGTGGTATGAGCCCCTTTACTTTTCAACCAGTGTGAAGGAAGACGGCTTTCTTGTTCTTTTGATAGATGGACATCACGTCTTCGTGCTGAAAAATTAAACAGCTGAATTACCTCATGCCTCTTTCTAAACTAGTTTGCCTGCTTCCCCTCCAAGATTGCCCATCAGCACTGGAACAATATGGAATAAAATTCTACCGTATTTCTCTCTCCCACAGTCTCCGGTCCCCTCAAGATATTCAGAACATTTAAATTTGTTCTTTAGTAGACCTTTAAAATAAAGGAATTAATTTACTGAGATTTGGTATACTCATCTTATGTCCTTAATTTTTGTAGTGGTTGCATGCTTGTGTTTTATTATTAAATGATCCACGGTTTTATTAAAAATCTTCTGTTTCTATACAAGCCATTTTTACTTATTTTAAAATGTAAAAAACCAAATCTGGAGAAACAGGGAGGGGACACTTGTGTTCTCTTGCTGGGACTGAATTAGTTGAATAAATATTTTATTAAACTTGTACGCTAATACTTTTATACCAAAGCATTGTAATACTAAACTTTTGGTTATTTTTATAGTAAAATTTTAATTAAACTGTTATACTAATACATTGAAAAGCCTTCGGAAATTTGATGGCAAAGCCAACTGCTTTAATCACTGATTTGATCTTACTGACTCTTGATTATATTAACATAATCATAACAACCTCCTCAGTCCTTAACAAGAAATAGTTCATGTTACAAAACCAATACAGGCAATTGGGAAATGACATGAAGAGTGCAGAAACTGACACTGCCACCCCCTGCACTAATATCCCGTGAATATGCAAAAGGATCTACACTTCTGCTAACTAACTATAGCAGAAACATATATTCTGATTAGATATTATCCTTTTAAGTTTAATTAAAATTTAATCTAAATTTTAGTTTTCTAACACGTTCTCAGTTAGATTCATAATACTGATAGACAATCAATACATAACCAAGTCTAAGCATCCATTAGTAGCAATTTCAGGTTCTTGATCCTGACACAATCTCTGTGGGGAGATTTACACTTATTACAATGACGATTAGTATGGGTGCAGAGATTTGGCCTGTGCAGATCCAGTTTACAGCACCAAGGCTTAAATCAGTACTTCACCCTCTACAAACACCACATTATCTCAAATAAAATAAAATGGAAATAATCTTGAGCATTCCAGGAACATCTAATATTTTTAAAAAATGTAAATCAAACGTAAGAAACTCTTTCAACTTGTAAAAACTAGATGTTGCTGCATTTCACAATGGCCACCTGTACTGCCTGCTTTTGTGTAGTTTAAAATAAACAGCAGTGCTGAATTTTCTTTCACGCTTTACCTCAATATACTGTCAGTTAATATTTCTGCAGTCAATAGCGCATTCTTCAATGGACACAGTCATTTTGTTATTACAGGAGCAAAAACAGTATAAACTGACAGTCAAGGATCTTTTCTTCCCTAATCATTTCAAGCTATATTTTAAGCATGTTGAGCATGTAAATACAATCACTTGACTTCCAATAGCTTTAATGGAAGTAACATGGACAAATAAGTTGTGTGTTTATTTTAGCTGAGTATTTCCTGCTCCATTGTCCACTCTCAAAAGTGTCAACATATATCCTTTTTTAATCTAAAATTTTGTAACTGGTTACCAAGCTAGGACTATGAAAACCAGTATAAATATAGATCCAAAATAATAAAAAAATGTATTCTATCTGCCAATGTCTTACTTTAGTGTAGAAGGCTTTACCTGAAAGAGTGTGGTCCCACTTGCTAATACTATTTGATTCAGCGCTAAGCCCCTCAATATATTTCAGGTAGGCCTCAGAATGAAGAAGCCTCTGTGTCTTTGGTGGAGGAGAGACAAACATTGGAGTTGTGGGCTGCTGTATAACCTGCTGACTTGCTTGGCTTTGACCAGGGTATGGAGGTGGTGCCTGTTGGCCAGGTGGCCCAAGTATTCCCATCTGAAATGACAAATAATAGGAGAGAGTAAGTATTTTTTTTGTTCAGCTGCACAGGTATCCATGTAAAAACTTAACCAGGCAAAAGACTGAAGTAGGAAGACTTTCCCACTTTGACCCCATACCTATCCAAGGGTGGCACTTCTATGATTTCCAAAGAATGCCAAGAAAAACTCAGATAAACACGTGTCCCCACCAGGTTTACAAGAGGCTAGTCTCCTAATTCAGCACCAGAATGAATACCAGTTGAGACCTACGCACAGGCAAGTCAAATGTATAAAAACAGGAAAAGATTTTCATGTGAAACCCGCACAAACCAGGGCCCCCAGTTTTTTCAAACAGGTGCACAGGTATAGGGACCATGAGGGTTAAGCAATTTCTGGTATTTATATTTAAAAAAAAATTAATTCAAAACCATTAATTTGTTCACATTGTAGCCTATGTAAACACATTTTTATTACAGTTACCCTTATCCTTTCTCCTTCATTTCCTCCTCCTGTTCATCTCACACACTTATTTAATATTTTCTTAAAATGAATGGTAAACTTTTAAGGGCAGGGACTGTATTATCTTATGTAGCCACTCCGCACAATGGGGCCCTGATCCTGTTTGGGGACTATGGGCACTTCCATAATATAAACAACAATCCTCATCATCATGCAGCAGGAATCACTATTAAACATAAGAAAATCCAGCTTCATGATTGGCTAAAATCCATATGACTGTAAATTTTCATTACTTACCTCCTTAAAAAGATCAACAATACTGAGTTCTGGAACAAAGTTAACCAATCAGGTTGCATATGCACTTTACTACGTTCTGACTGGCTCACAGATTAAAAGATTTCTAGAGGTCCAAAATCATTTCCCCTCTAGAATGTTAGAATTAGTCTAGTGAACCGGATGCCCAAACAACAATTGATTTGTACTGGTTAATGAATGAGATGGCACACTTAATCATCAATAGAATCTGACCTATTGTTGAAGAACCACAGAGTGTGTTTATTGGTTTTATGAGTTTTTGAAAAAATAAAAAGGTGGTGAGCTTGTTTATTGACAATATAGAAATAGAGCAAGGAGTCTTCTCACACACAAATAGGAAAATATAGGTTATCAGCAATTAAACAGTGCACAGAAATGACTCATAACAGTTAGAAAAGAAAAAAAAAATATTGTCTCATTTAAATTGCTCTTTGTGGGTATTTTGTTAGTTAGAATTTAATTAAGCAAATTAGAATCTGGCCAAGAAACACCAATACTCTTCCTATGGGATCTTTACTGACCAAAGTGGTCAGAAATGCCCTGATTTTACCTCTCATTTGAAAGACAAGCTGCATCGCAGCACCCACTAGTACACTGTGGGGATACTGGTTCAATATTAACTCAGAGACTGTAATGGAATATGACTTTTAAAGCTCCATAGAGAATGCAAATTTCTTACCGGCTGTCCAAATGGATTTCCTCCTGGTGCTGGAGTGCCCACCATGGAAGACACGCTTTGGCCTATAACACCTACATTTCAAAATATAAAGAAAATTAGGCTTATTTCAGCTCAGTGACCAATGCATTTTGTCTTTTATAAAGATCTGACATCATTATCTAACTGGAAATCATACCTTAACTATTGAAATTAATTTTATCCACCATAATGATATAACATTGCTTTTCACAGAAAGTTTCCAGACCTAAAATAATGGCATGATACTCAGATGCAGCCAGTTCAATTTAAAACTCTTTTTCCTTCTTTTTTAAAAAAATAATTAAAGAGTGATTCTATTCCTTTCTGGATTCTATGTTGCCAGTTCTTCAGTTATTGTGTGACTAAATCTCATCATTCCAACTATACACCTTTTTATACTCCCATCCATTTTTAAGGGAAATAAGAAATATAGATTTGTTCCATCCAGTGACATCCAACATTTTCCTTATGTTCAACATTATAAAATGTGTTCAAGTGGCAGCAAAACCATGCAACTCCTTTAGTTTAATGTTACTGTACCATATTAGCCTTCTAATAAGAAAAGCAACTTGTGATAAACATTGAAGTGACAAGCTGTTTACATCGTCTTAAGAGTAAAACAGATTAATGTTGTCCACTTGCTTTATCATATGTAATTTCCAAAGTTAAAAAATATTTCCAATTGTTTGCATAAATATTACACATTTTTCCTATTGCATGAAGTGAACGGACCATGTAACTTGCACTCAAAGATGAATTTACAAACTTAATTGAGAGCTGTCCAGTTCATGATATTTGACATGAATATGACTGGGCTCAAACAGATTAACTTAAGTTACTCTTGATGCTGTTCTCTCTTTCTGTTCTTGTCACTGCTTAATCTAGTCATAAATCATATAAATAATTTTTAAGTTGAAAATGTACATGTATATTTTACCAGATGTAATCTGCATGCAGTGTTCTGCTTTGGTGATTGAAGTTGATTTTAAAAGATATGCCACTGCAATTTCTCATAAGTATTTATTCTTAAACATAAATTGAGCTAATATTTAAACTCAAGATATTCTTGTTTCAAATGTATTTTCAGTAACAAAAATACAGCATCAGGCAAGAAATCTGCTAATGCATGTACTGTGCTGTGTTAGGGTTTTTTGTTTTTGGTTTTGGGTTTTTTTTTTTTTTGGGGGGGGGGGGAATGGAAGAAACCTTTTCTCTTCCAGAACCTAAGAATGGCCCTTTCTCAGCCTGCTCTGTTCCAGATGAGATTCTGAGGACCCTTCGGCCCAAGGTCTATCATTTCTTCCTTGAATCTCTACCCTCTCTGTTCTAAAATGCTGAATCTATCGTGCTAAATTTCTCCAGTTGTGATAATGAACATGCAACCTCTTAAAGGAATACGCCAGCCTGGCACAGTGGGGCATCCACCAAACCTTTATACCACTATCCTGCTCTTAAACTTCACTGACTTGGTTAGCAGGAGATGCAGCTGGGTGTTGCAGTCTATCACCAAGCTACAGTATTAAAACCATTAATGTTATGAAGTTAATGTGAATCTTACACGCCAGTTAGGATGCAGGTTGCATACCTAATTCTGATGGACTTTTTTTTTTTTTCTCCAAACCCACTTACATTCAAATAAAAAACCATGTTAACAGGACTTCAGGTAAATACCTACTGTAGTTGCAAATGGAAAAAAAAAAAGCAGACAAGATACCACTGTCCGTTTATAGATTAATAGCCTAACTACTGAATGTGTGTGATATTTTAAATGGCAGCGTTGGGGTATGCTGTTGGGCCAAAGGAAAAGGAGCAGCAGGAAAGATGATGAAAGAGGTAGTGGCCAGCAATCCCAGAAAAGGACTGAGACAATGGCACTATTAGAGAGATAAGCGTCATATGTACATTGCATTTTTCCCTCTTCCCTAAAATATAAACATTCATCTTCTGCTCTGCTCAGAAATTTAAATTTTAACATGAAAATAAAAACAAATGGGGAAAAATGCTGTTCTTTGTCAATGAAGCTGTTGTCTGTGAAAAAATAATATTGATTCACTTCACACACACATAGTTCAAAGGAACCTTCTATCAGGCCTGGGATATAAACCATTGTTGAATCGCTAGCCCCGAAGGCTATGTTATACTAACTTGTAAGGTTGCATACGATTTTATAATTAGCTCGGTGACTGGCCATTTTATAGATTGCAAAGTAAGGATAAGGATTGCCTTCAACTTCTGCATTTAGTAAATAAATAACAACGGCAATGTCTAATCTTATATGTATATGCAATTGATTACCTCACTTACTGCTAATACACAGAGATATTTCGTTAGTTGTGTGAATTTAAACTGTGAATATTATTTTTAAAAACAACAAAACAATGCACAGATGGAAACGATCTCCAACGGGCACTGGCAACAAGAAATTCCATCTATGAGTCTAGTAAAAAATAACTGTACATTTTACTGAAATACAAGGATAAGAACTAAGCTGCTTTCAGGGTTTGAAGCCACTGGTGAACTCATGCCCCAAAACCATCATTTTGACTAGTCATATTTCAACAGCTAAATCTTTTGTTGCTTGTTCACTATATATGTTGTTCTGCCACCATTTATTAACGTTCCATGAAGCTGAGCAGTCACAGCACATACGTTACAGTTAGACATACCTGCAACATTCAGCCACTGTCACGCTACAAACCAACAAGCCACAGATCATTTCTGTAACAGCTGGTTCAAGGGTGAGAACACGAAGATGAAATAATGAGCGAATGAGGACATTCTTACCCGGTGGTGGGATGCCTGGCGGGAGTTGGTGGGGTGGGGGCACCCCAGGGTGAAGCGGCTGCATGCTGCCCATGCTAACAATGCCATCAACTGGGCCCTGCAAAGGTGCCAGCACTGGCGGATAGCCACCTATCATGCCTTGAAGGACACAACAAATTTCAAACATGCATCAATAACATGCAATAGGATCTACATAACAAGACATGCACTACCCACAAATAAGCACCTTTAGTACAGCAGGACAACACTACAATTAGTATCTTGCAAGAATGAACGACAATTAAAACAAAAGTTATGAAACGCTAAGCTTTGGATGAATTAGCACTGTGTGGGTTTGTAATGTTCTTCATGGGGCAAAAATGCTGAATGTTCGGATACACGTTAACACAAGGAATAAATTCAGCCACAATTAACGGTTACTAACGTGAACAGTTTTGACATAGCATTAAGTTCTGCCATTCATATTCAAATTAACAGCATAACACTCAGTACATCAATTCATGCACACCCACACGTTGTGGGATAGCTCTGTGGCCAAACCTAACAGGAGTTACTAAAATTCTCTAAGCATTTTTCTGTGGTGTATATCCAGAATTCATCTATCAAGACTATTTATAATGCATGCTCTTTAACTCACTGTAGTGGCGTGGGATTTGGGGTTTGTTTGGTTTTTTAAAATTACCTTCTATACAACGTGAGAAAATGTTTAAGTGAAACTTAAAAATCTGATTGCCCTGGATGTGCAGGGGCATTATCAACCTCCATCCCATACAACTTCACAGAAGTCAACTGATTTACATAGTACATAAAAACCAAGGCAGAATTTGATCTCTGATGCTTCCTAGGCCTTGTAATACAGAAAAAGATACAGTGAAGACTATACTAGATCATTTGCCAACAACCTCAATCTCTTGGGAGTGAGGAAAAGCCAAGTATGGTACTGTCAGTAAACAAACCTGAAAGGCAATCTGAAAGGTCTGTATTGTGTTTATTAAGCCCTAGAATTTTAACTTGCTATTTACAGTCCCTTGATGTTTGTTAATTTTGCATGGTAGGTTGTCAGACAGCTAAGGAAAGATGTTTGGAAACTATGAAAAGATGACTGAGGATCAGAGAAGGTTCTAAAGAACAGGAGATAAGATTAAATATGCAAAATACTGAGAATCTATAGACTATGCTGAGAAACCACCTCCAGAGTCTCCATTGCACTGACAATGAACAATCCATATAAAGGTAACTTTAAGAATGCAGAGTTTCTGGATTAAGACTAGTTGATAACTCTCAATAGCTCTGATTGACCACTCTCTAACAGAACTACTGTGTGTTCAGGAGCAAAGGATATTTGTAGCTGAATGCTCAGAAAACATTGTTACAGATCTGAGAAACATCAAGTTTTTCCCCATGTTCCAGATGAAGCCAGCAACGGTTTGGGTCCCACTTACATCATAAATTTCTTTACTAAACAGGAAATTCAGCTCAACATTTCACTAAATATATTTTAAATTGTAATAGATGTCCATTTCAAATATTTTGAAACGTGTCTCTCTGAATTTATCAATGTATTTCAATACACATTATAATTTAAAATAATTTAAAACCACAGACAAAAATATCCATATATTAAGCAGTCCCAAAATAGCCAAAAAGTCCTTCTATACCAGTTTGCCATCACCTCTTCAAGTCAGGCACTTTTGAATCTTTTAAAAGCTTTCCTTTCAATTACAAAAGCTTATTTGTATGTATGCTGCATGACTTCAATGGAATACTTACACAATAAATTATTGCCTTAATATACTGTAGTGAAATCTGCATTAAGGTTCGGTTCCAATAGTCCAACTCATAGTTTATGTGACCACTTTTAATATTTCAACTTGCATTTTCCTTTACAGTTTTGTTTAGTAAAAATACATCTAATAAGCAGCACATTTTTTTTGGCTCTCTTCTGTAGCTGTTTACATCTTCTAAACTAACTGTACCTTCCCCCATTTTCCATATAAGCCACAGTTATTTACAGAAGCTCCTCTATATATAATTTTACAAGTCACTAGAGATTTCTTCCCTATAAGTGCATCTTAGAAGGTATTAGGATTTCTCAGCCGCAGAGGCTGTACAAAAGTCCTGTAACTAGTTCCACAGGATTAATTCATTCATATGAAAGTAGCAGAACTGAATATATGTAGTCCATAATTTTTCTATCACTTCATAACTGGCTCAAAGGCTAAGGAAGAAATAAGTGAAGTCTCCGTTTATTTATTTAGGTATTTTCAAATAAAAGATTCCTGGAGATTGGAAAGAGAACGACTCCATTATCAATTGTTAAGGAAAATATTTGGAAGTATTTTGCATGATACAGTGAAGACACACTTTGGAAATTCATTTCTGTCAGTTTGAATTATGAAAGGATGATCTTTGCGTTTGAAGAACTCACCACAAGAGAAAGTAAACAGTGAAAATTATACGCAGAACTTAGACTTGCCACAAAACATTTGTAAAGGTTTCACAATGGGCATTACTGGCTATGAAAAAAAGACTCCCTGCAAAAAGTATAAAATATAAAGACATGGAGAGGCTGAAATTTGTAACTTTTCTTGTTTGTGTAAGACTATTCTCAAGGTAAAATAAAGGTGGTATTGGGGAACTCTTGTTTATAATATATGCAAATGATTTGGAAGAGACTACCAAAATGTAAGACAGCAAAATCTGCTAAAGGTATAACAACTGAACATAAAAAATGAACAACCAAATTCAGAGAATAACTTGAATTTCTTTACAGGACTGGGATACTAACAGAAAAATGCAATTTAGTGTAAAAAATGTTTTGCAGTCCAGATATCATATGCCAACTAAGAAACATTTATTTAATTGAACATCTCTGCAACCTATTCACCAGAGAGGAATTTAGAGGTCATAACAGAAAAAAAGACTTCATGCTGTCGTCTTAAAGTATGGCTGCAGCCTAAAAAACCCCAGAGCAAATGGAGTAACTTGAATGCTTTAAGGGAGAGATAAAATATACTTTAATTTTATGTACAACATACTATTTATAATTTGACTAAACTAACGTTATCTTTTTAATTAATCTGAAACAGAATCAGATATTGGAGAAGGTAAAGACCTAATTAGATCACTTCTAATACATACCCCTGCCAATGTAGGATGGATTCCCTTAACATATACTCCAGTACTTTGCCCAGCCTTCGGACCTAATCCTGGAAATCCTTAATACTGGCATAATCCCACTGAATTCAATTGGATTATGACTGTTAATCAGCACAATACCAGGTAGTACAGATTTGTTGAAAATCCCTCAAAGTGCACTTCTATTCTGTAAAGTGACTTGGTAAAAATGGCAAAGTGGGATTTCATATTTATTGTCTCAGTTATCCCAGATCAAGCCTTCTCTGTTTTTACAAGCAAAATAAGCTTTTTAACTGCCAGATCTGCAAACTCATCCTGGAATGTGAAAGTCAGGCTGGATTTTTCAGTTTCACATGTCACCAACAATAAAAGATTTGAAATGGAACCTACTTAACACTTCCATTGATGATGCATGCACTAAAAGAAAATCCAGCTCACTTCCCTTTGTAGTAGTAACAGAAGTAAACATTTCCTTTAATAAGTGGCATGAACATAGATGACTGAATCCAAACTGGGAGCAGCTGAGTAAGGAGGAGCCTGTTTTACAGCCTTTCTCAGAAGAATATTAACTACCGGAGAGGGTAATGTGGGGAAATCAGGATAATTTCAAGTTTAAGTATATTTATTATGAAGAAAGGCTGAAGAGCTTGAGCTTTTTCTTCAGTAGGAATAAAGTGACCAAAGAGAAGTGTTCAGAGTTATGAAGGGGTTTGATAAAGTGGATGAGGAAAAAATGGTCATAGCTCCTACTTTTTACCTGCAACAGGTGTCAACTGCTGATTGAGCATTCCCATTGGTGTTGGAGGCGGCACCACCCCCATAAGAGCCCCGACAGGAGTGCCTGCCCGGGGGGAGGAATTCTGCTGCTGTTGCTGTGCTGCTCGCTCTCTCTCCTGCTGCTCAGCAACTTTAGCTGCCCGCTCTGTAAAAGTATTTTAGATTTTCAGTTCTGTTTTGTAACCCAGAATTTCAAAATATTATCTGTTCATTAAAGAGGACTATTAAAACACTGGCATAGATTAGTCTAATATAAAATAGAACAGATTATTCTACTCATACAGCATATAATTTGATTTCATTTGGCTCCAACTAAAACTTTTAGAGAACCTATCATGAAAAATATTCCACCCAGTTTTAAAAATGTCAAGTTTTATTTGATTAAAAAGTTAATTTTAAAAAGTCAACAGATCTGATCATAACACCAGTGTTACCAACACGACAGCAGCAGTCCAGCACTAGGCCCTCTCCACAGTAGGGAAGCTTGGCAAAATTTTCCCACTTTTGATACCACTAGCTCAGCTAAACCAGCTGTAGCAATGCTGGGAGCTCTCCTATAGATGCACCACTAGCTGCTGCTGGCATTTTAAGCACTTTGTCAGTTAGATTTGCCCCGTGCAACATAAAGTCATGAGAGTGTTTAAAATGCAAGTGGCAATCAGTGGCCCATCTACATTAGGACCCCCCATGTCTACCCTACTGGTAGAGCTGAAACTGGGAGCAAAGGTGGGACATTTTTACAAGATTACCCTAGTGTAGATAGGTCCATAGTGTTTTAGAACATAACAAGCAGCAGATGGATGGATCAAAAATACTTCTTCTGCCTCTCCTTCCGACTTTTCCCTTCCCTCATCACAGTCCCCTTACAGCTATTTCCTTTTCAGCTACAGATGTCTAACTCAAATTGTGCTGCTCTGTGGAAGCATGTGTGTCCTTAGTATTGTGAATCTGGTTGGTATCTAGTTCAAGTTTCTCACTGCTCCCACAAGAATAAAAGCTCAACTGCACAGGAATCTGATGAGAAGACAATTTTATATGAGAAAAAGGGGTATTCCAAATGCCCACTCAAGGTGCTTTTTGGGCACGCAAGTTATTGATTTGTTTACTCTGAATAATTATAGCCTACTGAAGCAATGAGAAGCAACAAAGAATAAATGAATGCAGCATATACCTCTGTTGATTTTAACAGTAATGAATGGAGGGGCTAAAAGCTTTCTTGAAGTTGGTGAAAGATGAAAATTGTGACTAAAAATAGCAATAAAGGTTTCTTTGTCAAATGAGGCTAAGAAGTTCAGCAATGGGATTAAATTATATATGCTACTAAAACACTAGCTTTTACCAGCACAGAACTCCAAAAGTCTTTATCATACAATTGTGCTTCATGGGTAACTTGTTTGTGCAATCTCTAGAAGTATATAAACACACTGAAAGACCTGTTCCACTTCTTCTAGGCATTTCCTTCCTTGTTTTCACCAATCATTTCAGGAAGGGATGACGACGCATAGGAACTCCTAAATTTATTACAGGCAACCCAAATATGATTGAGAACAGAGAACACAAGCCACTGAAGGGGAGATACCGAAGTAGGAAAGTGGACACTCCTCTTCAGAGTGATTAAAGAATTTAGGGAAAAGACAGAACAAGCTGTTCAGACTCTCCTCTAGTTCTGGCCAGTTAAAAATGATCAGATAGAAGGAGAATCCCCTTAAACACTCTGCTGAATTACCATTAAATGTTCCCTTTGACCATAAATTATTCAACTTTGGAAAACTGCATCTTGAAATAGAACTGTGACCCACTTAATACAAGGCAATGCTACCTAAAATCTGTCTACTGATGTCAGAACTGGCACAGATCTAACAGATGAAACTTACAACTTACAACATTGCTACGGCAGTGCAATAGTGGTGCACAGAGTTCAGTGGGAATTCACTATAAAGTTCAGTGAATCCAACCCCAAATCCATCAGGCAGGGTTTGGAACACTGGAATGGCCTATCCAACACAATTTAAAAGACAGGAAGATGCTTCTCTGCTTGAACTTCACTTTTCTTTATAATGAGTCCTTGCCTCACTCATAGTACTTATTTATGCAATTCTTCACAGTGCAGCTAAATTAGCTGTGCAGGCATAGGCAAAGAGTCAACTTGTGCTTGAATATCACTAAAAATTGTACAACTTATACGCCACATGCGCAAGGTGCCATTATCAATGGGTCAAAACCAGCCAAATCCAAACCAATTTTCACCAGAACACTGAAAGGCACTTCTAACTGAGGTGTAAAAACCACACCATATTTCAGCTTTCTATTTTCTGTTACAGGGTCAAGACTAGCACTCCCATGCATTTTATGTGTTTTCATAATGAAAGGAATGTATTTTCTCCCACCCCCACATATTCAAAAGCAAATACCACTCAGATGTTGTGAGTTTCCCCCTGCAAAATCTAACTTTGGGCAGGGGCCAAGTCTGGCAAATATTAAATTTAAAATTGAAAGCTTTAAAAAGTTAAGGAAATAAAATAAGGCAATTAAAATGGAAGCACTTATGCAACCGTAACTATAGTGGGCATTGCTGCTACTGCTGTATTACAGTTGTGTACTCTGCTGGAAATGCAAATAATCTAGCCTCTCTAACTGTTCTTGAGAGATAGGACATAAGCAAGGACTTGACATTTCTCTCTTATAAGATGCCATGCACACCTATGGTGATATATAAACAAACTGCAATATAGGAAAAATATAATACTGTATGGTACTCTCATGATGGAACAGCATTACTATTTCCTTTATGGAGTTTGCAACAGATAACTTGCAGCTGACTAAATGGAGCCTCATTACCCCCTATCACTGCAAAGATGCTATGGAAAATCCTCAGGAGGGGATGTGATGTCATGCAATTTTTTAGTTTGAAAACCAAAGTTGCTTTGAGTTATGAGCATGCCAACAAAACACTTTAAAAAAAAGCAAACTTATAACTTAAAAAAAATTTAAGTAATATTTGTTCTAAAACCAAAACCTTATATGCTAATTTCCTGACCTAAGTCATTTTTTTATACAGTAGAACCTCAAAGATACGAACACCAGAGTTATGAACTGACCACTCAACCAAACACCATGTGAACCTGGAAGTAAGCAATCACGCAGCAGCAGCAGGAGGAAGGGGGCAAAAAAAAATCAAATACATGTACTACACTTTGCCTATATTGCATTTTAGGCATGCAGAACAGAAGGAGCCTGGGGTCTGTGCTATCTTCCTGTAAGCCAAGGGTACTTGTTCTCTCTCTCTGTTTCCCCTCCCCTCCTCCCCGGCCACACCTCACTCCACTGGGAGGGGGAAGCTGTTTTCACCACAGGAGGGTCAGTCAGGCACCAAGAAAGAACCTGCCACACGGAGATGCTGATCTGCTGCTGCTACTGCAGCCAAAATCTGGCCTGGAGATGGAGAGGAGGAGCTGTGCTCTGGATGAGTTTTAAAGGGCCACAGCCCATGCACTAATGCGGCCCAAGCTTTGCCCTTGGCTGCACTCCTGGATCCTGCCAGCACCTCTGGGAGTGCAAGGAGCAGGGAAGAAGGGGCGCCGGCAGCAGGCTGGCTCCAACCCCTTGCCATGTGCTGCCTCTGGAGCGTGAGGGGGGCAGTGCACAGAGCAGAGCAAGCCCTGGGGAGATGGCTGAGGACTGGGGCTTGTAGAGCCTAAAGGCAAGAAACAGGAATAAGGCAGGGAGCTGCTTGTAAACCAGGCAGTGCTGCCAGGTACCACCTTTGCGGAGATCTCTCCCAGCCTCAGCTGGAAGACACTGACTGCAGGATACTGTACCGTAATGTTCTGTTCAGAGTTATGAACTGCCATTTCAAAGGTGTTCGTATCTTTGAGGTTTTACTGTAATAGCAGTGCAATATACTTCTAAAATGTGGGCTTTGTAATGGAAATGCTGACACATTCTTAACTATAGCACAATAGTGGATACCAACAGAACAGATTTAAATGAAGATTTATACTCAGGCAGGGATCTCTTGAAGAGTGTCGACTGTGTTTTGAGTTCGATTAAAAAGGTCCAAGATCACTCAAATATCAGGTAAGAAAAGAAAAGTGTCTTTTGGAGTATTTTTCTTCCTGGATTATATAGAACATCCTAGGATTTGTTTAGGGTATAGGATATTTCAACAAAATCAGTTACAACTCTTGGACAATGCTAAAATTCTAAAGATTATATTCCCAGCATTTAAATGGATTATGTATCCTGAATTTTTATTTTATCGTTCTTCTCCTACTTTATTTTAGTCCCATTTTAATTAAGGACTTCTTTTTCCATTATCTGTTTCATGCTTTCTTACCTGCTTCCCATGCTTTGAACAGCCTCCCTCTCCTTGTACACAAAGCTCTCTCCAATCTTGTTTAAATCATCACTTCCGGAAATGATTCCTAAGCAAGGTTTCCCTCCCAACTTCCATCCCAGCAACATTATCTCCATACCCATCCACTTCTAAGTTGTTTCCTTGTTTTGTGCGTCTCTGTGTTCAATCAAAAATACTTTGTAGCAGAGACACACTCTTGTATTTCTAAAGTACACTGTTCATATGTTCCTACAGTTCATTACCATGAACATTTATATAAACCTTTCTATGTATGATGTTACAAACAAGATATCTTCCTTTAATCGTTAACTTATCTGAGTAAGATCATCTCATCTCTAAAGAAAGGAAATAGCAGACATAGCATATGTTACTTTAGTTTTCATTTACCTTCATATTCTGCTTTCTTGGTTGATTCCAAGTTTCTCCATTCAGTTCCTACAAGCCTGCTGAGCTCTCCAAAGGAGTAGTCTGGGTGCTGAGCTTTAATCACCGCTCTCATCTCACTGCTAAATAGGATGTACCCACTCATGTTGATCTTCCTTTTTGATCCCTCCTTCTTTGTGCTGCCCTTAGCAGACTTTGGTGTGGACTGTAAGAAAAATGGGTTATGACTACAAATATACAATGGAATCTTCACAAGATTCACAAAAGCCTTAGAGGTATAAAGTAGAACTAAAAACTGTTAAAGCATCAAAATTTCCTGAGCTTCAGTAATATTTATTAAACGGCTGCCCTTTCTTGCAGCCCTCAAAGAGATGTCAGGTCTCAAACTCACAGCTCACTCTATAAAACTATACAATCACAGGAGGCACACAGAAAAAAAATGTTCCACTGCTTTCCATACATAATGTTGGCCTCACAACTGAAACTTGGGAAGATTCTGATTGAGAGAACAAATATCATTCCAAGCTAAGCAAGAGGACTCTCTAGACCAATGGTTTTCAACTTGTGGCCCAAGGACCCCTGAGGGGTCCATGGACTATATCTAAGGGGTTGGTGAAAGGTTGTTGTTACCATAGAACAGTGGTGTTCAACCTGTGGTCTATGGATCCCCTGGGGGTCTGCAGACTATGTCCAAGTTTTCCAAGTGGTCCACACCTACATTTGAAATTTTTTAGGGGTCCGCAAATTAAAAAAGGTTGAAAACCACTATTCTAGACTACAAAAGATTAACAAGATATGGGCTGTGACTCAGCAAACTGATTAAAGAAGCCGAAAAGGTAAGGTAACAGAATAAGTGCCATTTCACTATATCTCAGACTCCATTCTATAAACAGCTGTGCTGCAGATATGATTTGAGTAAATATAATGTATTTATGATTAAGGATCTTACTAAAATTATTTCTACCTTTCCTCCTTGGCTTTCACAACTCCATCTCTCTCTAATCACTCTGTCTTGTTTGGTAGATCTTTCTCCTTTCCTTTTGTAGTGTCCTTTGCCCCCTTCCTTTTCTCCCTCTACACCATATCACTGAATGATTTTCTCCACTCCCACAACTTAGACAATAGTCCTTAGGTATGTCTTCACAGCAGCTGGGAGCATGCTCCCCAGCATGGTGAGACAGACAGCTAATTCTACCAGAGCTAGCAAGCTAAAAACAGCAATGAAGCCATGGTGACATGGGCAGCTGTCCAAGTAAAAGTTGAACCACCCCCTGGATACACACTTGGGAGGATAGTCCTGTGCCATTATTAGTGCACAAGTTAGAGCAGAATTAGCACTTTGGTCTACCAAGCTCTCAGCTGCAAGGTAAAATGGTGTCCTCCACATGCTTGGGATTGCCATGACCCCATCTGCTGATGAAGCGACCCCACTTGGGGTTACGACCCACTGTTTGGGAACTGCTGCTTTAGACCCATGTATTTAGGCCACACCTAGCTTTCCTAGTTCCAGTAGTCATTTTTCAGCTCTCTCCCCGTTCTAAGCTCAA
This sequence comes from Mesoclemmys tuberculata, assembly GCA_007922155.1. Lineage (NCBI taxonomy): Eukaryota > Metazoa > Chordata > Testudines > Chelidae > Mesoclemmys > Mesoclemmys tuberculata. The sequence continues at coordinate 6,253,869 of ML677085.1, forward strand.
ATGATGGCTTTTATATTTTGCATCAGTTATGTTGCCTAATAACGGAAAGGTTCCAGTTGTCTCTTTTTTTATTTATTAAAATTTGTTGTTCTGTGTGTCTACTTTATTGTTAATTTTATAAAGCCAGATTTTCACTGAGACTGTAACAGGGACAATAGCATGCACTTGTAATCTGTCAAGCACCTCCAAAATCACCTTCAGTAGCTTTGGTAAATTTACTGCTGGTCTCTAGAGATCTCTGCTGTAGAAAATGCTTTCTATGTTTTGATCCAAGTCCTTTAATGGAAAATTCCACATACTTATGGCACTTGGAAAGAAATATACAGACGCAATCTTCCTGAAAATGCTATAAAGTGTCATATTGGAGGCTGGGATATCAATCCTTTTTCAATCAACCAATTATGAAGTGGATTTTGGCAGTGTAAGAATCTCTTTGTGCACTTTGGGACTGTGTTATACGTTACTTCTTTCTCAGCAAGGTCTAAATAGCATGCTGAACATTAACTTGTCTTGAACACAACATTTTGCAGCTTTTTTATCGACAGACTCAAGAGCACTAAGTAACCTCTAGGGGTTCGCCATTAGGTTATTTTTCATGTTCATCCAACTATCATGTATTAATGTTAATGCTGATTCTCTTCAGTTTTCCTCTGTTGCTTCACTTGCAACACGTAGCAGTGGACTTGTGACTTTAAAATGTTCCAGAAGCATACATACAGGATGGAGCGCTTCTGTCATTTCTTTAAACTGCTCAACTGGGCTACAATGAAGTCAAGGTTAGGTTGCAACTTCCTTATCAAGCTCAGTGTCTTCTCATTTAAGTTGTTTGTATTGCATAGTCACCAGTTAAGCTTTGCTATTTTCCCATAATTTTTGTTTTATTTAAATCCTTTCAGTGGAGTTATGTGAGAAGGGGATTAGCTAAATGGAAAGACAAAGGTATAGACGGGATGAGAGGGGGTTGAAGAGCATGGCAGATGGGAAGGAGGGGCTGTAGGAACAACAGATCAGCATAAGGGAGAGCATGATCAGAGTGAAAAATGCAAAAAGCACTCTGATGACATCATCAATGCCCACTGGTCCTGACTGTACTGCTTTCTGCACTGGCCATGCTCCTGACGAAGTTCACGTTTAATTACCAGTTTCCTATCACTTCATTCAACTATATACTGACGTATGGTAACCATTACATACTTATGCTTTTGCAGTACTGATCAGCAGCTCTCACATTTACTAGTGTTAAAATGAGAAAGCCACCAAGTGAATTCAACGTTGTAAAAACTGAAAAGTAAGTGAGCTAGACAACTTTATACAGAAAGACTATCAGATATCCTGCTCACCTTCCAGAAGTTTAGACAAGCTGGAATTCACAGTTTCACCCACTCCCCATTCCAACATCTTGGGACAGTTGATTCTATCCATTAGCCACATACCTTCCTCTAATCACCCAAGACTGCTCATTCCTCTTCCCATCTACCGGGTTTCTAGATAGTTCTATATCTTTTTTGTTTTCTAACAGGAATAACAAGAGGCTTGAAGTTCAACATTTAGAATAAAGTTTTAATTCACAGAGTTAAATTACAGTTTTATAACCCAAATGTACACAAGTGACGAGTACCCGATTTTCAGTGCCCAAAGAAGCTTATTTTTTAGAGTGTGGATTCTCAGTGTTTTAAGTGCATCAAGCTGAGCATCCAAATATCACAAGTCACTTTCGAAAATGATGCACGCTTTTAGTATAAAAAAAGCTTCAAATATTTATTATGCTCATGTAAATTCAGAGTAACAGGTCATTAAAAACACACACACAGAGAGAGAGAAACAATTAAATCCACTAGGCCATTTTGGTGGGGAGGCAGAGAGAGAGGGATGTTTCTCCCACCCCACCATAATTCTGCTTGCTTCCTGCCATCAAGTATGTAGAATTCTTTCCAAGAGGAAATAACAGTAGTCACATAACTGCTAAAACTTGTTTGTTCTAAGTACCTCCTTTTTGAATGTATTCCTAAAAAATTTATTTCATTGTGCTACAAAATTACAGCGATGGGTATCATATTAGAACCTAGAAGTGTTATGAATAATTCCATGGGCTGTTAAGCTGAAATATAAACTTTTCTGTGGATTTAATTAAACTGCTTTATGTTTTGTTTTCTTGTTTGGAGTGGGAGTGGGGGAGGGGGAGAAGGCTAGAGAATACTGAGTGGGTTACCATTCAAGATTTTTTAAGAGGCAGCCTTACCTGGGGTGGAGTGTATGGCATTATATCTAGTTCACTAGTCAGTGGCGTCTGAAGCTGAGGCATAGAAGGTGCTTCGATGATTTCACCTTCTTCTTCTGCCATCTCTTCAATATCTTCATCGCCCCCTTCCAACTCAGCAAATTTTGCTTCTAGCTGTTGAATCTTTTTCTCAAGTAGTGGAGATGGCTCCTTCTGGGGAACTATGGGTTTTCTGAGGGAAAAAAAAGGAAAAAAAACCGTCATCTGCATGTCTGGTCACTCGTAAAACCTTACTCTGAGGGTATGTCTACACTGCAGAAAGACATATCCTAGCTTTGCTTAAGCTTGTGTGCTAAAAGTAGCAGTGGAGGCGGGGATAGCACAGGTGGCAGCTGCCTGATTACATACCGGGGGGGCAGGTGTATTTGTACTCAGACGTGCTAGCTCTACTTCAGCTAGTGCATTAAAAATAGCAGTGTACCCAGGGGCAGCCCAGGCAACGGCTAGCATGTGTCTGTCTACTGAAGCTGGGAAACAAAGTAACAATGAATGTTCTTATTAATAATAATATCCATCAACTGGGAAGATATTTGGGCCTCCACTCTGACATCTTTGCATGGCAGGTGATGCCATGTTACTGTGTGTAGATCCCAGAAGGACTGGCCCTTTGAGAACATAACAGCTTTTACTAAAGCCTGGAGTGAAAATTTGAGGTCAGTGAACAGGAGGAAAGTGAAATGTGAAGGCAGCACTGAGATTATTTTTTAAATATTTGTCATCAGCTTGATTTGATCCTCTCTTACTGTTGCAATTTTTAAGAGTAAAATAAAAAATTGGGTTTTTCCAAATCATATTTTACCTAAAGTAGTAAATTTCATCATCCACTACTTTTGCAGAGAGTGAAAACCTCTTAAGCCCTTTAAATTTCTTCATCTGTTTGTCACTTTCATTGTAGCGGCTCTCACAGAGTAGAACATCATTTTCAGAGATCTCTGTTGGTCTGCAAGACAGGAAGTCCTTGAATGACAACACAGCACATTTGCCTGCAAAAGTAAGAGAGAAAGTTAAGGAACAGTACCTGGTGGTCATAGCTCTAACATGAAGCTTTTCACAAAAAGCCAGGAAATTCAACTTTCCACCCGTCTCATGCATCCTGCAGATTATTGGTGCTTTACTGCTCTCAGCAGAACACACTCACAGTCACGGCAGGTTTCTCATGCTAAAAGTCATACGATCTGTCAGAGGAGGGCTGAACTCACACACTGACTCAACAGAGGTCATTAAATAAAAAAGGCAGGTAAACTTGAAAACAAAAAACTTGGCTTAAAAACAGTTGCGATAAAAAAGGTGGAATCCTCCCCCCCCCCCAAAAAAGTTTCTTAAAAAAAATAAAAAAAATTAAGACCCAAATACAGCAGAACCCCATTTAACTGAGCCTCTGTAATCCAGCTCGCCGTATTAACTGCCCAGGGTGGACAGCCTGAGGCCCTGCCACCCATTATCTGGATTTTTGATGACCCAATCTAGCCTCAGTCCCAATTAGATAATCAGTGTTCCACTGGAGTTAAAAAACCTAGAAGTGAGCAGTTAAATAAACTAGCAAGTCCTGTATGGTCACTAAATATTTCATCATTATCATTCAGCTGAATATAATGTTGCACCCCAAACACTCCAAAAACATATACAAAAAGTCAAAATAAATTCCTAAGAGTTTAAAAATCCCATTTCTTATTCAAGGAACCCATTTCCAACTACCTCCTAGTACATCACCATTGTATCCAAGTGCTTTTTCAGATAAATTAGACTGGAATCAAGAAGTCCCAGTGGACTTCATAGTCTTCTTCCTAGTTATATTTATTTAAAAACAAAATAATTTCTATATGGTGGAAAAACATTAAAGATAAGGATCTTGCAGAGAGCCGTAAAGGTGGTTAGGTATGAGGCCCAAATAAGTAACTTCAGGTAATTTATCCATTCTTTTCCCTCTACATAGCACCCCCCCAAAATTTTTTTTTTAAATCTGGAACCAAAACCACACACAGCTATCATCGTAAACTAAAAAAAAAGTATATAGGAAAAGAGAATTAGCCAATTGCATTTAAAATTGTAAATAACTACCCAGAATGCAGGTCATCGGACAAGTCTCTTCTAGGTTACTCAAAAACACTTCCTTCTTGTAGAACATTTTAGTTGGTTCATGTTCAGTTTCTTCTGGGTGTATGAAAATTGGACCGAAAAAATATGCAGCTCCATCCCGTACCCACATCTTTTCAATTCTAAAAAGAAAACAAGCCACTGATAAAGAAGTGAAACAACTTCCCTCCTATGGGAGCTAACTCTTATGAAAGCTGTCTTTAAAAGATGGCTACATGAAGAGTCAAGAACTCTATTCTATATACACTTAAAACTGAGAAAATTATAGTAACTATGTTGGCTATTAAGTAGTACTTTCTTTCATTTATATAACTTACTACTACTACTAAATTACTGTCACTTAAAGCTCCATTCTCAATTTTAAGAGGCTTTAAAGAAGCACTGTGTGACCTGTGGTCTGATGCATTCCCCTGCATACGAATAATCATACTGTGACTGAAGATGGATGGAAAAGAAAATAATCAGTGCACCCACCGTATATCCATATTACTTTTTGACTAGTAGGCTCCCACCTCAAGCATTCTATTGAGTGTCTACCAAACTCTTTCATTCAGAGGATAGTTCCTCATCTTCCTTTTTCCATTTTTAAAATATAGAAATCTTTTATAAAAACAGACAGATTTTAATCGTCTAATTATGCTAATTTTAGGGCTGCAATTTATAAATTGAGAAGAAAATATACCTACCTGCCGACCCGAGGTCGCACTAAGCCATGTGATTTTATAAAAACACAGTCCCCAACCTTAAGCCACATATCATTGTAACGGAGCTGTTCGAAGTAGTGGCAACCAGGTTCTCCATTTGACATCTCCACCGGAACATCTTCCTTCTCCTATATCAACATATATAATACAAAAACTGGTGAAATTTACAAAATGATAAAAGAGAAACATTTTCATCTAAATCTTAATCTTACTGAAAGTAAGTTAAAAAGTACACACCACACCACTCCACTTCCAAAAATGTGAGTCCTGAAATCTTAAAACTAAAAGGCTTTTTTAACCCAAGCTTGCTGGCCATGTAAGTCGTTAGCTTTGCTATTCCTAATAAAAAGTTGCTATTTTTCAGGATATTCCATTGCCACTTTGTCGGTTTATTGATATCAAAGTCATTAATTGGCTATCTTGTAGTTTTGCTTTATTCATACAATATTCTTACCTTTGTTTTAGTAAACATGATAACATGGTCGGGGCAACTAAATTAGGCCTTTGATAAAATTACGGTGGGTGAAGGTATTCATTGTTCATACCTTAAAAATCACAATTACCACCATCCTGCACATTTTTTAAAATTTCATACTGTTTGTCCTATTTAATTCCCATCCTTATACCCAAAATTCACATCATGTCCCAGTGTATCTTTAAGTCAAAAGGAGCTGAGGGTACTCAGCAGTTCACAAGGGATTCTCTACACATGGCAGGATCAGACTTTATGAGTCTTCATATTCTTGATAAGATTATTCCTTTGTTTTATCATGGGATGAAATAAATCAGAACATATATTTCTAGCTTTTATTGGGAGGTCTAATAGGGGCTGACAGTGATCATCAGCATGTTGCGTATTTTGTTTTTAAATTATGTGAATGAGCAAAGAGAATGTATAATAGGCTCATTCTGTAAATCTGAATATAAAGAATGAAAGACAAACTTTTTTCCTCAATATATGATGAGCCAGACAAACGTCCTTAAGCATGCCAAGTATCTGACTGTTCGATAATTTTAAATCATCAAATTATCAACTATAAATAAATGATGTTTCACACATCATAAAATGTCAGACATATGTGATATCACTAGGTAATGCTTATTGCTCTATTTAATGAAGACTTGATACCTAAAAACTAAATATAAATGATATCTGCAATACCTACCAGCAATGGGATGAGTTAAAAATAGACTTTTCAGTCTCACTGATTTGTCTATCTTTAGGACAGACTTAAGTAAAGAAAAGGAAAAAGATGAATTTTTTCTTAGGATAGTCAAGAAAAGGGGGAAAAAACTCCACCCCCAACCCCAGAAAACCCACCTTTCAAACACCATGAGAGAAATGATAGTCTGTAATGCAGATTAGTCTGCACTTGAATACAGTATGTATCTGGAGGTAAATTTGAGACCTCCAAAATTAATTTAAAAAAAATATATATATACACACACGACAGGTTTAAGAAGGTAGGTGGCCAGTAGTTAATATTGTCAAAATATAAACAGGGCTAATACTTATTTGAATCAAAACGTCAATTATTTATGTGACGCATGCATACACAAGTTTAGAAAACCAAACTTTTTAATATATTTTTAAGAGTGATTTATTGTCATTTCTTTTTTCTCTACTGATTTAACTTTTTGGAAGAATGTGAAACCTAAAACATGAATGTTCACATTTTCATGACCTTTGATCTGAAATCCAGTTCAATTCAATATCCATCTTCTCTTGCATACCTTTTCAAGGTTAAGGATATTGTCTTCCACTTTATTATCCTCTAGGGTTTCAGTGTGCTTCTCATCTTCCACTTTGTCTGTATTAGCAAACACAGAAGCGACACGGACCACAGGCAGGGGTACATCTCGAGGGACAAACCTTACAGAGCTAATCGGCATGGTCCACAGTTTAATCTTCTTAAAAGACTTTGTCTTTGCAGAGTAACGCGACTCGCAGACATAGACATTCTCATCTGTAAAGGTTTCTGGACATAATTTAAAATACTCCTGTTGAGTGAAGAGAAGCGATTATTTCAGATTAAATTTTTCAAAAATACACATGGACACAGAGGTTATATATTAGCAGCCTGATTTTTGTTTGCACTTTCCAGAACAAAGTACGTCATCACAATCCACCTTTTCACAAGGTTTCTCTCTTTGGATTTGATATCTGAGTTACTAAACATAAAAATGAAAAACACCTTTTTAAAAAAAAAAACAAAAAAAAGTGTGTTAAATTCAGTGCAAGCCATGGCGAGAGCTCAGAACTACATCTTTATTATACCAATTATTATACCAAGCAGGTATAATTATAATTACAGGCAACTGTTTTCTCAGCATTAACTTGCCAGTGTGTCTGAACTCTGAAAAGGAAAAAACACACTTCTCGCTCAACTCATTGGTGAATTCCATGCACATTTAATGTTTGATGATAACACCAACAAGGATGCTAATTAGTGCCCATTGTGGCAGTGACTGTGTTAGTTACATAAACTAAACACCTACTAAAAACTGGACAGAGACAGCTGATTCATTCCACACAGGCCAAAAGAATTCAGGTCATATGAACTTTTATCACAACTGACCTGGGTGGAATCAAACTGTGATGCAGAGATTAAACTCTATATCCCATCACCATTTCCGTGAACTATCCAGTCCTCTTTCCACTTAAAAGACTAAAATTTTTTAGGAAAATTTTAAGACATTACCTGCAATTTCCCTATTTATTTTGCAAAACATCAACCAATTTGATGATATGTGTGTGATTTCTAAAGCCAAACTGCCACTGAGTAACAAATAATGCAACTTTATGTCATTCTTCCTCTACCACAGAGGAACAATGTATCATGCAGTAAGACATGATAAGGGAAAAGGTAATTTCATACAGGTATTGTGAGAGCGTCCTTGAGTCTTATTTTAAAAAGTAGTGCACAAATGAGTAATGGGTTTAAGAAATTAGTCCATTTAATCTCTCTCACCTTAACAAACATTACCACACATTTGCCTAGAATTTTGCTAACGGGAACTTTATTATAGTAGTCACTCTTAAAAACTTCTTTCTCCAGAAATTTTCGTGTTGCAAGATGGAATGTTTCATTTGGTCGATAAAACCAGCAGCCATACAACCATTTTTCCCCTAAAAACAAAAAAAGAGGATATATTTTCTATTGCCCAAGGAAGCAAAGACAACAGTAGACTGTGTTAGTAATCAAACAGCTATATAACACTACCTGGTGTATCCAAACCTCACTGATCCTCAATTGTTTCAGATAAATGAGGTTTGGATATGTAAGAAGTCCACCGGCTGGTTCCCTTTAGGATGTTTGACTCAGAAGAACAGAACAGGAATTAGCATTGTTGAGCCAATTGGCCCCGGCTCTGCAGGACTTGAAAATTATGCTGAAGGATAGGAAAAAGCCTGTCAATCTGTCACTTCTTACTAGCTGAAAATTTGGGAACCCCCACAGATCTTTGGATAATAGATTGTAATGTACATTTTAAACAACTCCTTTCCTGTTTTTAAACAACTCCATCTCCTTACTTTTGACAAAGTCAAGCTGTGACGTCACAGTTTTCTTATAAACCATTAATGGGCACGCTAACATTACTCAAAATCAGAGAAAATAAATTATATGCAGATTGGCTCAGTGTATTAACATAAACATAAAACATAAAATTCACAGTCTTCATCCTCATCTATATTACCAACTGCAACAGTTTCAGTTGAATTGGTGCTGAATATAGTTTAATTGTAAGTTTGTCAAGGACAAGCCATATTTAGCACTGTTTTGGAATTTAGCCACATGTTCTGAAATGATGCTGGCTTGTCCTATGGTGCACTTGTGGTTTAACTATGTTCAGTACTAGTTCTGTTATCAGCAATTAATACTTTTTCTAATTTAGACAAGGCCCTTGCATTCCTCCCTTGCTGACTCAAAAACAGTGTTGATGGGTGCTGGAAGGAGCCATGTCTAGCTTTCCTGGACCACAAGGTGAGGTGTTCTCATCTATTGGATGCTTATAATGTGAAAAATACAAAACATTTAGCACTCCTCGTAGCCCAAAAGCTCTCCAGCATGCAAAAGCCTTTAAATCAAGTGTTTCGGAAGTAATATTGAAATTGATGAAAGTCATGTCTGATCAACCTTATTGCTTTCTATGATGAGGCGACTGGCTTTGTGGATGTGGGGAAAGTGGTGGACGTGATATACCTTGACTTTAGCAAAGCTTTTGATATGGTCTCCCACAGTATTCTTATCAGCAATTTAAAGAATTATGGGTTGGATGAATGGACTATAAATTGGATAGAGAACTGGCTAAAGCACAGGGCTCAACGAGTAGTGATCAATGGCTCCATGTCTAGCTAGCAGCAGGTCACAAGTGGAGTGCCCCAGGGGTCGGTGCTGGGGCCGGTTTTGTTCAACATCTTCATTAATGATCTGTAGGATAGGGTAGATTGCACCCTCAGCAAGTTTGCAGATGACACTAAGCTAGGGGGAGACGTTGATACACTGGAAGGTGGGAATAGGATACAGAAGGACCTAAACAAACCGGAGGATTGGGCCAAAAGAAATCTGATGAGGTTCAACAAAGACAAGTGCAGAGTCCTGCACTTAGGATGGAAGAATCCCATGCAATGCTTCACACTGGGGACCGACAAGCTAGGCAGCAGTTCTGCAGAAAAAGACCTGGGGGTTACAGTGGATAAGAAGCTGGATAGGAGTCAGCAGTGTGCCCTGGTTGCCAAGAAGACTAATAGCATATTGGGCTGCATTAGTAAGAGCATCGCCAGCAGATCGCGGGAAGTGATTATTCCCCTCTATTCAGCATTGGTGAGGCCACATGTGTGTCTAGTTTTGGGCCCCCCACTACAAAAAAAATGTGGAAAAGTTGGAGAGAGTCTAGCAGAGGGCAACAAAAATGATTAGGGGGCTGGAGCACAAGACTTATGAGGAGAGGCTGAGGGAACTAGGCTTGTTTAGTCTGCAGAAGAGAAGAATGAGGGGGGATTTGATAGCAGCCTTTAACTACCTGAAAGGGGCTTCCAAGGAGGTTGGAGCTAGGCTGTTCTTGGTGGTGGCAGATGACAGAACAAGGAGCAATGGTCTCAAGTTGCAGTGAGGGAGGTCTAGGTTGGACATTAGGAAAAAGTTTTTCACTAGGAGGGTGGTGAAGCACTGGAACAGGCTACCTAGGGAGATGGTGGAATCTCCATCTCTAGAGGATTTTAAGCTGCGGCTTGACAAAATCCTCACTGGGATTATTTAATTAAGGTTAGTCCTGCTTTGAGCAGGGGGTTGGACTAGATGACTTCCTGAGGTCCCTTCCACCTCTAATATTCTATGATTCTATAATAAAAATACATGCCAGTGCACACACACGGTTGTAAGTAGAATAATTAAGATTCCACTCAAGGAAAATTCAAAATGGAAGCTGTTAACAAGCTGTATTAAGAAGCTGCACTGCATTATTTTCCTGTGTCCTTACCAGCTGAATCTTCCCATAATCGCTCAATACAGACTATATGAGGTTGCAGGTTGGCTTCTGCAGGTTCCACGTAGACATAATCCCCAACATGGTACATGCTGTTCTTAAAGCTGCAATCCTGGCTGTAAGTCCGATGTAAACTCGACAGACCAGCTCCACCAGCAGAATCTTCACTCTTTTCAGCTTCTTATTTCAACATAAAGGGAAACAAAAATTATTAAAATTTTCTAAGACACAAAAGAGAGTTGAAGAAGAATAGCACCTTGTTACCTGCTCTCCCTAGGTTGAGTCACAGCACCTTTGTTTAATTACTTAAGTAAAACCTATTTTATCTGCACTTGGGTGTCTGTGGCATGAGGGAAAGAGAAATGAGGGACAGACAGCTGCAGGTGGGAGCACTATTGCAGACTAGTAAAGTTGACTGACCAGCTAGAGCTGGGGATGGGGCCAGCGTTTAACACATTCGTATTTATTATTAGTATTGTGGTAGTACACAGGACTCCATTGTTCTGTACAAACACAGGACATAAAGATGGTCCCTCCATCATGGTCTCTGAGAGTGAATGCAGGAGTGCAACACCATATCCGGTGATCCCCACACCACTGGATTCTAGTTCCAAGTAGGGTTTGAGCATAATCTATGCTCCATCTACCTGTTCCCTCCTGCTGCTGAAGAGCTGGGCTCAGATCTTCAGACATATTTTATGGAGACCTCCATGTAAGTGAAGACGAACTCACTGACAACAATAAGGGAGGGGAGGCCTTTAAAAAGGTCCTTTCTTCCATATGGACAGCCACCATCTCTTGCTCTCCGGTAGCACTGAGCCCAGCTGCAGGGAGTGAATAAAGATAATTGCTACGGACCTTAGTGCCGTGGGGAAAGGACAGGTTAAGGGGCAGAGCTGTGATTCATCCTCTCCTCTCAGGGGCAGTGAGCTAGCAGATATCTTTATTCATTCCCCATAGCGCGTCTTAAAGCCATGAAGAGTACAGAGACCGCATGAGAGGAAGGTGACAAAGACGACCTTTACAAAGGTCTCTTTGTCCCACACAATGCTGCAAGCTAGTTCCTCCTCACTGCCTCAAATGCCCCAGCAGGAACAATGAAAGCCTGGCTCAGCAATGAAAGCATAAGAGACAAATATTTATAGTTTTGAAAGGAAAATGAAATTACCTCTCTTCTCTTCCTCCCTTTTGAGTTTATCCTCTTCAAATTCCTTGGGTAGTTTTTCCTTTTTTTCTTTTTCTACATCGTTGTGAAGATGCTTGGTGGTATAGCTAAGTGCTGGTGACAGAAGAATCTCTCCATTCTTGCAAAGTTCATCACGGATTTTAATAAAGAACTGCTGAAGTTCCACAGCATCCTCATAAATCTCTGAATCAGTCCTGCATGGAAATAACAGATATATTACATGACAATAAACCTTGTGCAGGAATAAACAGTACTCTAAATACAAACTCATCAACTGTTACATTTAAGGATAAATTACAAAAACTCAATGTATACCAGGTAACTTCTATTCAACAGAGGTAAAGCAATAGAAAATTCCACACATACTGCTCTATAACCAATTAGCAGATTTCCCCTTAGATGTCTTTAAAAGTACTTCAATAGTAAAAATCAGAGATAAAAGACATGCATGCATATTGGGTTTGTCACATTTTAAATAACCCATGCATTTACTTTTCAACCAGTAATTAAACAATACAATTCTACAGAATTAAGCTATCTAGGACTTACAATATAGTCCACATCACAGTATTATCTGAGCACTTTTGTACCTTATTTATAGGGCACTTTAAAAAGTGATCTCTCAAAGTACTAACAACCTAATCCACCCTTCCTAAGAGTATTTACAAAAGTAAAAGTTACAAAATGGTGTTTTATGGGTACCACCTTGTATTTCTATTTAGTGTTGTGTTGTTCAGTGTTTAAACTTATTCAACAGTTTGTTCTTTTTAAATGTAAGAATTTGCTCTATGTTCATCCAAATTGTTTTTGAAGTGAGGTGGAGATTAGTACACTTTTGTTTACTTATTCTTAAAATAGGACAATAATCAATATTCTATTACACAACAGAATAGCTTCCAATCAAAACTGCACGGAGTAATCAGCATACTATTTTGTTTTTAAAAGAACAGATTTTTGGGTTAATGCACTTTTGCTACCACTGCATATTCAGAGCAGGCCTGTTTTTTTTGTTTTTAAATTTTAGCTATTAAGAATCATAATGGTGGGAGGCAAAAAGAGACAGGTTGGAGATCCATACTGCCCATTCTTCATATGGCTATACCATTTCCCGTCTCAGGTTTTGGAAAGCCAAAATATGTCATCTGGACAAAATTTTAAAAAATCCAGTTGGATGTAATCCTCACAGATGCCCTCTGACTAAACTGCATGTACTCTGAAGAGAGAAATAACACACCAGCTTCTTCAATAACAAGTACAAAAAAGGAAAGCTGATTTCAGTATAACCAGATAATCACTCATGTTGTTCAACTGAAATATTGAGAAATCACAGGCAACCAGTCAAAAGTGAAGCTATTTTATAACTGGGCTTTACTGCTTTTGAAAGAGAGACTTCTGAGAAAATAAAAAGCTGTTTCTCTAATTGAAAAAAGTAATTGTTTTCAACACCCCTTATCATGCCAGATGAACTTTTTATTCTTTTTAATTGCTTTCTAAATAAAATATTTTATTACCAGCACATGCTTCCTTTACTATTAAAGCTAAGGCAGCAAAATCCTCCCTATACACAGTCATAGAAATATAGGGCTGGAAAGATCTTGAGAAGTCATCAAGTCTAGCCCCCTGTGCTGAGGCAGGACCAAGTAAACCTAGACCAGCCCGTTCTTAAAAACCTCCAATGATGGGGATTCCATAACCTCCCTTGAAAGCCTATTCCAGGGCTTACCTATGCTTATAATTAGAACATTTTTCTAGTATCTAACCTAAATCTCCCGTGCTGCAGACGTTACTTCTTGTCCTTCTTTGAGTGGACGTGGAGAATCTTTGATCACTGTCCTCTTTATAACAGCCCTTAACATACATCTCCAAGTACTTTATTTGATCCATTCTAGTGGAAAGTGGGAAGCTGTACATCCACATATCATAAAAAACCTTGCATAAAGATGATGGTCTAAATGAGAGATCTACTAAAGCAGGCAATTAATACCAGAAAACTTGCTGCATTCTTGATCAGGGGCTGAAAACCTGACACTGCTGTCAAATACAGTTTTACTCTCTGGCACAGCCCTGCAAAATTTCTCTAGAGATGTACTAATTCAGTTAAAAATGCAGTAACCCAGATAAATGATTTGCTTTACTGTTTGATGACAGACTATCTGGACACAAAATCGCCCAAAAAAACAACCCATTTCTTGCCTCCCCATATTTCTAAATGGTCTCCTTTTTACCACAGTCTGGCTGCCTCCTGAGCTGCTCTTCTAAACTTGCCTTCCCCTAACTTTGGAAGATAACCCTGAATTAGTTTTACCTTGCTTTCTCTTTCAAGGATTAACTTCACAAACACAGGGACTACCAACTTACTTTTTCATGTTTTTAAGTTAAAGCTTAAATTCTGCTGAAGATGATGGCACCCACCTAAGCAAGTTGCTTTTTCCCTAGCACACTATCAGGAAAGTTAATGTGTCTTATAAAATGGAAATCTTCTGGCCAGCGATAAGATTTAAAAGTAACTTGAACAGACTAAGATTTGATATATGTATGGTTTCACTCACCGGTTCATCCTCCTTGCCCTCTCTAGCACCTCAAACATCTGCTCTTGAAACAAGTCCAGTCTCCTGTAGCGATTATTTTCTACATTCTTTCGGATAATATCAAAAGTCAAAGGTGGTTTGTTTGGGAAGTTGGGATCAACAGCAGGAATTTCAGCTAAGGAGTCACTGTAACACCTGCCTTCGTCATCCTGATGGCTCATTACCGACACAAAAAGGTTATGGATAAGTTCCTGGATCAGCAGTGTTACATTGGGGACATGAGAATCCTCATCTCCTTCTATGTCTCTTCTAGTTTCAAGCAAAACTTTATGCAGGACAAGGGCATCTTTGTAAATCAGAGATTCTGGCTCATTATAAGTGCAGGCATTATTGAACATCATTACAAAGTCTTCTACCATGGAATCAATGTCCTGGTACTTGTTGGCCATCATGTGACTTCTTATCTTTTCCATGTCAACTGGCTTTTTAATGGTTACATAATAGTCAGGAAGTTCTGATCGGGATGGAAGCCTCAGGAAGATGGCGCTTAATCGACGGCCTCGTTTATCTGTGTAGTTCTTCACTGCTTCGTACACCTCATTCAGTTTTTGTTGCATTGGAGTCATGTATTTTGATTTCTTAGGGGAAATACCACTTTTCCTGCCTAGACAGACAAAACATAACACAAGAAAGGCAATACTGGGTCAGACCAATGGTATAGCTAGCCCAGTATCCTGTCTTCCAACAGTGTCAGGTGCTTCACTGGGAATAAACAGAATAGACAATCATCAAGTGATTCAACCCATTTGGCCATTCCCAGCCACTGGCAAACAGCAATCCCTGACTATCCTGCCTAATAGCCATTGATGGACCTGTCCTCCATGAACTTATCTGGTCCTTTTTTGAACCCCATTATAGTCTTGGCCTTCACAGCACCCTCTGGCAAGGAGTTCCACAGGTTGACTGTGCATTGTGTGAAGAAATTATTTCCTTTTGTTTATTTTAAACCTGCTGCCTATTAATTTCATTTGGTGACCCCCTAGTTCTTGTGTTATGAGAAGGAGTAAACAACACTTCATTTACTTTCTCCACACTAATTATGACTTTATAGACCTCTATCATGCCCTCCCTTAGTCATCTCTTTAACAAGCTGAGAAGTCCCAGTTTTATTAATCTCTCTTCATGTGGATCTTCTCCATACCCCTAATCATTTTTGTTGCCCTTTTCTGTACTTTTTTCAATTCTAATATATCTTTTTGAGATGGGGTGACTAGATTTGCATGGAGCATTCAAAATGTGGGCATACCATGAATTTATAAGGAGGCAATAAGATATTTTCTGTCTTATTATCTATTCTTTTCCTAATGATTACCAACATTGTTACCTTTTTTAACTGCCGCTGCACATTGAGAGGATGTTTTTAGAGAACTATCTACAGTGACCCCAAGATTTCTTTCTTGAGTGGTAACAGCTAATTTAGATTCCATCATTTTATATGTATAGTTGGGATTATGTTTTCCAATGTGCATTACTTTGCATTGATCAGCAATGAATTTCATCTGCCACTTTGTTGCCCAGTCACCCAGTTTTGTGAGATCCTTTTGTAACTCTCTGCAGTGCGCTTTGGACTTAACTAGTTTGAGTAGTTTTGTATCATCTGCAAATTTTGCCATCTCACTGTTTACCACTTTTTCCAGATCATTTATGAATAGGCTGAACAGTATTGGTCCCAGTACAGACCCCTGGAGGACACCACTATTTACCTCTCTCCATTCTGAAAACTGGACATTTATTCCTACCCTTTTTTTCCTTATCCTTTAACCAGTTTACTGATCCAAGAGAGGACATTCCCTCTTATCCCATGACAGCTTACTCTGCTTTAAAGACTTGGTGAGGGACCTTGTCAATTGCTTTCTAAAAATTTAAGTACACTATAGCCACTTGTCACCTTGGTCCATGTGCCTGTTAACCCCCTCAGAAAATTCTAATGGATTGGTAAGGCATGATTTCCCTTTACAAAAAACATGTTGACTCTTCCCCCAACAAGTCGTTTGTCTATGTGACTGATAATTCTGTTTACTATAGTTTCAACCAATTTGCCTGGTACTGAATTTGGTTTATCGACCTGTAATTGCTGGGATTGCCTCTGGGCACTTTTTAAAAAACTGGCATCATGTTAGCTATCCTCTAGTCATCTGGTACAGAAACTGATTCAAATGATATGATACATACCACAGTTAGTACTACAATTTCACATTTGCGTCTCTTCAGAACGGGTGGATACCATCTGGTCCTGCCTGGTGACTGATTACTGTTTGTCAATTTGTTCTAAAACTTCCGCTAATGACACCTCAATCTGGGACAGTTCCTCAGATTTGTCATCTAAAAAGAATGGCTCAGGTTTGGGAATCTAACATCCTCAGTTGTGAAGACCAATGAAAGATTCATTTAGTTTCTCTGCAATAACCTTATCTTCCTTGAGTGCTCCTTTAACATCTTGATCATCCAGTGGCACTACTAGTTGTTTAGTGGGTTTCCTGCTTCTGATGTATTTTAAAAAAAAACTTTTGCTGTTTCTTTCTGAGTCTTTGGCTAGCTGTTCTTCAAATTCTTTTTGGCCTTCCTAATTATATTTTTACACTTAATTTGCCTGAGTTTATGCTCTTTTCTATTTTCCTCAGTAGGATTTAACCTTCACTTTTTACAGAATGCCTTTTTGCATCTAACTGCTTCTTTTACTTTTTTGTTAGCCACAGTGGCACATTTTTGGTCCTCTTACTATGGTTTTTTTTCCTATTATTTGGGGTACATATTTAAATACAGCTTCTGCTATGGTGTCTTGAAAAAGTTACTGTGCAGATTGCAGGATTTTCACTTTTAGCACTGTACATTTTAATTTCTGTTTAATTAATTTCCTCATTTTTGTGTAGTTCCCCTTTCTGAATTAAATACTACAGTGGTGTTCTCCTCGCTCAGGAATGCTCGATTTTATTATGTTATAGTCACTATTATCAAGAGGTTCAGTTATATTTACCTCTTGGACCAGATCCTGTGCTCCACTTTAGAACTCAATCAAGAACTGCCTCTCCTCTTGCTAGTTCCAAGAAGCAGTCATTTAAGGTGTCAAGAAACTTATCTCTGCACCCTGTCCGGAGGTGACATGTACCCAGTGAATATGGAGGTAGTTGAAATCCTCCATTATTATTGAGTTTTTTACTTTTATAGCTTCTCTAATCTCCCTGAGCATTTCTCAGTGACTATCACCAACCTGGTCAGATGGTCAGTAGTATATCCCTACTGCTCGTTCTTATTCAAGCATGGAATTACTATCCATTGAGATTCTCTGGCACAGTTTGGTGCATTTAAGATTTTTATTTCATTTGACTCTGCTTTCTTTCACATATAGTGTTACTCCCCCACCAGTACAACCTACTCTGTCCTCCTGATATATTTTGTACCCTGGTATTAATGTGTCCCACTGATTATCCTCATTCCACCAAGTTTCTGTGATGCCTATTCAATATCGTCATTTAATATAAGGCACTCAAGTTCACCCATCTTAGTATTTAGACTTTCTAGCATTTGTATATAAGCACTTAAGATTGTCACTTTTTAGCTGTCTGCCATTATGAAATGCAATCGAATGGGATCATTTCACTTCAGATCCTGCCCATATTTTATCCTCTTCCATCCTCTCTTCCTTACTAGGATATAGAAAATCTCCATTAATAGGTCCTCCCCCTAAGGGATGTCTCTGTCTGAACCGTGTGCTCTCTCCTCTGCATCTGTCAGCTTTCCCCAAGCCTTAGTTTAAAAACTGCTCTACGACTTTTTAAATTTTACATGCCAGCAATCCGGTTCCTTTCCTAAAAGGTTCTCCAGTTCCTAATTAATCTAAACCTCTCCTCCCTGCACCATCATTTCATCTATGCATTGAGACACTGCAGTTCTGCTTGTCTAACTGGCCCTGCACATGGAACTGGAAGCATTTAATAGAATACTACCATGGAGGTCCCGGACTTCAATCTCTTACCTAGCAGCCTAAATTTAGCCTCCAGGACCTCTCTCCTATCCTTCCCTATGTCACTGGTATCTACACATACCACGACTATCAGCTCCTCCCCAGCATTATACATAAATCTGTCTAGATGTCTTGAGAGATCTGCAATCTTTGTACCCAGTAGGCAAGTCCCCATGTGGTTCTCCCGGTCATCACAAACCTAGCTATCTATGTTTCTAATGATCAAGTCCCCCATTACTATTCTGTCTTTTCCTAATAACTGGAGTTCCCTCCCCCAGAAAGATATCCTCAGTGCAATAGTATACCATATCATCATGTGGAAGATGGATCCCAACTATGGGATCATTTCCCTCTGCTCCACTTTGATGTTCTCTTTCCCTGAGACTTCCATCCTCAATAGTACAGAGGGTGTCATACCTGTGGTGGGACCATTCTACTGTCTCAAAGAGTCTCATCTATGTACCTCTCGGTCTCCAAATACCAAGTGTTTAAAAACTAGTCAGACTTGTGCACTTCCCTAACAGCCTCCTTTTCTATAGCTCAGATAACTTAGTTCAGCATTACCTTAGCAGATTAGCAATGTCACTTACAACTACAATTTTTTCACTTCCATTCCATCAGCTCTTACTAATTACACTTCTCAGACATCTTCTCTGTGGATAATTTAGTATAACATACAGAATGCTGGATATGAAACAATCAAAGCCTGTCTTCCAGAAGTAAAAAATAACACTAATATTGCATTCAAGACTGTACATCAGCCTAAAGTTAAAGACTATAAGGGAACCCAAGCACTGTATGAAACTCTCACGCCAGTTCAGCAGTCATTAAAATCCTCTCATGATGTGGATTTTCTATAGTCATTAAAAATCCTCTCTGCATGTGAGATTTTCACACGTGGGTATGTCTCCTCTGCACCTGGGAGTGTGCCTAGCCTGAGCCCCTGCCGGTGCTGCAACATCACACAGCTGTTATTAGCACACTAGCTTGAGCTGAACTAGCACACTCCCAGCTGCCGTGTAGACACATCCTAAGAGTCCCACATACTTTTGAGTTTTCCTTATACAGCAGATTTAAGATAAACTAGGTAAGATTATTATAGATAAAATGTAAAATATGCCTTCAGATAGAGCTACCAATTAGATTAACGATTTGTTAATACAGGATCAACTGTTATTGTGCTACACAGTCCTTGCACTGGGATTCTTCCAAATCTATATTTTCTTAGTGGTTTTGCATTTTTAGCCTCAGTGATACTTCAACATGGTGTGTGTGTTTTTCTTTTTTTAAAACCAACCCATCTATGCAATTCACTAATTTTCTCAATTTAGAATTTAACACACACGTTACTCCTAGGGGAATTCTGCACCACTGCACAAGCACAGAATTCATGCCTCCCCGCAAATGATTTCTTTCTCTGCAGAAAATACATTCTATTAGAGAGGCGCTACAGTTATGCCTTTCACCCAGCAGGGGCTGCTGTGGCACTAGTACAGAGAGCAGATGGCTCAGCCTAACAGACAGCAGCTGATAGAGAAGAGAGACTGCATTTCTTACAGCGCTGGGCCCCAGGAGTCAGGTGAGGAGGCATGGGATGGAGGATTGGGGAGGGGAGGTGGAGGGGGTGGGGGAGGTGGCTGGCAGCAGCAGACAGAGCAGGGCACACAGGGCTGAATGGGAGTCACATGGGGAATCAGACTGAGGATCAGAAGGGCTAGTAGAAGGGGGATAGACTGAGGTGGGGCTGAATGAGAGTGGGGGTGCAGGGCTACATGAGGACAGGGGGAAGAGGGGTGGCTGAGTGGGGATGCAGGAAAACATGGGACGAGGCAGATGTGCCTGACTGAATGAGAGAGCATAGGGATCAGCCAGGGTCTGCATGGGGGAGGTTCCCCAACTCCCTAACAATCCACCCGCCAAAAAACCCTGTTCAGTACTTCTCCCACCCACATTCAAGAACCCTCCAAATTCACTTCCAGAAATTACTTCCCTCTCCCTCAGCTCCTCCATTACCCAACTTCCCCAAGTCTTTGCACTACTTCTGGGGGGTGCAGGAAATAAGTTTCTGTATCGTAGTTTAAATGAATTACTCAAAGTTCTGTATGTCTAGTAAGAAATCTATTTGTCAAAAACATTTCCTGAATCTTTTTTTGAAGCTGGCATAATTATGTGTTATTTTGACAAATAAAATATGCAGAATTTTGAAATACTGTGCAGATTTTTTTTTTTTTTTTGGCACAGAATTCCCCCAGGAGTAACATATGAAAGGAGCAGCACAAAACATGAAATCTGCTCAGTTTCTTTTTTTAAAAAAGGAGTTAAAAATAGTCTAGGATCACCAGCTGCTGAATTTCCTTGCCTTTTTGTGGGGATTTACAATAATTTTCTCTTAAAAATGTTTCACTTTTCTTTGTTGTTCTGTGGAAAACCCAAATACACAACAGGGAAAACCCAGGCCTGATTCATCCACCTTTACTCGTGCAGCCTAGTATCTTACCCTGAGTGGTCCAAATAAAATCAGTGGTACTTCTGACAGAGTCAGATACTCAGCATATGATTAAAGATGGCAGAACACATTATATGAGCACATGAGCCAGAACTCATTATATACAAAGTGTTATTGAATGCATAAAGACACTGAAAAAATAAATGAGAGAAAAATATTTTCTCTCATCTCTTTCCTCTACAATAACCAGAGGTGCTACTTATAGGTAGGTGCAAACATTTTCTAAGGGATGTATGATGTGTTTTGGTTACATTTTTAAAGCATTTTTCTTTAAAAATACTATAAAATTTATACATATGGCATTTCTTCTACTGATTTAGCTTTAAATTTTGTTAATTTTAACATACAAAAAATACCCATGAAACACTAATAATTCCATCCCACTCTTCATTTGGAGATCACAAAGCTCTTCAAACCCATTAATGAATTAAGCCTCAACTCCCCTGTCTAAGAGGTTATATCCCCAATTTACATATGGGAAAAAGGAGACATAAGGAAGGTAAATGACAAAGTTACAAAGGATGCCTATGGAAATAGAACAGATCTTCCAGCTCCTAGCACTGTTCCTTAGTCTGTTTGCATTTTAGCTGCTGCTGAACCATTTTCTGATGTTTCATAGCTTACTACATACACTTCTTACATCTCAAATCAGCTGAATGAGGTATGATACCAATTATTAACTTCCAGTCATTCTGAACTTCCCTTCTTCATTCCAACCTAGCCTATATAGAAAAACTGTTTCACATAGATTCTCTCATTCTGACTCTCCCACCGCCCCACCACTGAATTTTAATTTCAGCACAAACACAAACCAAAACCCACGGCGATTATTTTGATATTGAAAATGTCATTCAGTTTTGCATTTTGGTGTACATTTGGGTTCAGAAGTAGCACAAGTTACGCAGCCTGCGTGGAATGTATGGTGATATGGCTCTCCATGTTAATGTTAATATTTTGTTAATCTCTATAATTTTATTCCAAATCAACGTTTACCAAGAAGCAGGAACCCACAAGGCTGCCTTACTTAGCTTTAGTTTAGGGGAAGCAACATCATCATCTTCAAGAAGAGGTCCCAGCTCTTTCTTTTTTTCTTTAAGAATCTTCTCCAGGATATGGGCATCGTTATATACCTATTAGGCATGAAAATGTTGAAAGAAAAATAATAAAACAATATTTAGGTTATTTGGTTCCTTAGGCTAGTGTAATAGAGTGTATCAAGAAAACTCTTAACACGAGAGTTAGCTCCTTAGTTTCAGTCGAGCATAATATTCTTTGCTTCCACTCTCAATTGAGTCTGTACTTTTGCAGTACATTGTTAAAACAGCTAGTTCATTCCACCCCAGAAAAAGGCCTCACATTAAACTGTCCTCTTGACTTTGTCCCCATCTCTTTTCCTTTCTATTTACATTTTCATCTGTTTCCTCTCTTTCACTTTTCAAAACACTCTTCCTGCATTCCCAAGGAAACCTTCTTTCAACTTCATCTGCTTCACCAAATGTTGTATCACCCTCCCCTTTTCCCCTAATGCTCCTAAGAAGTTCAGTCTACCCTCACTACCTTGGTTTTCTGTTCTGTTTTCCCTTGCATTCTTTAACATCTGTTTTATATTCCAAACCCTCCACCAAAAATCCCTTTCACCTATTTAGGTGACCTCAGTCACTTCTTGGATAAGATTAAGGTGCTACGGTCTATTCTAATCCTCCTTGATATCCCTCTTTTGATGTGGAGGATCAGTCCCTTTCACCTTCACTCCTCCCACCCCATCTATTCTTCAAGATTTTATAGATTCCATTTAATTTTCCTTCCTTCCCATTCTACGTTGGTATCACTCAGATTTCCCTTAGTCCCCTTTCTCTTTTCCTTCAGACTTATCCTTAGCTGACTTCACCAGCTCTTATGGTTTCAGCTAACACCTCCTCTGTGCTGATGGACTTCCATAACTACTACTTTTCCAACCTTTCCTGCCTTTTCCTTCTGACCATTCTTGTCTCAGAATGTCTTTCAGCCATCTCCTTTTAGATGTCCTATCAATTTAACCTCTATGGTTGTGGTTTTCAAAGGGATTTAAGGGAGTTTGGTACCCATAATCCATTTAATATCAATAGGAATTGAGTGTCTAAATTCTTTAAGCTCCTGTGAAATTCCCAGTTCAAATGCCTAAGAGTGAATTTGATCCTTCCTCCCAAAAACCTCTCTATCACTATTGGAGTCCATTATTCTTCTCATAAATCAAGGCTCATAAATTGGGTTTCATATTATACCTTGCTTTCTTGCTCCCCATATCCTGACTTTCCCAAAAATCCTGTATTCTTCCTCTACAGCATGTCTAAAAATCAGTCATTTCTCCCCATCCCTACAACAGTCCTTTCCCATACATCTTGGTCAACTTTCACCTGATTGCTGAAATCTTTTCTTTCTGTATTTTTTACTTCTCCCCTCACTCCCTTCTTGAGCAGTCAAATACTGCTGCTAAAATCCCTTTAATTCTCTTTTCCACTCTTATATTATTCTCTCTTGCCAGTCCTTTTGCTGGCTTTTCAAATCAATGTCAAGCTCCCCATTCTCATCTTGGAGACCCCGTTTTCTTTTTCTACTATCCCACATCGTCCACTCAACAACTTTCTCCTTTTGCTCCTCCTCTTCCTTTCTCTCTCTTCCATTCCTCTTCACGTCTTCTTCGCTGCTGTCTCTTATGCTTAGAATTATCTCCCTCCCTCCTCTAAATAATTCCTCAAACACAATTCCATCACAATTTTAAAAAAACCCTACTGTTCCAAGTTTCATAGACCATACTGGCACCCAAAATAGTGTCTCAGCTATTCTGTCCATGTCTTTACTGTATTATAAACACCCTGGGGGCAGGGACTGTGCTTCATGTATTTGTACATCAGGCACATAAACACTACTTAAATAACATGTGTATCTTATATCCTGACCTGCTTCTTTTGTTGTAGATGGTCATCAAACCAAAAAAATAAACCAAAGATCCACAATGCCTTTTCCTTTTAGATCTGAACATTAAGAATTATAAAAGCAAGCAAGGATATGGATGAATAGTTGACTGTATAGCTCATAGGATTCCTTGTCTCTTGTCTCTAGAAATGCACATGGGACTTCAGTACCACAAAATTCCAAACACAGACATCTAGCAGATGGCTCACTAGTATGTTCTATTTCAATGGAGACCCCATGTCAAAATCATCCCCAAAAGTTAAGCCATATTGAGAATATAAACATCTTATTTGTTAACAGTCTGCTATTGCTGTAGTCATCAGGCAAATATATTTTCAAGACAAGTAAATAAATGAAGTTCAGGTTGCAACCTGCGGTCATAAGGTTTCATGCCTCTTTGCCAATGTAGCTAATCAAACAGCATCAGATTATTTGCAGGCGTAGCTCCATGTTCTTCATTTGCCACATCAGATATTTCAATGATCTGATTAAGAGCAAGAGACCAATATTGCTTCTTAAATTTGCTTATGCTGTCCAGCTCAATGAGCTGTATTCATGACTTCAGGTTGCCAAGCAGAAATGTGTGTGTAAGTCATATATAGTGTATGTTTGGCATTAGCGAGCAACAACTGCAATTCTCATCTATTGGTATGCACCTTATTAATCATATCTTCCATATTACTTCAGTCACCACATATTCTGGTTGCCCTCATATAGTAAGATATCAGTGGTGTTTTACTTTCTTAAGGCATCAAAGATTCTTTTTTCCTATAACAAAAGCCATAGTATCCAGCTTCTCACTGTCATCCATAATTGTTGTCAACAGCGGGGTATGAATATATGTTTCTTCAATTATTTAAATACACTATTGTGTACACACTTTTCATCATCCTTGTGAAGAGCTTTTACATGATCACAACGTGTTTGTACATACCAATAAGAGCAGCTGTACCAATCTAGAGAGTCAAATCCTGAAGTCTTTACTCAGGCAAAATTCCCATTAACTCAGCTTATATGAGTAAAGTCTGAATGTGTACTCAGGATTTGGTCCATAAATAATAAAGTCATTTAATTACTAGTCACTTTCTGTTCACTCATCCATGGTAATTACTTTGTTAAAGAAGGATTTGTACTTCTCGTTTGCATACACTTAGCAGAATATACATCTAACTATAATAGATACATATTTAATTTAATAAGGGAGATAACGGCCATATGTAAACTGTCATCTCCATTCTGACATTATAAAAATAGCACGGTGAGATTTCATGCATACCTTCTCTCATCAATTTATCAAGTGTGTTCATTTGAGAAGTAGATACTTTTTCCTCCTGTCAGCCCTGCAAAATCATGCTGAGATCTAAGAGCCACACTGAGTTATTCACATCCCACACATCTCCCCATAATAATAAAAATTCTGACGGTCAAATTAGGTCCCTGATGACCCCAGTGTAATCCAATTGCCTTCAATGGGTTTACAGGGTGTAAGTTATGGGAACTGAGTAAACAACTGTTTATTATGCACCAAAAGAAAATAGAATAGCTAACTCTTTCTTAGCAGTTTCAGAACCAATACACCTAATAGGATTAAAAATTGAATTGTACAGTTAAATGATGTCCATTTAAAATGGAAGGTACTGTGTTTGTGTCTGTATATATCTGCAAGCAGAGGCAATATTCAAATTTTAAAAGCTCTGTACAGAAGTAGTAGTGTTCCTGTTTTAGAACAAGTGCTATGATGAGGTGCATATGCTTATTCTGTAACTATGAGCATAAACACGGGAAGAAATAACCAGAGATTGACTGTTATAAAATTCGAACACAATTTTTCCTTCTGCAACGAAGCATGAAGGTAACGGTGCCTGCATAATCTAAACAGTACCTGTATAATCTAAACAGTACCTGTGAGCCTTCCTCATTATAGTGCCTGGCATTTCGGAACATTAGCCTCATATCTTCTATCATAGCTTCCTCTCCTGAGTATTTATCACTGCGGATGTTATGCTCAATAATTTTTAAATCCATTGGCTCCAAGATGATTTTATAATAATCTGGATAGTCCTTTTTGGAGGGTTTAACCATAAATAGATCACAGAGTCTTCTGCCTGTGCCTGGCTCTCGAGCTTCAAGAACAACATTATATAAGATTTTCATTCGCTGCTTCTTTATATTCTTTTTACTGTTGAGAAAAAAAAAAAGTTATTTTTTCCCCTCACATACACCTACACCAGAACAGTATTTTTCTATCTACTGCAAGATACACTGATTGCAATTTTTAAAAATGTATATACACATCTGTACATAAAAGCCATCACTTACTAGAAATGAGTGCGTGTCGATTTTAAAAACAGTTTAGCGTGATGATAATAGGATTAGAGAATTTGGGTCCATAGGTCAGTGCAACTCAAGGTGAGGCAGACAGCTAATTTTAAAACACCACATCTTCTCTTCCTTTGCTCCACTTTCAGATAAAGAAGTTTCCCCAGCATCAAACAAACCGCTGTTTTCATGAATGATGCTACCTTACTCTAAATATTCCTCAATTTATTGAATCAGATTTATTATCAAATCTAGAGTTCCTGTGTCTCCCCTATATAACTGCATTTACCTATCATCCAGAAAGAGCGAATGGGTGTACTCATCATCTTAATTCATAAACTCTTGTGCCTGGATGAAGTAAATTTCATTTGTAAGACCTAAATGTTCAAGAAAGGCCTCTAATTCTGAGTGCCTCAATTTTGGGTATTCAACTTTACAAACCTTGAGCTTGGTTTCCAGAGGTGCTCAAGTCACTGAGATCTGTGAGTACTTGCCACCTTGGGGAAAAAAAAATATCAAGCCTAAGCTTCTGAAGCAGGACACTCAAAAACTGAGGCAAAATTCTAAAAATTTAGCCCTAAATGACTGCTTCAGTGGCAAAATGCACTATATACAGAGCATCAAAGAGACTTACAACTTTTCTCTGCATGTAAAAATCTTTCTACATTTCTCAGTGTATACAGTTACAAAAAGAAAATATAAAAAAGGCTCATTCCACCAATTAATAGAAAGAGGCTTCTGAATTGTTTGAACAGCTGTTAAAAAAAAAAAGTAAACTTTACCAATATAAGTCAAAGTAGCAAGTGGCCATAGTTATGGTGTCAGAGACACTTATTTGTCTCCCTATAGAAAACTATTATGATTTGGAGATATCGCAAATAAGAGATTTAAAAATATAATGAAGTTGTGATTTGTTAGCAATCATATGAAGTTGTTTATGACTCCTTACACACAACTGCACATCCTGTAATTTAATTATGTTGCAGATTTTTGTTTTAATAAGTCACATAGTCTTGTTTATCTTTTACTCAAATACAATGGGACACTTAGAACTAAACTTCCACAAAAGTGCTTCAGCCCAGCTTCTAAATTATACATTACATTTTGGTGGTTATCTTTCCAATCACCCAATCCACAGAGATAAATCTTTTAATGTGCTAACTGTGTACACAGAACTGCATGTGCAAATATACAGTTTTGGGTTTTTTTTGGAAGCATGAAGCATGGCCTTTATCATGAATTCCTCACAGAAGCCGATTAGCACCCAGTTTTCATAGGCCTAAGCTGAAGTACACAGAAGATTCTCCAAAATTGCTGCAGTACAGACATTTCAACATTTAGTTCTTCTCTGAATAAATAATTTTACGCATTTAAAAATCTATGCTTGCCAGGACAGTCTCATGAGATGAATCAGCTATGTCATGTTGGTTGCTCCCAGGAACAGCAGACATCATCATTACAAACAATTAAAAAGACAATAACAAAAAAAGATGTAATACGAATAAAATGTGATGGAGAAAGAAAAAGGGTTTCTTGGCTATACAAATTAAAGATCAGTAAGTGCATCAGAGAGTGGAAGACTCAGCTGGAGATTCACTTAAATAGTCACAAAAAGAATCAACACAGACTTACACTAGACAAACTCTTGAGGGCCCTACATTTCCCTGATTCTGTGCTTCCCAGTTCAATTTTTAATGTTTGCTCTGATAAATGTTAATGAGGCAAAAAAATTAGAAGGCAGAAATAGCAACACACCTATCCATACTCAAGGTTCAGGACATGATTTGCCACGTTGAAAGGGACATTCAAAAGAATTCCCTTTTTAACAGGCTATGTACACCACCAGCCTCATGAGGATGTTAGGATGTGTTTTATTCTGGCACTTCACTGTATCTGTTATCCTCTGGAATTCTTCAAAACTTTTCATCCCCACTAACTTAATTTTCAGAAGCTTATTCTACTTACTTTTATCAAATTTTCATCCACTGGAATGCAGTTTTAATTACTGCATTTACAAATCAAAACTAATTTTCACAACTGTATCTTTAATACAGAAACAAAAGGTTTGCTTTTCTTTACTATACTGCATCATTTTAGCAGGCCCACTTGTTTCCTTTTCAGTGAGTTCTTAGATTATTTAAAAAAGGATTTCAGTACTCTCTTGTATAAGAGGACCCAATACAATATATGATTTTAGGGCAATGAGGACGATTTAATTTGCTTGTGTTAGCAGTACACACCAATTCTACAGGACATACAAACTTGCACTTTTTGTGGTCTGTTCCTCTCTGCTCTCTATTTGGAACTTTATCCTCTCTCTCTTGGACCAGTCAGCTACCTTTCAGGATCTCTTTTCCCTCAATGGTATCAGCTCAGTTACTGTTTTTTTGGCTGAGCAATTTCTATCTTTGATTGGTCACTGCACTGGACAACATGGAGGATGATGTACAATTATATAATCATGCTTGTAAAAGATTCTCGTTTTGATGGTTCTGATCTGGTTTCACTTTTTTCCAGTCACTGTCCCTAGCATAACAGTGAACTCAGAACCTGGAAGTTTGACAGTAATAGGCTGGAGCAGAATGGAGGGACCTGAATCTCAGTTTACACCAACGAATTTCACTGTCTCCATCATTTCAGCAAACGTCAGACACGTTTCCCCAATGATATGAGGAAGAGTGGATGGTTTAGCATCTATTTTACCAAATATTATATTTTTCAATCTACAATCTTAGTGGGTGTTCATAATGCTTTCAGAGTACACTGTCTGGTATTTTGTTTTATGTAGACACTTTTTAATACTCTAGCACCTGTCATAATCATCCTATCCTCTTACATTTGATCTATTTACATCCTCCTTGGCCAAGATGATTGCTCATGGGGCATTTGGGGAGCGTGAGATCAGAAAGAAGGGAAAGGTGGCCCACAGCGACTAATGGTGGAAGTATTCTTGATATGTCCAAGTCAGATAAGAGCAATCCTATGATCTTATGCCTGGGAGTTTTCCCCATTCAAAAAAAATCAGTATCTTGCTAGAAGATTTAAGATTAACAAAATGTAACCATTGAAAATATATTTTTAAAATAAATTTATTTTACATTTGGAAATTACTAACGTAGTAAAAAGGAGAGCCATGTGCAAGGAAAACAAGGGAAAAAGAGCAACATAATTGTTGGCTCCAGATAACCTGTAATAACAATCACAAGAATTTATATAGTATCTTTTGAACTGAAAATACTATACCTTAAGTGAGAAACACAGATACAGTATTACGTAATTATGTAAAATGTCAGCATCACCCAATTTAAGAAACTGAAGTATAAATATTCTTGCCAGCTATACATTTATATATTAGTAAGAAAAGAGCAACATGGAAAAATTAAACAAATTAATTAATTATAACTGAAAAATGATAAGTTTCATAGTCTTAGAATTCACTGATGTTTTAATGCTCTTCCATAGGCTAATGAAAGCAGCAACAACAAGCTGTCTGTAGGAAAAATGAAAGTACATACCTTTTCCTTTTTGAACTTCCTGTATCAGATGTGGCAGAAGAGATCATACTGTCTCCGTCCTCAATGTCGTCTCTCCTAGCTAGCTCCTTCTTCTTTGCCTGAAAAAGAGCAAATCCCTAGTGTAAGACTCTCTACTGAATGTTCCCAGAATAAATGAATATTAAACAGCTGCACAGATCAGATTCACTCAGAAAGACAACTGCAGTTGTAGGATGCATAAATATTAAAGCACCATTAAAAGATTTCCAATTCCGGTAATTCAATTGAAGGTGTCTGCACACACAAAAATATATTAAAAATGGACATGAAAATCTTTGAAGAATCAATTCAAGCCAATGCTATTTCAGACAAGCAGCTATTTGAACTGTTCTGTAAATGTAGTAATCCATGATACAAAAAGTAAGTTAGCATCCTCCTATCATGATCATTTTAACTATATTGTATCAGTCAATTTTAAAGCTGCTTCTCTTACTTTCACAGTCTGATCTTAAACAGACCAAGAAATACTATTGCAAACAAATGATTTAGAGAGAAGTAAAAAGATCCTCTCCCCATTCAGCACATAATTTTTGCAGATCTACTTCCCAACAAAGATAGATGACCCACTATAGGATGCTCGGAGAGCTTCTGAACATTAAAATATGTTCAGGATACTTAACCATGGAAACTGCATTTCTGAATAACAACAGCTAATAAACTGTTATATATGTTATTGCACATTTAAAGGTTCCAAGTACTACCACCTAGATTCAGAAAATAAATTCATACATATAGCTATCTTGATTGTTTGCTGTTTTCTTTATACCTGCATAACTTGCTGCATTTTTAGTACTCTCTTATAGATGGCTGAATTAGGAACATTGTAGCGTTTAGCATTTTCAAACATTAAGTTCAGATCACACTCCAAGTGGTCTAGAGTTTCATATTCATGGTTCTTCAGTTTGGTTCTGTGGAATAGAAAGACACAATTTAATTTTTTTTAAATGTCTTTTTTCCCAAGCAAGTTAGTAACAGAAGAACTCTGATGTGGAGGAATTGTTCTGATGGTACTTTGAGAACTCAGCACTGCAACTGGACATGCCAAACAAAGTTGTTGTTTTTTTTTAAAGTGAATGTATCATTAAGAAAGATGTCCTTTAGACAGCTCTGGAGACTGTAGCCCTCTTTTTGTACACAGAATAGATATAGAACAGGAGACAGAAGCATAAACTTCCCCTATAACTGCTCCAGCATGCCTGGAAGGTCCACCTGCAGCATAAAAGGTAATTCAACCCCCTTTTTCATTGTGGGCATGATCCTACAAAGTAAGTCAGCATCACATGAAAAATGCTAAGTGCCAATGGCTTCCGTTATCTTCAACGGGAACTGATGATGCGCCACACCTCCTTGGATCAGGCACTCCATTTTTGGCCTCTGCTAAAACTGCCAACAAGAAGCATGCACATTAGTGCTAACTGCAGTAAAGTTTGTTATGGAATTACTATTAAGAGCTGGTCTGGGACCTTCAAGTCATTTCATGTCTGAAAACAAATTGCAATCAAATGCACTGATTTGCAGGCACCGTTTGCTTTTTTCCTGTTTCCTCTTATGTGCTGGAAAAATTCCTAGTCTAAACCTTTATTCTCTATCAAGTCCCTCCTCAAAAAACTTATCTCAACTACAATGCATACAGAAAACTGGAATCTACAAAACAGCACACAATAACTGCTAGGCAGGCAGCAAGCTATGACTACTACTACTGAGTAGCTAAAAATTGATCATAGCCTATTATTTTTGTTATCCCGCCTCTCTCACATCTCACTCCCAGCCTGCTTGTTTATCACGTCCATCTGTTGTGTGTTGTCTTTTAATTCATAAGTAGGGACTGTCATTTATGTTCGCACAGACCCTGCCACAATCGGCAACTGAGCCAGTGGAGGCCTTTAGAGGCTACCACAATATAAAGGTAACCACTTTTGGTCAACACCAAACTGCACTGTGACCCAGGAGCGTGAAAGGCTGTATTCTAAACAGTTCCCTGAGTCACCCAGTCCCATTATTATTATTAAACAAGATTCTGTATTTCTCAGCAATGGGTGAGGAGAACATTGCTAGTTCAAACACGGTGAGCAGCTGCAATTGTTATGGAAATCACTGAGTCATAAACATGCATCTCCACTATGTCACCTCGAAAGAATAATTTTCCAGAACAGAATCACACTTCAATTGCATTGTTCACATGGTTCCTATCTGCATCCTCCCCACTGTATGCATTACAGCAAATGCCATTTTCCTGTTCAGTCTGGAGTGTCAGCGGATCTCTACTGTTGGGGGAGAAATAAACTCCTGAACAAAGATCTTGAACATTAGGAGGAACAGAACTAATTTTCTAAGATTTTGCTTTACTGAAGGTGTTAAATCCATCAGATAAGTGGAAAATTCCACTTGCTTAGTCCCACTGCGGCAGACTTTAGCCAATCAGCTTCTGCCCTTATGGCGCCAAACTGCAGCCAATCAGTGAAGACTCTTGTTTACTTGGAACTTGTTGTTGAAAGTTACTGTATCTCTTGTTCTGATTCTTGTGTTTGTATAAAACTAAAATGCCCCCACTGTTCGGGGCTCAGACTTTGGATAAGATTCCTCTGAGCCTTTGCTAGCAAATAAAATCTGTTTAACTTTCTACGATGCCTGGGTATCCGAGCTCCTAATTTACACCTTCATTTTTGGCGCCCAACGTGGGGCTCGAGAGGGTCCCCTTTGTGGACCTCCTTGACTGACCCCCGTCGTCGAGACCCGAGGCGTGGAGCAGCTGCTGCGGACCCAGGCGTCACCGAAGATTTCTTCGGAGGGTCGGCTAAGGCTCTCCTTGCCTGGGCGGGCGCGGAAGCGGTCACAGGGAACCCAAGGAAGGCACTAGAAACACAGAACAGTCCGGACCAGGTACCAGGAGGCGGCCGTCTACGGGATCTGGCAAATATCTGGGGATTAATCTGATAGGCCCTCTCCTTAAGGAGAGAAGGGGAGCTTGATCACCTCCCTAGTTCCCACTAGTATTCCCTGTACAAACGGAACAGGGAGGAAACTGGGAACTATATCTGGAATCTGGAAATTCGGGGAACCGGTTCGTGGTGTGAGTGTGTGTGATTGAAACGCAGAGTCTTCTGCGTAACGAGTGAAGTCCCCCCCAGGCCTGTGTCAGGGCCTCTGAAGAGTGCAGTTCCCAACCAGGAGACCGCGTTTGGGTCACTCCAAGAGGCAGCGGCGTTACTTGTTTCCTGATTGTCTAACCAGGAGGACCCCTTACCGCCTGGTCTGTACCCCTTCCCTCTGTACCTGTCTTGGTCATTTGTGTTGTCTGTCACGTTGCACACGATAGGACCTTATGGGGGGAGGAAGCAGCACATGCACTCCTCTGGAGTGCATGCTGAGAAACTTCAAGAAGGGATTTGGGCTGGACCTAGACCCTGAAAAGCTTAGAATTAAGTGTCAGTATAGGTGGCCAGCACTAGGATCTGTAGTAGACTGGCCCCCTGAAGGAACTTGGGATTATTCAACTGCTGCCCAGGTACTAAACACAGTCATAGTTGAAGGAAATCCAGGTTGCCCAGAAGATATACCCTATATAGAGGCTTGGATCCGAGTTTTGGTAGAAAGACCCTCTTGGGCCAGGCCTCATTTAGAGAAAAAGGCATTAGCCATGGTAAACAAAGCTATGAGGAGAGAGCGTCCAGTAAAATCAAAACCCTCCGACCCAGTAAAGCAACCCTCTGCACCAGAAAAGCTTAAAACCCTGAAGTCCCCCATATTGACTACCCCACCTAGCCCGCCACCTCCGCCCTATGTTCCCGTTTACCCTCAACTGCCAGTGGCCCCTCCCCAGGTTCAGCAAGTTTCCTCCAGTGGTCAGGTTATGCAGGACTCGGAGGAAGAAAACGAAGAGGAGGAAAAGAACGGGGAGGGAGTAGCAGGACTATCAGATCTGGATAAGCAGGCCAGCACTCCTGTTAGTCATGGGACAAGGAGAAAGCAAAAGGAGCAAAAGAATAGGGAGTCTAGTTCTAATAAAGTAGGGACATATCCCGTCCGTCAGGTGACGCAGGTCTTGCCAGCCAATTTAGCTGGAGGCAACCCTATCCAAGTGCCAATTTACCAGTACAGTCCCTTCAATACCAGTGACCTGCTAAATTGGAAAAATCATTATCCGTCCTATATTGAGAAACCTGAACAATTAATCGAGTTAGTGGTAGGATTAATAGCCACCCATGATCCGACCTGGCAGGATATGAAGCAATTAATGTTTCATCTATTAACTACTGAAGAAAGAAACCAAACGATAAAAAATATGGAAGATGAGGCAAAAAGTCAAATGCCCCAGGATGAGCGAGATGAGCAGGCCTATATCAGAGAGAGGGTTCCCCGAGTAGACCCCAATTGGAATATTAATACTGAAGATGGGCGTCGAGCGATGAGGGAATATCAGCAGCGAGTAGTAAGAGCTCTAAGAAAGGGAAAGAAAAGACCCATTAATATCAGCAAGGTACATGAGACTCTCCAGAAACCGGATGAGTCCCCAGGAGACTTCTTAGAAAGACTCATGAGTGCCTACAGGCAATACACTCCCTTCGATCCAGAAGCCTCAGAAAATGCCCAGATGATAAATATGACCTTTGTTAGCCAGTCAGCTCCAGATATTAGAAAGAAGTTTCAGAAGTTGGAAGGTTTCGAGGGCATGAACTTATCTCAGTTAAAGGCAGTGGCCGATAAAGTATACATGAACCGGGAAGTTGAGGAAAAGAAAGAGAGTGAGAGGAAAATGAAAAAGAAGGCTGAATTGTTGGCTGCTGCGATAGAAGTACGCCGGCAGGGCAGACCAGAGAGAAGCAGAGGATGGGGCCGAGGGGTGGCCAGAGGCCAAGCCCCACGGTACCCCAGGGAAGAAGGAGTTTTAGGAAGGAATCAATGTGCTTACTGTAAAGAGGAAGGACACTGGAAGGGCGAGTGCCCCAAAAGACCTCAGATAAGGGGAAGAGGAAGAGGTTGCGGGGTGCCATTTGAAGGGAGAATGGACCACAGCCGATACCAGAGAGAAGCCGCCAACACCTCCGACTTAATCGGGTTGGCCGACATGGCCCAATGGGAAAACCAGAGCCGAGAATGAAGTCGACCTGGGCCCTTGAATTTGGGTCCCCAAGAGCCCATGGTCGAAGTACAAATAGGGACCCAAACTTACCCTTGCCTGGTGGATACCAGAGCTCAATACTCAGTAATGCCAAACAAAATAGCTCCAGCTACTGGGACATCTGTTACTATTGTAGGGGCCACAGGGGTACAACAGAAGAGGTACTTAATGAAGAGGAGGGAAATCAGCATAGGTGACAGAACGGTCACCCATCAATTCCTGTACGTTCCTGAATGCCCCGTACCCCTTCTGGGACGGGACCTGCTGGCCAAGCTCCAGGCCGAGATAAGGTTCTTACCAGAGGGAAATGTAAGCCTCCAGATTGGTCAGACCCCCACCGCCCTGGCCCAGATCCATTTGGTGCTGCCGCTAAAAGAGGAATGGAGAATATATCAGTCTCCCGAACATACATCAGGTGTCCTCTGGCAGCATATGAAAATACCGGGAGTATGGGCTGAAGACAACCCTCCCGGGTTGGCCATAGACGCCGTTCCCGTGGTGGTGGAACTAAAGCCAGGAGCCTCTCCCGTGTCCATCCGCCAGTACCCCATACCCCGGGTGGCCCTGAAGACTATAAATCAACACCTCCTCCGATTGTATCAGAATGGGATTCTAAAGAAGGTTCAATCCCCTTGGAACACTCCCTTGCTGCCCGTCAAAAAGCCTGGAACTACAGATTACCGACCCGTCCAAGATTTAAGGGGAGTGAACCAAGCCACAGTAACCCTACATCCTGTAGTACCCAATCCCTACATATTGCTAGGTATAATCCCGCACAAAGACACTTGGTTCTCAGTGTTGGATTTAAAAGACGCCTTCTTCTGTATACCCCTAGCTGAACAGTCCCAAGAGATTTTTGCCTTCACTTGGGAAGACCCCGAGACTGGAAGTAAGGGACAGTACTCGTGGACTCGTTTGCCCCAAGGGTTCCAAAATCCTCCGACTCTCTTTGGGGAAGCATTAGCCCGAGATTTAGCTGAATACCGGACTGAGTCGTCTGCCACACTTCTCCAATATATAGATGACCTGCTAATTGGCACTGAAAAGAGGGAAGATTGCTTTCAAGAAACACAAAAATTATTACGACACTTGTATAAAAAGGGGTATCGAGTGTCCAAGAGGAAGGCTCAGCTCTGTCAAAAGGAAGTAAAATACCTAGGTTATACTATCAGCCAAGGGCAAAGACAGCTAGATAATGGAAGAAAACAAGTTATATGCCAGATACCATCTCCTGAGACTAGAAAGGAGCTCTGAGCCTTCTTGGGCACAGCAGGTTACTGCCGAATTTGGATCCCAAATTTCGCCCAGATCGCCAAACCACTCTATGAATTAACAAAAGGGGGGGATCGAATCAGCACCCCTAAAATGGGAAGCCCAGCACCAGCAAGCCTTTGAGAAACTAAAAACCGAACTTATCAGAGCCCCTGCCCTGGGACTGCCTGACCTGACTAAGCCATTCTACTTATATGTGCATGAACGACAAGGCATAGCTCTGGGAGTTCTGACCCAAATTTTAGGTACCTGGCATCGACCGGTTGCGTATCTCTCCAAGCAATTAGATGCAGTAGCAAAAGGGTGGCCCCCGTGCCTATGGGCCATAGCAGCAACAGCAACCTTAACAGGGGAAGCAGATAAGATGACATTTGGACAGGAATTAATCATCCGAACCCCCCCATAATGTTAATGCCCTGCTTGAATACAAAGGAAACCAGTGGTTCACTGCCTCCCGAATGGTGAAATATCAGGCCCTACTGTGTGAGAAGCCCAGAATTAAGGTTGAGACTGTAACTACCCTAAATCCAGCTACCCTGCTGCCCCAGCCAAATGAAGAAACCCTCCATGACTGCATACAAACTATGGACGAGGTTTATTCTAGCCGATCAGACCGCACAGACGTGCCCCTCCCTAATGCAGATTATGTGTGGTTCACAGATGGAAGCAGTATGATAGAAAATGGAGTCCGGAGGGCAGGCTACGCGATAGTATCTCAGGAAGAAATAATTGAAGCCTCCAACTTGCCCACGGGCACTTCAGCTCAAAAAGCTGAGCTAATAGCTCTAATCCGTGCCCTAGAACTAGCTGAGGGAAAAAGATTGAATGTATATACAGATTCCCAGTATGCCTTCATGACGCTACATGCGCATGGAGCCCTGTATAAAGAAAAAGGATTAATAACCTCAAGGGGAAGTGGGATTAAACATGCTGAGCAGATTCTCCACTTGCTAGAAGCTGTGTGGAAACCACAGAAGGTAGCTGTTATGCATTGCAAGGGACACTCTGGAAGAACCGATAGCATTAGCCGAGGAAACCACCAAGCTGACCTTGCAGCCAAGGAAGCCACTCGCCAAGGTGGGCCACCAAAAGAAATGAAGTTCACGGGAATAGTAAAGACCTGGTTAAATATATCAGATTGGAAACCTGTCTACACCCCCCAAGAAAAGGAATGGGCTCTCACCAGAATGCAGGCTAAGGCACGTCCTGATGGATGGTACCAATTCCCAGATAGCAGACTCTATGTTCCTAAGCATCTGGCATGGACTGTGATACAGGATGCCCACGCAGTATTACACCTCGGAAGGGAAGCTCTAGCACGAGCACTGGGAAAACAGTTGTACATAGATGGCATCCATGTACTGGCAGGGCAGGCCGCTCACCGATGTTGTGTGTGTGCCCAAAATAACCCCAGAGCAGGTCCAGCCCCACCCCCAGGAGTACTGCACCAAGGGCATACTCCCTTCGAAGACATCATGGTGGATTTCACTGAGATGCCTCAAGCAGGTTGTCTCCGTTATCTCCTGGTCCTAGTAGACACCTACTCCGGGTGGATTGAAGCCTACCCCACCCAAACTGAGAAAGCATAGAAGTGGCTCGGGCTCTCCTAAGGGACATCATCCCCAGATATGGTATGCCTCTAACTATTGGATCTGACAACGGGCCGGCATTCGTATCCGAACTGACTCAAAATCTAAGCTCCTTGCTGAAAACTGATTGGAAACTGCACTGTGCCTGGAGGCCACAAAGCAGCGGAAAAGTAGAAGGGGCAAATAGAACTTTGAAAAATCAGCTGGCTAAACTCACTCAAGAAACTCAGCCTTAGCCTTACCCTTAGCTCTGTTCCATATTAGATGCTTGCCTCACAGACAGACGGGACTATCTCCCTTTGAAATTATGTTTGGCCGACCCCCTGCCCTTGTGCACGGTCTTAGGGCCTCCGAGACAGAACTAGGTCACCTATCCTTAACTAGGGAAGTGCAGGCCTTAGGTAAAGTTTTAAGTGAACTGCAAAAATATGTTCTGGAGCGAGAATCCTTGCCTATTATCACGACTGTACATCCCTTTGCCCCAGGGGATGAGGTCTGGATAAAGGATTGGGCTGCCACTGATTTATCACCCAAGTGGAAAGGACCCTTTACTGTTTTGCTTTCTACTCCTACAGCTGTCAAGGTAGTCGGGGTAAAACCCTGGGTTCATTGGTCCAGAGTAAAACCCGCTTGTAAGTGGGATACCTCCCTGCACCCGCATCAGCCCTTGAAGCTCACCCTACGACGTAGGGGTACGACAGGTCTAGTCGGCGCCACCTAGCTACAGCCCTGATGACTTTCGCCAGCAATCCAAAGGTCGCCAGAAGCCGGACTGCTGCAACTTACGATCATCATGGGACAATTGAACTTGGGGGTTGTTGTAAAAATGTATTAATATGGATATGTTTGATTCTCTCAAGTCTGTTACCCTGCTGTCATGCAGGGCAGGGCTCTTGTGCTCCGTGTCTAACCATGGCAAGAAAGGGAAATGTCATTGAAACTGTCCTAGTATACCAGTCCCAGTATCGGTGTCTAGGGATCCAGGGCACGTGTAACTACCACAACATCACCTATGCAACCTGTAAGGTAGGGACTGCCACCACATGTTATGATCCCCAGATTGATCCTGCCCAGAGCTGGCTGTATGTTTATGTAGGACCTGCCTATGCAGGGAATAAGGAAGGAGAGGTCCACTTTAAAACCCAGTTAAAACACCCTCACGATAAGGCAACTGTAACCTTAGAACCCTGTAAGTTAGCCTTATGGCCTACCTCTTGTGGGAACATAGCCTGGCATAAAACTTATATCTTCAATGACAAGTACATCTGTCCCCGTCATTCCTTCAGGAAGTCTTACCCTTGCCTAAATCAAAAGCAGTTTTACTGCCCTTCCTGGGGTTGTGTAGAATGGGCCACCTGGCTCACTGACCCTGCCGCTCCAGCTAAGCTTACTAAAGTCCCGGTCCCATCTGATTGCAAAATGTACGCTTGCAATTATGTAAACTTCACCATCAATAATGTCCAGACATTCCTTAGTAAATATGGCTCGCATTTTGGAATTCGAATTCAGGGCTTGACCCTGGTGGATTCTTCACCTTGAAACTCCACACTCTGTATGCTCAGTCCACCAGCCACCAGCTGGTACATTCAGGATTCTGGGAAACCATGTCTGCCCCTATAGATATCCCAGAGACCGCGAAAAATTTGTTCATTGAGCTAGGCACTGCCATTGGTAAATCTTTAAATGTGACCAATTGTTTTATATGTGGAGGCACTAACATGGGAGACCAGTGGCCATGGGAAGCAGCAGAATGGAATGTCTCTGAGCCTTATAATAGAACTGGCCAACCGCCCCACCTGGGTACCAGTCATTGGGCTCTTAAAAGCAGTATTCTAGGCCGATGGTGTGTTCAAAGGGTAGCCCCTAAGGGCAAATGGATGGGAGATAGCAGTTGTGAAACCCTAACCATCCTAAACCGAACTGTCCTCCAGTGGCCAAACGCATCTGTCATCCCAAGAAACAATCTCTGGGGTGAATATCCTTTTAATGCCTCTCTTAGCAAGGCATCATATGCTGGTCCTTGGGAAGCTCCGCCTGGGCTGTATTGGATTTGTGGCTCTCTAGCACATTCACGGTTGCCTGCTAACTGGAAGGGAACTTGTATGCTTGGGGAAATCCGACCTTCCTTTTTCCTAATACCTCTTAGTCAAGGTGAACGCCTTGGACGCCCAGTTCTGGCCTCTGAGCTGGATAGGAAAAAGAGAATGCTTCAACCTGATTTCAAAATAGGAGACTGGAAGAATTGTGCAATACTATGGGCCAGCCACCTGGGCTCAGGATGGCTCATATGGATACCGGACCCCTGTGTATATGTTAAATCGCATTATTCGGCTCCAAGCTGTACTAGAAATAATAACCAATGAAACCTCCAGGGCCCTAAACCTTTTGGCTAAACAGCATACCCAGGTTAGAAACGCCATTTACCAGAATCGACTAGCTCTGGATTACTTATTACTGGCCGAAGGAGGGGTATGTGGAAAGTTCAACCTAACTGACTGCTGCCTGCAAATAGATGATCATGGAGAAGTAATTAGCGATATTACTGATAACATCCACAAACTTGCCCATGTACCAACCCAAAAGTGGGAAAGTTTTAAATGGGAAAATGTTTTTGGAAGTTGGTTTCCCTCTCTAGGAGGATTTAAAGGGTTATTAGGCATGATTGTAATTATTTGCTTAGGATGTATTCTTTTGCCTTGTTTGGTACCCATTGTAATCAGTAGCTTTAAATCAGTTGTAGCTGCCACGGCTGAACCAAAGGCAGCTGCTCAGGTCATGGCCATGTGGGAATATTCTAAAATTGCCGGAGAAGATAGTGATGGTGATACTTTCAAGGTAGCAACTGGAGCAACTTGAAGTATCAAAGGGGGGAATGAAGGGGTTAAATCCATCAGATAAGTGGAAAATTCCACTTGCTTAGTCCCACTGCGGCAGACTTTAGCCAATCAGCTTCTGCCCTTATGGCGCCAAACTGCAGCCAATCAGTGAAGACTCTTGTTTACTTGGAACTTGTTGTTGAAAGTTACTGTATCTCTTGTTCTGATTCTTGTGTTTGTATAAAACTAAAATGCCCCCACTGTTCGGGGCTCAGACTTTGGATAAGATTCCTCTGAGCCTTTGCTAGCAAATAAAATCTGTTTAACTTTCTACGATGCCTGGGTATCCGAGCTCCTAATTTACGCCTTCATTACAATATGTCATTTTAAGTCAACACATTTTATTAATACTTTAGAAGACTGAATCACCTGTTAATCTCTTTTAAACTTAGCAGCTCACTTTTCATAAACTCAACATAAACAACAGATTGAAGTTTTGGGGATTTTTTTTGCAAACTTCTCCCACTCCATATTGTTAGGGTACCACTCTTTCCCATGCTAGGTTATCAAAATCCACTACTTAGGGGCTTTGGTACAAATTAAGTTAGGAGTCAAATTTAGTTTTGAATTGTGTTCTGCCATTGCATTAACATTAACTATTTGCATGAGTGTAAAGAGGGTAGAATTTGGCACTATGCATTCTGTATATATTACTCAGAGCAGGTTGGGGTTTTGGGGGGTTTTATTTTATTTTTTAAACAGACAAAGCACACAATGTTTTTTTCAAGATCTTGTCTGTGATGTACTTAGTGATGTGATATTCCATATTCATGAAAATATAAGTTTCATGTCTGTTCCATTTGTCTAGCATCAAACACTATAGGATGCTTTTATTCCAACTAATTAGAAAATTGATTAATATACTATGCATATTTGTTTTTTTAAAGATAGATCGTGTATAATAAAATATATATATTAATTCTTCAAGTCTAACAAAAGATATTGACAAGTTTACTGTGTGTGCATGCATGTACATACACATACCCTTGTTGAACACTTAAATTAAAAGGACAATACACCATTAGACACACACAAAACAACACAAGGTAGAAAGCATCAGTGTCATGAGAAACTGCAAAAGGAAACTATTTTGTGAGAGAAGAGAAACATGTATTTTTTCAAAAGAAGGACATTTTAACATTATTCTAATTTCCCAGTTTACATGGGGATTATCCAATGTGCAAATGACAAGACTTTTGCTTGCTTGTTGCTTAGCTGATGAAATGTACATGTGGTATGTAAAACAGATTTGCACTGTTAACAGAGAAAAGCTGAATGGAAGCACGCAATTTACATTTTCGAAGTGTAATTTTATTATGTTCTTTGACATGTTTTCCCCATACACTAATTGGGAATAAATTATGCAAGTTATCGGAGTCTTCTAAAATTGTTAGTTAGAACTTAACCCGTATATAAAAGATTAATCAAAATACTAACTCTGGGTGCTCGTTAAGGGAATATACTGAGGTGTGCAATAGGAGAGAATTTCCCACAAAAAAAGATCCTGCTTCTCTCTCAAGCAATGTTGATGGCATCTGACCAATATTTTTTGTTAATATTTCTTTCTTCAGAGGACTGTGACAATTCACATAGATTAGCGGTACATAAACTTTTCCATAATTTGACGCATGCACCCCTCCATTACTTGTAATCTAAAACTGTTCTTTTTGTTTTGCATTACTTGTCATCTGAAACTGTTTATCGCACTTGCAGGTAGAGGGGAAACAAAGAGATGAGACCATTCATTCGATTTAGTCTTATAGCGTCTGGCTCACTCAAGAGGTCCTGGGCTCTCAATTATTATTATATATAAAAACATTTATATATATATATATATATATATATATATATATATATAAAAACATTTGCAAGAGTATATTCATCTTTACTGCTAAGCCTGAGTTGTTGGAGGAGAAGGGAAAAAAGCTACCCCTTCTCCATTCTGAAGTATTTGCTACACAGGTAATCATTAGGGCTGGGATAAAGAACTTTGTATATTTATACTAAAGTTCATCACCTTGAAAGCAAACTAGGTGTGTACATGAAATACTCAATTGCTTCTCAATTGTTTGCTAAGCCAACTAATTGAAATTCTGTTTTAATTCTAGCAATGTATTTTGATTGCTGTGTTAGCTAAAAGGTTTTGCTCAACTCTCTGAAGACTCCTTATGCATTCCACCTACCCACACACCAAATACTCTTTGTGCTATTCCTCTTTATTTAGGGATGGTCTAAACACAGTTCCTGTACCTATTTAACTATATCAATGTCAATTCTTATTTCTGTAAATTTATATCGATATAACTATGGCCATATTGGGAGCATGGTGTGTGCGGGGCACTGATTTAATTGTAACTATTTCTAAACAGTTGAAATCAGTGCAAGAACTGAATACAGATAAGCCTTTAGAGAGATTCATTAAAGATCTAACATTAAATTGAAACACAAGAGCTTAATATTATGAGGACAAGTTTAAGAATCCTTTAGAAAAACTCCTATTTAGATTTTAAATACACATACACAAGTTCTAGACACCTTAACAACATATTTAAACTCACAATCCACATAGGAACTAATCCAGCAGCATGATAAGCTACTTTATTGTATCAGCCAACAACATAACCCAATTCCTCTTCAACCAACCCTCCATAACTTTAACCCATCTCAAAGCCTGTATCAAAAAGATGGGCTTTTGCAGCATGCTTTGAAGTTCGACAAACACAAGCTAAGCTCCAGAGGCCAGAGGCTCTCCCAGAGAATACCCTGCCTGCAGGGCCCCCCTTTTATAACGAGGGGATTCCAGTTTGACCACCTATGATGACAACAGTTTAACTGTGTGGTACAGGGCGAGAAGGAATTTTTCAAGTTGGCAAGTCCCAAACCATTTAGTGCTTTATAGCTCAAAATACCTTAAACTTCATTGGGAAACCAACAAGCAGCCAATGCAGACCCCAGATCACCGGCATCATGTGGCTGCTGGAAATATATATTGCGTAGTACAAGGGCCTCCGCATTTTATACAAGCTTTGTTTTCTGAATGGATTTTAGATGCAGGATCATGTAGCGTGCAGAGCAGTAGTCTAATTTTGAAGTGACAAAAGCAGGGATAAGGCTATTAAGAAAATGTAAC
Organism: Mesoclemmys tuberculata; assembly: GCA_007922155.1. Classification (NCBI taxonomy): domain Eukaryota; kingdom Metazoa; phylum Chordata; order Testudines; family Chelidae; genus Mesoclemmys; species Mesoclemmys tuberculata. Next base: position 6,297,484 of record ML677085.1, read on the forward strand.
TTTCAGAAAAATATCTGAAGCTGCCATTAATTAGGAATTCTAAACCTGTGTTATCTGGAGAGATGTGCTCTCTCTCTTATACAGAGGTTCTGTGCAAACATGTCCAGTCGACCAGTCAGAGTACCATAAAGCTGGTTTATATGTGAAGTGATCAGGCACATCTTATGGAGCCTAATGAGAAGTAAAACCGGGACCTAACCTCACAAAGAGGGGTGGGAAGGAGAAGAGAACACGAAGAGGGTTCCTCTACCTTTTAAATGAAGGAGGGGGGTTTCCTAATTATTTTGCAACTAAGTGAGGTTTGTATCTGATGGCATTTCTGTTCTAACCAGAGTCTTTCTAGGGTACTGCAAAATTAAGAATTTCTGATTTTAATGAAATATGGTCTAAAGTTCATAATTACATTTGCACAAAACTTTAAGGCATGAGTAAATTATTGATTAGAACACCTACATGGACTGGATAGATAGGTGCCAACTGGCCATGTGGACATTCATGTGAAGCACGGGCTAACTGTAGGCACACAACACCGGACTGTTGTCACCATATAAGGGGACGATAAAGGAGATTATTCACATAAGTACTTTGAACAAATCTAATTATACTCAAAGTAAAACTTAGATATCATGATTCTTCTGGTTCTGCAGAATGAGATGTGCCTTCAGTAGAACACTAAATACCACACCTCTGCTACTTTGGGTGGTAACAGACCCTTTTCATTGGCTTATTTTGAACAGTGAGGCTTAAACTAGCAAAAATCATAGTTCCATTCAGCAATGCACTGCTGTAACTCAGCAAACCCTATGTATGCGATCCTTTATATAACAAAAACCCAAGAATAAGCTAAACTACATGGTTGATGGTATTGGTATGGAAATATTTCAAAGAATGAGCTCAAGAACAAGTTTAGTCTCTTCTGATCCAACCTCAAAAGATCCAGAGTGTAGAATGTACTGCATTTGAAAGTATTTCCCTCTTAAACGAAGGGATTTTTTCCCCCAAGAAGACAGATTAGTTCAATTCTTTTGCTACTGGAATCTGGGAACAGCTCTGAAGTCCAATGAGCCCAAATTAACCTTGGCATGACATCTCCCTTGCTTTGGACCTCTTCATGACTAGAATATGAAAGGAATTGAATAAGCACTCTAGCCACTCCAAGTTCTACCAGTAGCTGATTACTTTCATTTTTGAAATTTAAGGACAAAAAGATACCTGGCTCCACATTCAGACAAAACTATCTAGGTGGATCCTGGAAACAGCATTTTAATGATACAGTAATTAACAAATTGCATGCTTCCTATTTTTCTTTATTCTGAATGCATACCACATGCAGAGTCCATGGAAAAATGCAAAAAAGCCAAGGAAGGATTAAAACATCAAAATCTGTTTGTGAAAATATACGTTTATAACCTTGCCTGACCTTTGCCTCTGAATGAAGGAATTCAAGGAAAAAAAATAGTGCCATTTTTTCTTAGAGAAGACAGACAGCACTCGGGAAACACATTTGACCAAAGAAGCAAAAGAATAGAACAAACTGTTCTCAGTGGTTTTTGAAATGCCAAACTCTTTTTATATTAAAGATGACACTAAAGACTATGAATATGCACTGCCAACATTTGCTAACATATTAAAAATAGTTATACAAACTTTTACATAATAACAGCATGTTACAAGAAACATCTCTAACATTCTTCAAAGCTTTCCTAGTAATCTGTCCAAAGGGAAATGAAAATTTGTAAATCTCAAAAAGCAGTGAATATTTACATTACATTTATATTTATTTTGGTTAAATATTTACTATTTAACCAAAAAGGACTAATTACTATAATTTCTGTTTCAAAGTATTCACGAATATTTAAGGAAGCTGGATTGTTTCACTTTGCTGATTTCTAAAATCAATGAACACCACACACAGTTGCATTATTTTTCAGAATGAGTAATCAAACAAATATAATTGAACTAAAAAAGGGATGTTAGTCTTATTCACGTTGCGAGAAGGTTCTTACTGGCAAAGCAAACCATTATTTAGTTTAATTGTGACAGGCTGAGAAATTTAAACACCAAGCAACTTCTTTCTGTAACTCTCAAAGAGAACTGTATTTTATAATCTAATCTGCAAAAAAAAAAAAAATAGTGCTATATTCCAAGTGCTATATTCCACATACACCTTTCATGCATTAATTCCTTTATTCAAACATCAGTCCCCATTAAATGCCACCTTTTTGCTCATAATTCAAGTGAGCTATCATGTTTTATTCTTCTATTTGCTGCAGCTACTTCACTTTTAAATTACAGAGCAAAATATGTTTGACCATGATATACAAACAGTCCTGTCTTAATATCATCTGAGGGATGAGACTCATCACTCAAAAACTGAGTTAGTAATTTCCAAGAAAATCTTAACACTCTCCTTGTACATATGCGTTGCAATAAAGTGTTCGGATGCTATCTATTCACATGAAGATATGAATTGGGATATCTGCTTACCAGAGGTGGTGATGTTGCGGTTTTGTTTGTTTTTTTTAAATGTAGTCTTAAGTAGGAGAATGCTACAACCTAGCCTGAGCATTTTGCGGTAGACCCACAGATTTTTCAACTTAACTATCTCCGGTCCACCATTTATCGCAACCCTGCACAGGACTTTCTTTAGGCATTTTGGGGGGGTAAGGGTGAGGGGAAGGGAGCAGGCAGTAAGATTATTCTTAGGGCATGTGCAACCTCCTTCTCCCCTCCCAATTTAATACATTAAAATGTGATAGTGACTAAAAGAGTCTTCAAAACTTTCAGCTTTTTCTGTTGTGGAAGAGGAGCTCATCTGCTTGTCTTGGGTATCATAGTTGCAGTGGTGCTGGAAAAAAGGTTATTAATCTTTTGTATCTGTTACTCTTTTTGTATCTGTTGCTCTTCAAGATGTGTTGCTGATGTCCATTCCATGTCAGGCGTGTGCACAGTTGCGGGAGATTTTTCCCGAGTGGTATCCATAGGTCTGGCTCTAGCGCCCTCTGGAGCCATGTGCATATGCTCCAGTATAAGTGGCACTCCCAGTTCTCCACCCACTCAGATCCTTCTTGTCAGACACTCCAACAGAGGGTAGGAGAGCGGGTCATGAGATGGACATAAGCAACATGTCTCAAAGAACAACAGTTATGAAAGGTTTAGTAACTGTTTTTTTTTTGAGTGCTTGTTCATGTCCATTCCATGTCAAGTAACTCTTAAGCAATACCTTCAATGGCAGACTTGGAGTGCATGATTGTGCTGATTGCAACACTGCTCTCCCAACATGGGCATCATCTCTGGCCTGTTGGGTGACTGCATAATGAGTCGCGAAGGTGTGGACTGATGACAAAGTTGTCATCTGCAGAGGTCTTGGATTGGCACTTGAGCTAGGAATGGTGCAGAGGAAGCCTGAGCTCTTGTGGAGTGAGCCATCACAATGGCCAGAGGCATGACGCTAGCCTGCCTGTAGCATGTCCTGATGGAGGCTGTTATCCAGAACGAGATCCTTTGGGCTGACACCAGGAGGCCTTTCATCCTTTCAGCAATTGCTATGATGAGCTGTGTAGACTTGTGGAGGGACTTGCAACCGGCAGGAAGATGTTCTGACTGATATGAAACTGAGATACCACCTTTGGCAGGAAGGCTAGGTGGGGTCACAGCTGCACTTTATCCTTAAAGATCACGGAGCTTCTCTGCACAAACAGGAGGTCCTTGATCTCAGAAACTCATCTGGTTCGCGTAATCTGCACCAGGAAGGTGACCTTCCATGAAAGAAGGAGGAGGGAGCAAGAGGCTAATGGCTTGAAGTGGGAGCCCAGTGAGCCTAGACAGGGCCAGGTTCAAGTCCCATGGCCTAACTTGCAGCCAGAGCCTTTCCAATCTCTTAAAAAACCTCACCGTCATCTCATGTGAGAACACCAAATGGTTGTTCACCAGGGGGTGGAAGGCTGAAATGGCCATCAAGTGGACCTTTATGGCCGAGTGTGCAAGGCTGTACTGCTTTAAATGAGACAGGTAGTTCAGTATGGTCTGCAGAGATGAACACGAGGGGAAAAGGTTTTGCTCTGACGCCCAGTACGTAAACTGTCTCCATGTAGCCAGGTAAGTCACTCTGGTGGAAGGCTTCCTGCTGCCCAGTAAGACCTGACAAATCTGCTTCAAGCAGGCTTGCTCCTCAGGGTTTTACCATGCAGCAACCATGCTGTCAGGTGCAGAGTGGCGAGGTTTGGGTGGGGCAGTCCACTGTGGTCCTGTGAAATTAAGTTTGGGCAGAACAGGAACTTGAGGGGCTCTGCTATTGCCAGGTCCAGCAGCATGATGAACCAGTGCTGTCATGGCTATGCCAACACTATGAGAATAGCTTTTGCCTTGTCCTGTTTGATTTTCAGAAGGACTTTGTGAACCAGAGGAATCAATGGAAAACTATACAAAAGGACCATGGGATCAGGAAGGCATCTGAGATTAAGACCAGATTGTGCCCGTTCCATGAGCAGAAATGAGGGCACTTCTTGCTCTGGGTGGTTGTGAACAAGTCCACCTGGGACTAAGGTTGACTTTTGCTTGTTTATCAGAAGGCCCAGCCTTTGAAAGGTGGTGTGGACTGTTCTGATGATGAGTTGCATCTGTGCCTGCAAGCAACCCTTGATGAGCCAATCGTCAAGATGGGGTACCTGAACTCTTCAGCACCTGAGGTAAGCTGCTATGAATGCCATACATTTTGTAAAAACCCTTGGGGCTGCTTACAAGCCAAAGGGTAGGGCAGTAAACTGGAAGTGGCGACAGCCCACCACAAACTTTAGAAATCACTTGTGGCAAGGGAATATGGAGATGTGAAAGTAATCATCCTTTAAGTCAAGGGTAGCGTATCAATCTCCTGAGTCAAGGGTGGAAATGATAGATGATAGGGAGACCATGTGGAACCTCAGCTTTTTGAGATATTTGTTGAGGCAACACAGGTCCAGAATAGGCCAAAGTCCCCCTTTTGCCTTCAGTATTAGGAAGTATTGGGAGTAAAACCCCTTGCCCCTCTTGTCTGGTAGGACCTCCTCCCCAGCCTCAATATTTAGGAGGGATTGCACCTTCTGGACAAGAAGTTGATCGTGAGACGGTCCCTGAAGAGGGACGGCGATGGGAGGTGGGATGGAGGGGCAGACAAGAACGTAAGGATGTACCCAACCATCTCCATGTTGAGGACCAGTGGTCTGATGTTACAGTAGCCCATGCCTGGCTGAATGGTGACAGCCAGTCTAAAAATAAAGGGGGGACCAGGTTCGAGACCGTAAAAACCGAGTCTGATACAGCTCTCCCAAGCACACCCTCAAAAGGCCTGCATGGGTATCTCTGAGGCCTGGATTGGGAGGCTGAGGCTTGTAAAAATGGATGGCGCTGTTTATAACTCCTACGTTTTTTATTATAGTGCTAATGTCTCTGGGGCCCTGAGAACAGTGGGGGTTGCTGTGATCTAAAGCGCTTCCTAGATGAGGAAGGCCAGTACAGCCCCAGGGAGCACAGGGTAACCCTGAAGTCCTTTAGCCCATGGAGCCTTGTGTCGGTCTGTTCTGAGAAGAGAGCTGAGCCCTCAACCAGGAGGCCCTGGATGGACTGCTGGGCCTCCTGGGGGCAGACCTGAGGACCGAAGCCAGGAGCAGCATCTCATTGTGACCATAGAGGCCACTATCTGGGCCGCCGAGTCTACAACATCCAAAGCCACCTGCAAAGAGGTTCTGGCTGGTCCTGGTTACTCTCTTCCAAGAGGGCAACAGACTCCTGCTGAGACTCCTGGGGCAAGGAGTCTTTAAACTTATACAGGAAGTCCCACAAGTTAATGCCTCTAACAGCGCCTGTTGGCTGGCAACATGCAGTTGCAAGCTCCTGTCAAGTAAATTTTCCTCCACAAAAGGTCCAGCTTCTTCGCATCCTTGAGTTTGGGAGTGGCACTCACCTGCCACTACCACCAGAGAGCCCAGGGAAGGGTGGAAGAACCAACAGCCAAAACTTTTAGCAGGCCCATTGACGTAGGAGCCAGGGAAGAGGGAGCTTGCCAAAGGGCCTTAACGGGACCTAGCACTGCCTCATTAATAGATAATGCAACCTTAGCTGGGGCTGCCATCACCAAGATCTCTATTGAGGTGCACAAGGTCTCACTGATATCTTCCACCTTTACACCCAGATTGGATGCAACTCATTTGAGAAGGTCCTGGTCGGCCTTAAATTCAGTCTGTGGTAGGAGGCCAATGGGTCCTACCACTACCTCAGCCAGGAAGGATGATGATAAGGTTTGTATGGAGAAAAGGGCTCCCTCCTCCTCCACTATGTCTCCCAGGGGCAATGGGCATTGGTACCTGGGTCAGTGCCGGAATCATGGTCTGGTGCCGAGCGTGCAGGTCCAGTGCCCGGTCTCTTGAAGGCTATCAAACCTGACTGTTGCAAGGGTGGTCCTTGCACTGGAGGGAACCTCCAAGGGTTCTAATATGGCTGGGGGGCCACACACCAGCTGGTGGTCCAGAGCCCATGGGTGGGTAGGCTGGATGCCACCCATGTCTATGAGGCTCCATGGTTTCCTCCTCGGTATCTGAGGAGGAGCTGTCACCCAGTAACCAAAGCGGGGCTGTGCCAGCTTCCGTCTCTATCAGGTGCCAGTGATGCAAGGAATGGTACAGCCTCGGGGACTGATGATACAACCAGGACCAGCATCCTACCAGCAGCTAGTGTTGCAGTGGCGATCCTCATAGGCCTGGGGACTGGTACTGGGTCAGGGATCTGCATTGTGCTGGGGAGCGGTGTTGTTCCAAAGGCGCTAGTAACATATGTGGCTTGCCCTTAGACAAAATTTGCAGCCCTGGGACCGAGAAAGTGCTTGGTACCACCTGCTCTTTCCTGCTACCAGGTGCTCTATCCCCCAATGGCGTGGGGAAAACGGGCTGGGACAGCAGGTCCTTGGCTGACTGGAAGGCTTCCGGTGTCAACCGAATAACCAGACTGGCATGTTCCCCAAGAACAGTCAGTGGGTCATGCACTGGACTCAATGCTTTCTGCAAAGTCGATGGTGACGATGCAGGTGCCACGGTGGCACAGTGGCCTGGCACGGGTCTCATTCCTTTTGCCTGTTTGTCCACCTGTGAAGCAGGCAACCACCCCGTCAATTCATTGCTTCTTGTGCCACTTTCTCAGCACCGAGGACAGGAAACGGTGCAGAGAAGTACTCTGTGCTGGCGATACACTTCTCACTGACGCCAACATCCTTGGAGCCGAGTTGAAGCAGCTGGGCTCAAAGACTAGCCTTAAAGCAGCTTTCATCAGGATCATCTTAAGCCTAATGTCCTGCTCTTTCCTTGTCGGCTACTTAAAGCTTCTACAGATATGGCACCTGTCCTTTCCATGCGACTCCCCCAGACACTTCAAACAATCAGTGGGGAGGTCACTCATTGGCATGTGCTTCCCGTAGGAGGCACAGGGTTTGAAGCCCTGAGACTGAGGCATGCCCGGCTCTAACTTGAACTATTTACACTAATATTTACAATACTACATACACTAAAACTATTTGTGTAACCACTAACAGAAGAGTCTTGCAGAGCAAAAGAGAGAAGATGTTCCAGCAACCCTCATGGGCAGTAAGAAGGAACTGAGGGGGCAGAGGACCAGTGCCCCGTATACCAGTACATATGCACACAGCTCCAGAGGGCACTAGAGCCAACCCTACAGATACCACTAGGGGAAAAATCTCAACAATCATGCACATGGTGTGCACACACCTGACATGGAATGGACATAGCAAGCACTCAAAGAAAAACAATTTTTATAATGGCAGTGCTGAAGGCAGAAACCATGTATTTAGGCAGCATCCCCAGTTCCAGCACCTACGCATAGTTGCCAACATTTTAAAATTTCATTCGAAGGACAATTATTTGAAGTAAACTAAAGTTCCAATATGCCCCATTTCCCAGATGACTTTGCTCACATTATGGGGAATTTTAAACGATTTCCTGTCTGTTCTGCCAATTATTTAGCTATAGAATCCAGAGTAGCCAACATCATTAATTTAAATTCTCAAAATAACTAGCCTGCCACCATTTACCAAACTTACAGAAATCAATGTGTGCCAGAGATATTCAGTAAAAATGAGTATGAGTTAATCTTATCATAGCAAATTTAACTCATGTTTTTTCTCATTCCCTTTCTGTCAGACCCTACTTATCTCCTTTCTCTCCTTCTATGCCTAAGTCAAATCAATCTCCATACCATCCTATCTACTGTTTCTTTCTTCCATGCACTCTCAGATCAGGGTGCATCCCCTTTACACTTATTCTCTCTCTCACTCATTCGCTCTATCCTGTTAGTCATACTTGCTCTCTTCCCGGTTATACTTTTTCTCCCTCTCTTATCCTTCTTCTGTTCTGTTTGCTTTACTCCCACCTGTTATCTCTCTCTGTCTTGTCATTCTCTGCTTAGTCTGCACTCAATTCCACTAGACAGTACCATCTTTCAATAATATACTGTGCCAGAACTCTTTTTCCAGATGCCATAACAGGTCAACAGAAGAGCCAGTTCTGTTGTTAGCAGCCAGCTGGGAGAACACTTGCAGTGAGAGGACCAATGCTATCCAGCAGCACCACTAGTAACATTACTTTCCACATCCAAACATGACCATGAATCCAGAGCTCAAAAGATTGTGTTTCACAGACTCACAAGACCATCATGGGGTATCATCTAGAATGACTGGGTTGGGTAGAATGTAAATGATGGTTTCTTTTGAAAAGACACTCACTATGACCAACTTTATCCTCTAGTGAACAATCAACTTTATGCTTTTAAGGGTCCAGGTTTTCTTTCATTTCAGAGAGAACTTGAAATTAGCCTTAATAATGAAAAATGAAATAATCCTCCCCCAGATTTGGGGACCTGAGGATGGAGAGGGGAGAGCGCGTGAGTATGGCCAAAAATTTCATGGACCCTAGAGGCCCACTTATGGTCTAGCTCAGTGTTTCTCAACATGTTAAGTTGCAAGTACCCCCTAACTTCTGAACATTTTAATAAGTACCCCAACATTCAATTTTCCACTCTGAGAAGTACAATCTTTTCCCCCTTTACCGCTGGACAACTGTATTTCTCATAAAGCAGGAAAATTCTGAGTTCTGTGGTGCTGTGGCAGATCACAGAACCCCCTGCTGTTTCTCCCCTCCCTCCATATAGGAGCAAAGGTCAATGCCAGCCAATCACTATGGCCTGATGGCAGGGTCGCGCAATGCTCTCCTCACACAGGCGGGAACTTGTGAGGTCTGAGCAGGCGCTAGCGGCCCAGAGTGGATAGCAGCGCTACCCATGGCTTAGGGGGATGCAGGCCTGGGGCAAATCACACTGGGTGGGTCCTTCTTAACATTGTTATACTGGTAAAATCTCGGATTGTCATAGTTGTCAATGTCAGTGCCCAACTAGAGCAGTGACATTGACAAGTAAGCCTGCGGGTAGAGCCCGGCTCCAGGACTGGGCAAGCTGCTGGGCTCTCTGCCTGTTTTCTGGGCACTGGGCTTTGAGCCAGGGAGGGGAGCTGCCACCTGGGTAAGATGCAGGTGGCTGCCACCTGGCCGCCAGCCTGGGAGGTGGGCAACTGCCACTTGCTCCAAGCTGAAGCGGAGGCGGCTTCCGCACAGGCTGGGACCTGGGGATGTGGGCAGGTGGCAGGCAGCTGCTGCCCATCATCGAGCCAGGGTGCAGGAGATTGTCCCTCAGCTCAGAGCCGGGGCGCGCAGGTGGCAGCCACCCAGTTGTGAACCCAACTCGCAAGGTGCAGGAAGCTGCCGCCAGGCTACCACCTGGAAGCTGGGACTGAGAGGGACGTGGGCGGCTGCCACCCGGTTTCTCAGCGGCTGCTGCCCAACTTCCCAGGACTGGGGAAGCTGCTGTTTACCTCCCAGCCAGGAGGTGGGATGAGACAGGAAACCAGAGGCTGCCGTCACCAGCCTCCCCAAGAGAAGCCAGCTGCCGCCTGCCTCCCAACTTGGAGCTGGGACCAGACGGCTGCCACCTGGCTCCCCCAGAAGTCAGCGGCTGCCACCTGGCTCCCTTCACTGGGTTTTACGCCACATACCCCCTGCCTGTGTCTCATGTAGCCCTGGTTTAGCTGACTGATTAGGGAGCAAGGAGTCCCATACTTTGCTTGCTACTGACTTCTATCTTCTATGGCATTTATCTTTTCTGTCTCTGTGTCCTAATCTGTGAATTCAAGATATACTATTTACATACATACCTCACAAAATTAATTAACAAATACACAGAACTTTGAAGATGTAAAAAAGTATTGTTAGGACTCAATCTGCTTTATTTTCCCTATAGAATGCAAGTCTTTATATAGTTAAACTAATGTGCATTTAAGAACTTCTGTGCATACAAATATGCAAAGATTAGATGGTAATTTAAGTGCTGACTGACTATAATGCAAGATTTAACCAAAATGCAGTAGCCTATGATAAATACTATACTTCACCTTTCAGTGAAAAAGATAAAGTTAATATGAAAATTCATTTTTGCTAGATGCAGCATACATGAATTTCAGGCCCCTCCTTCTAATTTCAATAAAAAAATATTTACACAACACCAAAGCTGCATTACTTCCATCAGTAATTTAATTGCTGCAACAGTATTATACGTGAGTGTGTGTATGTATGTATGTATAAAGTAGTAATTTGAAGATGATGTACATCAAAAAAATACCCATGGCCAGATTCAGACCTCAGTTACAATAAATTACAAGCAAAGTAAATCCTTTTAAGTCACACTTACTCTGGATTTATACCAATATAAAGAAGTTCAGAATCTGGCCCTGCATCTCTAAAGTCAAAGCATGAGTTTTAGCTTCTTTGACTTTGAATTGGTAGAAGCCAGTCACCTTATTACTCATTATTCAACCATGCTCAAATATTCCAGCCAGAACGTCATGAGGCAGGCAACAGCCTACCTTTCTGATTGTATCATGGCTCAGTCTGCTCACAAGCCTTCTTAAATATTGTGATCACTCTTTACTACATGCTAATGCCACCTGTTGGGGAAAAGATGAACTAACTGAAAGTGAACATCTTGATTGGTAGGAATCTTCTAGAACATTGTACGTGGCTCTTTATTTGTACATTAAACAAGTCAAAAGAAACAGTCCCTGATCTGAACATTTTGCAATCTAACTGACAAACTCTGGAAATTAACTCAGAAGGCAGTGGGGAGGGACAGAAGGGGTCACAGTCATTTAACCTCCTCCCTCAATAGAAAGAGAAGAGATGCACAGCCATTAAGCTTCACCTTAAAAAATTAAAGTAACACAGCTATTAACTCTCTCAATACCTCCCCCATCCTCAGCAAAGCAAACAATCCACACACTAAATGTCCATGTAAATAAACACTCACTTCTCCCCTCTCAACAAATATCCACTTCATAACCCCCACATTCCCCACACATATATCCCAGCCAAAAGACATCTCCCCAAATAAAGATAATGAAAAGCAAGATGCTTCAAGAGTTGGCTCTGTCTATCTAGCATAAGTACATTTTAAAATGACTTTTTTCTTTTACAGTTGCTATGTTTTATTTCTGTCTAATTTCATTTTTCTTTTGTAACTTTTAGTCTTGAATAACATTCACATTTAAATGCTAACCTAACATTGCTAAAAAAGTTATTAATAATTATTCTGTCCATTTTTAGAACTTAATTTCATTATGTTTCACATTTTTCTGAATTAAAATAACTTCACTAAGTAACTTTTTACTGGAATTAAGGAGAATTACCAAATGCCTCCTTGACATGCATCAGTAATGCATACTACAGGTGTGTGATTTCTATAATGCTCTAATGTGTTATACATTAAGAGGTCTTTATGTGTACCCTGCTGGTGTGAACTAAAAGTGTATGCTAAAGCACACTATGGAACTTAGTTCGCACCAGCAGGGTCTACACAGACCAATTAATATGCACACATTAGTGTGCTTTAGAAATCAGACCCCTGTAATCCATATTACTGCTCAAGGTAGATATGCCATATGGTTAAGACCATAAAGTCTTACTCTTTTTTTATTACTATTCTGCTAAATCAATGCTTTAAAATATTGGACCATTTTTTATGTTATTTCACAGTATTTGTCAATCTCTGATCTGTCAACTGACCAATTATTTTTCAACTGGTCAAAGGCCCAAGCCTATATAAACCTATGATTTTTATTGTACATGAATCCTTTTATGGTCTCAGACTAAAGATACACTGTATCAACATGTAGTTTCTAAAATGGATGTGTGCACCCCTCTCTTTTCTGGACTCTTAGGCAGTAATTACTGAAAGTCATCTATTCCAGAAATACATTTTATTGGTATGAATTTTTTTTTTCAGCTCAGATAACCAAGTGTCTTTTATCCACTTTGTAAGAAAAATAGAAACATGGCTGCCCCAGCCTGGTGGGTTATTCATCTGTTCCATTCCTGATACCAACTGTACATTTTGAAAGCAGTATACATGGATTTAACTGTGAGCGCCACACTGCTTAGTTTCTTGCAGTGTTGTTCTAGCTGTGTTAGTCCCAGGAAATTCTCTCTCTCATTGCTATTAATGGTAGTCACACAGCCAAAACCCTATGGAGTGCTCAAAAATTTTATCCCCGTGGAAATTTCCTCTCTCTCCATAAAATTTATATATTTCATATACTTCATGCTTCTTTTAACAAAATTAATTTCATACAATCAGGCTAGCAGTTGTACTGAGTCCTATGTGAAAGACGCCTTTAAGCCATTTATGGTAATCACTGTGGCATTTAAACATTTGTTACACTTCACACTTGCAAAACTCTTTGACTGATTAAAAGTGCCTTTGGTTATGTTGTGGTTTAACAAGAACACTATTTATACTACACTTTCACCAGATTAGGGGAGCACATTACTACATAATTTCAATTTATAGAACAGACAATATATTAACTGGGTTACAGATATGTCTCAAGCTTTAGCCGAGTTAGGGCCTCATTCTGCACCATTCAACTAATGTGAGGTTTGCTATTAATTTCAATGGGATCATACCATTAGGGAATATAGTTACGGTCTTGCCTATGCTGCAAATTGGAGTCAGGATCATCAGGTCCCTGACTGTATCATAGCACAATAAGGGTACAAAGTTCTCTGAAGGAAAAGGTTTTAACAGGGACTGTGGCATATCAGATAAAGTATGATACGAATCATGATTTACTACATTCCAAACCTCCATCAAATCATCTCAACCGTGAGCAGGAATGAATTAACCCTATTAGAATGAGACGTTGCTTTTTTGTCCTATTCTCATGTCAGGTTTTTGACGAATAAGTACGATCTGTAATGATGGATCATGGATTTATGTATGGCCTACAGACTTAATATCATCTAACTCAAATCCATCCTCAGTTAGTAATGAATGGGAATTATTATTATTTGATGGCTGTTCTGTGGCCTACAAGGAGGAATTAGTCGCAATAAACTTTCTAGAGTTCACACCAAAGAGTTTAACAATTTACACCTTGGTGGTTGTCCAAACAGAGGGACAACGACAGAATGACCACAGTTAAAGCCATCTTCTCACTCCTGTTCAGGGGTCTCGCCAGGTCAAGGATAAAGAACAATATGGTGCAGTGTGGAAGCTTGTTCTATCACTACCCAATCTGTGCCTGTTCGGTAAAAAGAGGACTCAACTTTCAGAGCTATTAGTCCCACATCTTAATTTCAATTAAAATAAATTAAAAAAACACAACAAAAGGCATCTACAAAGGAAGGTCAGACGATGGATACAGACCAATTTGAAAGGCAAAATACAGGGAATTGTTTGAACTACTTAATCTATGACACAGATGCAGAACTAATCCCTGTAACACATACTAACTGTAGGATTTGCTTATGAAGACATATGATAGATATAAAATGAATGGCTTCAAGAATTAGTTCATGGCATAGGATGCCAGAAGTGAAAGATTCTCTTTCACACACTCAAGCCCAGCAAATGTCGTTTACACTCCATGTTTTCTTACCTGATTTGCTTCAATGAAACAGGCATTTTGATTTGCTGATAATAATCGGGATACTTTTTCTTGGAAGGCAAATGGAAAAAGGGTTCTGATATAAGCTGACCCTGGTTATTTCGGCAGTTTCTAACTGTATCATAAAGCTGATAAAGAGGATTAGACGTATCCATAAAGGAAGTGATGCTCTCCGCTTCAGACTCTCCTTCTTCATAACGGGCAGCAGCTGTAAAAAAGAGAAAAGGAAGTAGAGAAACCAAAGGGCAATCAAATAAAGCTCTGTGGTTTTGACTGTGACTTCAAAAATAATAAATAAGTGAGATAAAGCCTGACCGTCAAGTGAGGGAATTCACTCACTTTCTGATACTTAGATTTATAGCTTATGATGTCCCGCCCAAAGTTATCTGCCACTTCTGGATGATCAAGTAATAAGCAGCCAAAACCCTTTTTTTTGATCTACACTTTGTCCTAATCCAATGGGTCAGGACAGGCCAAGCGGACAGATGTGATGGTGGCTACATCACTCCCTGGTGTGCTGCTCGCTATGAAACTGACGTCCCTTAACCATGTCAGCCCAAGAAACCATTGGCTGAGAGGAACATTGACTGTGACCTGGCAAGCAGATTGCGTGCTTTCTTATCAGAGGCAGACCTCATGCCTTTGACACCATCAAACGGGATTACTGTAATGTGCTATACTTGAGAATACAAACTGAGACCGCTCAAACACAAACTGGTGAAGAAAACAGCTGTCTGCTTATTTAATAACCAAGCCAACAACATTAAATTACAATTGTATAACTGTATTATTGCCATCCTGCTACAGGACTGCATTCTGTACTTCTCTAAATGGAAATGAATGCACACGAGTGAAGGCGAGTTAAGAACACCAAAAGGAGTATTACAACATTGCCTGGACAGGAGCAATCCACTGTTGCTGAGGCATAATATCTGGCCTACCTCTAGAGGCCCAACCTCATTTTCATCTCCAGGGTCATTCCTACTAGTGCTGGCTACTGCCCCTGGGTCTTCACTAGTTTGGGGGGTCTCCTGGCCTCCCAAACGGGTTTGTCTACCAACCAGGGCAGCTTTCTGGTTCCCAGCTAGTATCCGAGTGCCTAGCCTTTTATCTGCCCTCCTTTCCCTCCGGGATTTCTGGGGTCTTCCAGGGGGTGAGAACAGTTCTTGGGAGAATTTGGCAAAAACAGGGGAAGGGCTGGTTGCCTGTGCCTCAGTCTTCGCCTGGGGTTTGCTGCCCAGCCCAAGCACCCATGGGTGGGAGTAGGTTCTCGAACCCTGGAAAATCCCTACCAATCAAGACCGGGTAGGGGAGCCTTGGGACCACCCCTGCCATCACCCGGGTGGTATTCCCCTGGATCTCAATCTGCACTGGGATTGAGGGGTACAGATTTACAGTCCCATGTACACAGGTCACTCCTGTACGTTTGGCCTGGGTCAGCTGGTCCCACCCTACCAGTTTCCCCGAGACCAGCGTCACTGCACTCCCCGAATCTACTAGGGCCATGGTGTCAATGCCGTTCATTTTTACTGGCCTTGTATATCCATGGGGGGCTGTTACTACCCCTACCAAACCAAGGAGACCACAGCACCCCCCATATTCCCTAGATTGCACTGCATGGGCTCCTCCCTGTTGGGGCACTGGGCTGCTATGTGCCCCAGTTCCCCACATTCATAGCAGTGGTACCTTAGGTTGGCTGCCCCCTTCTGCCTTGGGCTATCTGGTTGCCCCCCCACGTCCTTGCTCCCTGAGTTCCCTGGCCCTTTTCCAGTGTCAGGCTGCTCCTCAGTGCCCTTGTGCTCGGTTCCCAGTTTCCTGGGTCCCCCAGCAATCCAGGAACTGGGTTTGGAGACTGGCTTCCGTGCCCACCACGTCTTCTCTCGGAGGGCTGGGGCCAGCTCACGGGCTGCCAGCTATCTCTCAACCAGGGCGACCAACTCATCATAGGTGGAGGGGTCATTCTGACCAACCCAGGCACGGAGGTCTGACAGTAACCCCCTCGTATGCTGGTCCATCACCAGGAGTTCCAACATCTTCTCGGTGCTGAGGACCTCAGGGCGCAGCCACTTTCGGGTCAGATGGATCAGATCAAACAACTGCGACCGCGGTGCTTTACCCTCGCTGTACTGCCACTCATGGAATCTCCGGGCTCACACGGCTACCGCCACTCCAGATCTGGCTTGGATTTCTGCCTTCAGCTGGGGGTAGTCTGCAGCAGCTTCCACCGCCATATCATAATAGGCCTTCTGGGCCTCTTCTCCTAGGAAAGGGGCAAGAATGCTGGTTCACTGATCTCAGGGCCAGGCTTCCCTCAGGGCTGTTCTTTGAAAGGCCAGGAGGTACGCCTCTATATCATCCTCCGGTGTCAACTTCTGCAGCCAGTTGCTGGCACGGATGGTCTGCGCCCTACCAGGACTTTCAACTGGTCTAGCACCTCCTGGAGTAGGGCGCGGTCCTGGGCAGCCTGGCTCATCAGCAGGCGGTTAGTCTCCTGCTGTAGCCTTATGGCCTCCTGCTGGGCAGACGCCTGGACTCGGGTAGCCTCCTGCTGGGCGGCTGTGGCTTGCACCAGGGCTTTTACCACCTCCTCCATCTTGGGGGTGGGGTGTGCTAAAACCACCCTGGTTTAAGTCCACTGTGCGATCAATCCCACTTCTAACACCACGTGTTGCCAACAGCCAGCTTCTCCCTAGTGGGTCTCACACTTTTGCCTCTTGTAGTGGGCCAGGGCATCGCTGGTTACCCCATCTTCCCACGGAGGGGGGTAGGGACCTGGGCCCGCCCGCTCCTCCAGGTCCCAGCCCAGGGGCCCTCTGAGTAGCAGCTATGTGCTGCTGGCACTTACTTGTAGCTGCAGGCTTTTCCCCTGGGCTACTCACGCTGTCTTTCTGGCTTCTTGAGCCCAGTACCTTCTTCAGGACTCCGCCTCTCTCCCACACTCCACTGAGCTCCGTTCTGTTCTCCTCCACTTCTCCACACACCACCGTACTCCGTTCTGTTCTCCTCCACTTCACACACTACTCTGCTCACCACACACCTACTCCTTCAACTCCACACTGTCTCTCAAGAGTAGAGGGTTTTTATAGGCACCTGGGTGGGGCCTTAATTGGTGTCAGCTGACACTAATTACATTTGGCTAATCTACAGGGAATAAAGCCTGGAGCATTCTAGCACTTACATAGTGCCCTTCTAGAACTTTCCCAGTGCCCTCTGCCCTTGCTATACCACACCAGATACCTATTCTATCCACATAAGAAAGATGCTGAAGGAATCCTCTAGGGAAAGGAGGAACAATCCTTCAATAGCATGGGAAATATTCATGAATCCAATTAAAGGATGTTACAAACCCTTCATGTTGCAAGCATATGTCAAAATCTTTAGAAGTATTAGAAAGTGAGAATTTGCAAAACCTATGAATATCAAATAACATGGAGTGGACAACATGGCACTTCTCTTACATACCTCTGGACATTCATGAGCATAAAGGGACTTGATTATCTTCCCCATAGGAATATGTTTGTTTTTTTTTTAACTGAGGTGTCCAATTACAAAACATTAATCAACTACAGTAACAAATTATTTGGGCTATCCTAAGAATTTAAACAAGAGTTTCAATTTGTGAGCCCATATACATCTTCAACACTTAACATCGTTGCACTCATGTTTGTGAAATAAAGCACCCTTCCCTCTCAAACATACATAAATCCAAGTGGCTGGTTTTTAAATGTGGAGTTTACTCAACAGTGGACCCCCCCCCAAAAATGATGCTCTTTATTTTTTCAGAAGTCCTGGAACTAATGTAAACAATGACATTTGATCAAATATAGCTTATACTTGGACTGAACTGATGATTACACATTAAATTTTAATGTTCACATGGACATGGAAATGTATGTAATGGAGATAGGTAGAATGAGAAATTTGCAGTAGTTTTTATTTTCTGTATATTTACGTACTTACATAAAACTTTAATAAAGAAATTTGTAGTTTTAGAATGTCCTCCATTCAAGCATCTCAGGGTGCTTATTGAAGCATTAATTAAGCAAGCCTCAAAATCCTGTAAAGTAGGGGAAACTGAAGCTCAAAGCTAACAAGCACATTTTCAGAAAGTATTTTTAAAAATAGGCTGTAGCTCAACCAGAAATTATAGGCTTGATGTAGGAATCCCTTGGTGAAGTTCTGACCTGTGTTATGCACGAGGTCTGACTAGAAATCATAAGAGTCACTTCTAGCCTTAAAAATTTACAAATCTGTGAACACTGCATGCATTGATATAAGGGCACCCAATGTGCAACAGTTTGTGCGTTATTTCAGATGTGCCAAGGACCTGCAACTGAAAATTTTGTTCTAAGTGACTTGCCTAAGGTTAAGCAAACAGTGGTTGTAGCAGCTAGGAATAGAATTCACTACAAGAGGAGAAATTAGTAAATTGAGGCTGGGGTGTTCAGAAGTGCCTAAGGAAATTAGTTTAAATGATTAAATTAAAAATAATTCTGTACATCTATGTGTTGAGAAAAATTCTCTTATGTTTCTCCTTAAATTGTCACACCTGGACTGAAGAACTTACTCCCCCAAAATCTATAAAAGCCATATATTTTACTTCAGGACTAAAGACTCATGAAAGCGATATTAGCAAGAAATACATATTTAGTCCAAGAAAATACTGTGAGAGATTGTAATATGAACCATAAGGAAAAGATGTGTGCGCACGTGTGTGTACAGAATCACTAAATCTACAAAACATCTAAATAACTTAGCAGTGGTAACTTAATTGTTCCACACAGAAAGAAAGAAATTAGATTCTTATGTACTTTTGTATAGATAAAAGTTATCATCATCAAAGTAGACCCGCTGGCCCCCACCATGTAGTCTGAATAAAAGCTTGGTAGATGAGTCCCATTGGATCAGTTGCACAAAAGATAGTCCTCTAATGCTCATACCAAGTTTCCAGCAGACATCATCATTATGGTTCAGCATAACCTAGCCACATTTCAGCGTTCTATCCCATTTAAGCAAAGACAAATTTAAAAAAATTACAAGTCAAGAAACAGCCAGTTCACACAACACACTAGTGTTATCTTTCTTTTCCAGTCTGAAACTGATGCTCTGCAGGCGTGTTCAGCTGCATGACAACTCCCAGACTAAATGGACACAAGGTAGTGGGAGGGTATTCCTCTATAACAATGCACATGCTTGAAGCAGATGCTCATCACTAATGCAGAACAGACACCCAAAACAGTCTACCTACCCCTCCTTTGGGAAACAACAACAAGACCTTGCAATGAATGTATGTGTCACTAATCTGGTAAACTAAAATTTTAAAACTGAAACACTCCTCTCCAGTATCTACCCTTTTATACTAACTATGGGGATAACTACAATGACTAAGAACACACTGTCAGCTGAAATCAAGCCCACAATTTAAATTTTGTAAAATTAAGGTTTTTGTAAAGCCTAAAATGAGTAGAAATATTTTCATTAATCTGTTTATTTTAATTAAAATAAAATCAATTTTTGAAACAAAAGAAATATTACCCTGCAGTGTTTTAAACCCAAGTTATTGTAGCATTTTGCAGTGCATGAGCACAAAATGAAGAGTGAAACAGACTATTTCATTTTTATCCTCCAAGCTGAGATAAATGCTTAAGCAAACTGACATAAATGGTAAAAGTGATGGAAAGAATTAGCAATATATATCCAAAGAATTTTAAGTCTCTCTGCAGAACAGATAAGAAAAATGACAGTGCTCCTTTCATTTTTCCCTCTCCCAGTGAGAAAATTAATAGGTTGCCTGGTGAACATTTGGAAAGGGATGGAAAAAGACTGTGTGACATGTTCTCACTAAACATCTTCTGCAGAGTGTGACAGAAAGAACAGCCCAGCCTCTCCACCCAAAATGAGTATAAACCATGAAGTATTACAGGCAGATGATCACCCGACTATGTGCTCACAACAACAAAAACAACCTCAAGCACAATTTAGAAACACTTGCCTGTTGGACTTCATACTACTTACTGGAAGGCTATGAGAAGCCTGTAAGTAAGGCCTGTTTCAGGTTTTTGGTAACATTTTAGAAAATGTTTGTGTTGCAGGATGGATAAATTCAATGAATAAAAAAATTCAAAATGGATTTTTTACTTTATTTTTTAAAAGAAAAATGTATTTAATTTAAATCTATTTAAAATTAAAGTTGAAATTATGACAACCTATGTTAAGGTATAAGCTTGCTGTAGTCTATTAAAATTTATTTGAATTATATAAAATAAATAATTTTCAGAGTACGTATTTGCTACCAAAGTTTTAAAGGAAGTTAAAGCACTGAACTGGTGAAGTCACTGACCAAGCACCTGCAACCAGATTTAAATGCTAAACAAGATTTTGATAGCAGCAGCCTCTTTCGGAAGTGCAGAGAATATTTTTTTCATTTCAGTTTATTCAGCTAGTTTGGAAGTTCAATGACTAGCTCATTCAAAGTTGAGAAACAGACTGGGAGTTAAAGCAGAAAAGCTTGTTTTCCCTCTTCTGGTGCATGATTAAAAATTAGCTACAAGTGAAGATGAGATCTATTTGTCCTAAAATCTTGAAGGACATAGGGCCAAAAAACCAAACACTCCAATTCACTAACTACAGATAATCCTTTGTTTAATAAATCACTTAGTTTTAAATGCAAAGCATATTTTGATAAGAAAAAATTAAGTGACCAGCACATTTCAAGTACCTTTATTTAAACTAATAAAACCCCATTTTAAAATGCTGTTTTTATGCAGTTTTACTTGAATTCCAATTTCCTTACAAATTCAGCTGGACACAAATCACAAGTAAAAAAATTAATCATCAGTAAATAAGTAGTGCATCATCCACCATTTTCTAATATAATTAAAAAATTAATTATTAAGAAGCTGAAGTCACATGCTAAGCTATATAACTGCATGTGTTGGCCCTTTATTTGGATAACACATGTAGATATAAGCATATCCTCCTGGTTAGCAAAATGTAGTAACAAATTATGCTAACGACTGAGAATCAACTTCTCCAGGAAAATAACTAAAGAGGACAAATGCAAATCAAAATTAAAACAAATTTACAGCAAGGTTCCCTGCTTGCTTATTTAAATCGCTAAATCAATCCACCCCATTGTGTTATGTGAGAAAACAACTAGCTAATCTGACATGTCCCAATTTCATATTATTTTGATACTGACAATCATTTGACAAGAGACTTTGTCTAATCTGAAGACTTATAAAAAAACCCACCCTTTATTTATTACTATAAGAATAATGTATTATATGTAAATACGAAAGCTGGGGGTTCTGTACAACAATAAAATAAGAGAACCTCCAAACTAAAACCTAAAGAAAGAAACACAGTAAGAACCATAAAGGAAAGAGGAAAAAAAGGAAAAGGTTTACCTATCACCACAGATACATGTCATTCTGACAGGTGCTTATAAATGCAGTGTTAACACTTTCGGTTAACGAAGACTACCTTACTTCGTAGCAATAATGTGATGAGGCTCTTCTTATAAAAGACCCTTGAAAAACAGAAATTTTCACTTGTTTTTTTAGAAGTAGGTAGGACTGTACTGAGACCAATGTCAAAGGGAAGCAGATTTTGCAGCAAAAAATGTGTTCACCTATCACCTTAAAATGAGGCTGCAGATTGTTTAAAGTGGTGTCAGAGCACAAACATGCATTAAAAAGAGGCTAAACTTGGAGATTATGATCAGTTATGCTCACTTTAGACAGTTGGTTTCATGTCTATCCACCTGGCAAAATACAAGCCAGGTGCAGAAAAGACTAAACCAACAAGTTACATAATATTTCACAGGTTTATTTGTGGTTGTTTTTTTTTTTTAAAAAAAGGCACTGCCTGTTGTGTATTTCATTCCACAACCACTTCTCCCTATCCTTGACAGATTTAAACACTTAACGTATTGCACACCATGTCTGAAAATCTGAGTGTCCTTGGAAATGTTATCGCGAATATGGAATGACTGGAAATTGATAGGAAAAAAAAGGCAACTGGATCTTTTTACTAGGCTTGAAAAATCCGCTCACCCCCACTGTGTACAAAAGCTTACCTACAAGAGTCTCTCTGACTTCTGCAGCATTTACATTTAATTTAAAAATATACATATATTGCTTTTACAATTGGAAAAAAAGGCCTTTAAAAACGTGAGCCACACCTAAGCTGATAAAGCAGTACATCTCCTAAAGTCAGAAGGCATAGTTCCAGTGATGGTGATGCTGCTCAGAGCTTTATTAAGCTGCAGCAGAGAGAGAACAAGGGTCTTGTCAGTGAGTGCTGCTTTACAGAACACTGAAGGGCAGTATGGAAACTTGACAATTATATCAATTTCACTCTACTCTAATTGCCACTGCTATAACAGTGAGCGTGAGAGGCAAGTGTCAGTCATTGGTGGGAGGGGAGAGCCCTCAAAAGCAGATGTTGAGAGGAAAGTCCACTTGGGAGAAGTGGGGAAGAGCACCAATTCCTTGAAGCACCCAGAAGTCTGAAGGAGAGGCAGTGTGCAAGAAAACCCCCTCACCACAGCAACAAGAAGGCTGGAGGAGATTGTAGAGTAACAGAGGCCATTCACCCAACCTTCCAGCAGATAAGAAGTTCTGGGTTGGGAAGAATACAAAAAACAAACAAACAAACAAAACACACCAACACACACCATGTCTCCAATCAGAGTTCAAGAACAGCACCCTGGTAAGAATCACAGCATGTCCTGTTTTTCCAGAAGTTGGGTTTGGTTGGTGTCTCATCTGGCCACTGCTCCTTCAGGATGTTTATTCTACCTTTCACATTGGTCTTTGGCTAACAGGTCTCTAGTAAAATGTCTTAGCTGTGTATGAATTGAGGAGGGTGAGGGGATACGTGTAACGGGATTTGTGGGAGAGACTGACTGGACAAATTAAAAAAGAAAAAATATTTCACTGAGACAGAAAAAGAGAAACAGAGAGAAAAAGGAAATGGACAATGAAGGCTACTCAGGAAAATAAACATCATGATCAATTCTAAGATAAAGAAAAAGGGTAGGAAGTGAAGCCAAGAAAGGAAAGAAGGTACTAGATCTATTTTACTTTTGTCTATTAATATCTATTAATGAGATATTTGATTGATAGCATGTTACAACTAACCCCCCTATAAAATTGTTTTATTCTTTTAAATTGCAAGGTCTATATAGCTGCAAGGTGGGTGGGGAGACAAAGGAATTTTACCCTGACTAGCACGCTTAATCCTCAGATTAGTAGAGGCTGGATAAATTGTCTAAGTCCAGTCTTATTTTTATTTAAAAAAAAAAAAAAAACCTCAACATATCTGATTTCACATGAATAGTAAACATACACAAAAAACTCAGAAAAAGAACACTGAGGAGGATAAGCTGTCTGAACTGGGTGTTTTGGAACAAAGCAATGAAAAGGAAAAGGGTAAAAAAAGAATAAAATAGCCTCATTTGGGAAGATACATTTTACTGGTCATGACCAATGTACACTGATTTAGTATAACTTTTTAATGCTAATGTTAAGGTGCTAAAAAAAGGCTGATTAAGAGAAAAGCAAAACAGTATGACTATATTTAAGACTTTTTTTTTAATAAATGTTTTACTTTAATATATACCCTCTTAGAAGATTTGGCAACTTTTATCATATATGGTTAGTAGATTTTTTAAAAAACATATAGATATCTAATATAGAGATGGGTGAGCAGTCATATCACTTCATATTTGAAGAGCCCCATTGCCTGTTACTAAAATTCTATGTAAACCATGTGAAATTCTTAAGGTATGTTTATATAAAGACCTAGTATTTTTTGCTGGCTTTCTCTATTCAGCTGTGATTTCGAGTGTTTATGCTGATGCTGGAAATTAGAATCTTTACGAGAGGATTATCTAAGCATTGCATTTAAGACCAACAGCCAGACAGAAATAAAACATTTTACTAAAAATAAAGTTTGATGTCCTGAGAACTTGTAAGAATCTGTGTTTCTCTATTTAATACTAGAAGACTACCCAGTGTCTTTTCTACTATTTAAAACAGCGATACAAAAACAAGGAACACTTTTCCCAGTTTATAAAGCCTGGATGGATTGCAACACAACAAAAATCAAAATCAAAGAGGTAAGTTATTTTGGCTTCCCTTCACTTGCCAACTGCATATTTCATCTATATTTCTAGCAACCAGGGACCAGCATTAATTAAATTGCATTTTGGGCTTTGGAAACAATGCAAAATAATCTGGAAACAGCAATGTACAGAAAAGTAGCAAAGGAAATATCATAAAGACATTTGAATAAGTCAGTATCTCTGCAGTCATTCAGTAAATTTTATTAAACTGACATTGGAACAAGTGAGGTATTAACTCCTACCAGCCAAAGCAGCATCCTCATCACTTTCTGATCCATATTGCAATGCCATGGTTATTGCAGATAAACGATCCCCTTGGACTGATCTTTTGTTACTTTAAAAGTAAAAAGAAAAGCAATGTACATATCAAACTACTGTTTAGTTATGTTCTGTGGATTATCGGTGGAATATGAAGGTCATTTTAGAAATCCACAGAACCACCACCAGAAGAGCAGAAAGGACTAACCCAAGAAAAGATGGGACGTTTGCAGAGGATGCCGGCCCATGATTTCATCTATTTTATTAAGTGCTCCACCAAATCAAAAAGTTGGAGAACTACTGCAATAATTAATTAAAGCTTAGGCTGCTCAATACCCTCAGCACTACTCTTAATATTTACCATTTATAATGAAAAACAGTTCAAGATGAATAATTAGAAAGTACCTGCCAAGTACTTGGTACTTTGTGAGAGTGATTGTATTTAATATACTAGGTACCAGAACGCTTGAATGATGAACAGGGCAGAACGCCCCATGTAACCCTGCCAAGTGAGTATCCTTAAGCACTATTCCAAATGTCTCTCTTTTCCCTTAAGGGGTTTCTCCTCCATTTTGCCTCTCTTTGTTCTTTAATATTACGTTTTTTAAAAATAATTCAAAAAAATTTTTTTGAGTGGCAATACATGTCTGATACATTTATCATGCCTGGTTTTGTAATGAAATATAAGATGCTATTCTTTGGAACATTTCCCAGGAAATATACACATTTACCAAAATGTAACCACAGCTGATTTAAGTAAAACACTAAAAATAATAAGAACCATTTACAGTAAACAACCTATTAAATTATGCTATTTGGGAAGGAGGGATTATTACATCAAATATTTTAAATATTATTTATCTAGGTCATTAAGCCTGATAGTTAATTTAAAAACACTTCAGATTTGAAAAATAAACAAACAAACAAAAATGTAACCTTTCCAAATGACAACCAGCCAAAAATAAATAAATAAAAGGTAAACTAACTGGATGGCATCCACACCAAAACAGATAATTTACTTACCGGTAATATTTGTTAGCAGAATTTCTCTCATCACCAACAGTGCCTTTACCCTGTGAGGAAGGACCTGTCAGTTTGGAAGCAGCCAAATTTGATGCAGTCCTTTAAGAAGAAACAACCCAAAGAAAGGGAGAAAAAGAGAGATTCGCCTTAGACCCAAGAAGATATGTAGCTAGGGTGTAGCTGTTTCATAAAGTAATCTTGAATAGGGCTCAGAGAAGGAACATAAAATGTTACATAGCTAAACGTAAAGTTAGGCATAAGTAATGACCAAGTTAATCATAATGTAAAGGCATGTAAAGTAATGACCAAGTTAATCATAATGTAAATTATGCTGAATTTCCTTATAAGGTAGAAAAATAGGTTCTAGGAATATTGACAGAACTTTTATTTAAGTTATCAGTCCAGCATACAGCAGCAATAGAGATGGTAAACAGGATATTGCTAAGAATTGAGAGGAGTTTAACAATATAGAGCCAACCATATTGTGTTATCACTTAATAAAGCAGTGTTAAATTCTGTTGTGGATACTTTGTTGTACATTGGTCATCTTATCTGAAGAAAGACTGTTAGGTTCTCTGCAAAGGGGCAACTTATGATGAATAGAATGAAGGATGTGCATCTGAGAAGAGTCACAAAATTGGGATTATTCTTGACATAATGATTAGATAGATTTTTAATATCTAATATTTAAATTAGGAAAGAGTTATTATAAAGTTAAATTTTTTAAATTAAAAAGGAAAAATAGGTTAGAATAATTTAAAGAGGTATTTTACCAAGTATACAGTATAGGTGAATGATTCCCAGATAAGGTGGAAGAATTAAGAAGTCATGTATTTAAAAAAAAACAACCTAGATGGCCATCTGAAGTTTAATAAGTTCAAAGAGATTTGAGAACAGGTTTGTGCTTGAGAGCAGACAATAGCACTCTCCAAGGCAGCAGGAAGGATTTTTTTTTAATTAAACTTTTGATTGGTTTTGAGGTGTTTGGGGAATTGTTTTAAGCTCTTTTTGCCTGCTTGAGGCAAAAAAGAATTTTTTAAAAGGTACAGGAATCAAGATGAAAGCTGTCAAATTATTCTGGACATGAAGTCAACTTCTGGCACGATACAGCTATGTAAAAATGTCACAGACAAGGTAAAATATTAAATGAACCTTACCGAATAAAATAACTAAGGGATAGAGATGGGTTGGCAGTACGAAAGGAATTCAACTAACAAATACAAATATAATTATTTATCAGCCTTCTTTGCACAAAAAGCACTACTGTGAAGATATGAGCAGTCACTGGTCTCAAAATTATGTACCGTACTCAACGCTGAAAGATGATCCGCACCCCCATTATGCCTAATAAAGTCAGCGAGTCACCATTTAGACCCTGATCCCGCAAATTCTTAAGCATAGGTGTAGACATACCGACTTCAGCGGAACTACCCATTTATTAGATGTTTGCAGTGCCAGGGTCTAAATGAACTATAGCAGACTTTAAAGGGGACACCATCAATTTGTAATCTAGTCCATTTTTTTTAAATAAAGAAATTGTTTAAAAAGTTTTAAGAATTACTCCTGCACATGAATCCTCATCAATTTTTGTGATTCTACAAATCCATTTTCTTGTTTTGTAAAGTGTTTTTCTCCCTGCGAGTGAAAGATTTATGCAAACAGTGAAAACTGACTATACACTCAAAGTGCTGTCAAAAGCACCAACTGCAAAAAGTATATATTTCTCTAATTTACACTAACCTTAGGTGTTACTCATAACAGAAGGTAAAAAATGTTAAGACAAACATTTGCATTAACTGCTTCCCTATAAAGTAAGGATGTTTGTGGAGTTCTCTATCCTACCACAAAAACAGCTTCAGAAGAAGAGAGAAGATTTACTTCTGAGGAGGATACATACTCCAACTAGGTCCTTTGCAAATATCTGAAGATGTTCCCTTCTGCCAAGGAGGCTATTAATTCTTGGGCTCATTTGGAAGACATCACTTAGCTTTTCTGATAAAGAATATAATTCACCCTGGCAAGTATTTAATACCAGCTTTGAGAACTGCCAATGATATCAACTGAAACTTATGAGAGATCTGGGTCTGTCTAGAAATATTCTCAGGTAAGAAATGCACATAAAATGTCCACATACACTGTTATTTTGAAGAGTGAGGATTTGGGCAGGAGGGAAATTTTTTTTCTAATTAATGGGATTTCAGGAAGAAAATATCAGGGCTGGGAAAAAAAGTCTCAACACCTACTTGTTCAAGACAAACCCTACAGACCAAATGACAAACACTGGCACTACCCTCTCTCCCCCAAGCCATACCCATTTAACTTACATTTCCAAATCTTATACCAACAAGCTAATTCTATCCCTACCTGTGCACAATTATGCCCCTTAACACAATTAAAATATATTTTCATGTACAAAGAAAGTTAATAAATCCTGGGCTTCCCTCCAAATGACTTCTGGACACACGAATGAATACATTTTGGGCTGTTCCTCTGCTCCCTCCTGATAAAAATTCTGGGCTCGCACAATAAATTAAATAAATAAATAAATAAATAAAATATATGAATCCTTGGTCCCCCTAATTCTTTGCAGGGCTTTGCCTTTGACCATCCAGCAACTCTTGTGAAAAAGGTCAGTCTCACCTAGATCCTCAAAAGGTTTTTGAACTCAGTGGGAGATTGAGGCTCTGAACCTCTGCTCCTTGCTCCCGCTTCTGTGTCTACTTGTTAAACACATATAATGGAATCTGGCTGCAACTTTCATTTTAGAGGCTCCTACCGGCTGTCTATGTATTTTCGTGCCAAATATATTTTAAAAGTACAAATATATCGCCTACATAGTATATTTCAGTAGTTAACTTCAAAAATCCATTTCCACGGTTTATAAAATTTAAAGCAACAACAAACAAGTTAATTGTAGCTATCATTTTATCATTTCCCTGTTGTAAGGGGGTTTTTTGGGCAAAATTAAGAATATAAATATCAGTAAACACTTTTTTTTTTTTTAAACTTGCAGTACCTGATTCGAAGACTTGACTTGGCCAGTTCATTATGTTCAATTTCAGTCTTTTTCATATTAAATATTTTTTTAATAGCATTTGCATCCTGTTAATTAAAATAAGAACACTTCATTAAAAAAAAAAAGAAAGATTGAGTCAAAGATTTACTCTGATTTTATAGATAACTATACATATTTAAAATAGTATGAAAAGATCAAAAGTTAGGGTTTCATATTTTCCTAATAGAGAGTGATTTTGCCCAGGGTCAGAAGTCTGCAGCAAAAATCCATTTTCAAAGGAGACTTTCAATGGTTAAATAAAAGATAAAAAAGATGGCTAGTTTCTGCGGCACTTCTTTGTAACATCCTAAAAAAAATTCCAGGACTTGCAAACACACCCCAACAATACATTAGGATGAGTGGGTTTGTTTTCCTTCTCTCCACTGAAAGATGACAGGTGTCACAGCTAGCCTACCTTAGCATGCTAGCCATCTCTACTCTTATACCAAAAGACTTTACCCTTGGAATGTTACATGTACGTAGTACATACATGCGTAACATGTAGTGCTTTTCATCCCAAAGCCCTTTCAAAGTTAAAGACATGCAGGAATCATTTCACCACTGAAATTCATTCACTTCTCGGAATAGGAACATAGGTAACTAGAAAACATGCACACAGCATGCTGGTCAACTGAGAGAAAAGGAAGTGGAAAGGAAGAGATGAAGAGTGAGTTTTGGCCATACAATACATGTATAGTCATGCAAGAAATGGAACAAGATCATTAATACTGATACAAACCTCCATTCTTTAAGGCCAGCAATAAACTCCACAGAACCCAAATGTTCTGTGATGATGTGGACGGTCAACTGCCACGATCTGAACCTGTAATTCCAGGAACTCTAGATATTTCTAACCTAACCACAAGCAAGCCATCCTCTATTCCGTTGTTTGTCAAACTGGGGGTTGCAACGTGGTTAGGTGGGGATCACGAGCTCTGAGCCCCGACCTCAACCAGGCATGGGGCTATGAGCCTCCCTGCTTCCTCCTGGTGGAGGAACATGGGGGAGGGGACGAGTGGTGATACAGATACTACTCACCCCCACCCTCCCACCTGCGCCTCCCTAGAGGCTTTGAGGGAGAGGGGGTAAAGCAACAAGTAATGCCAGGCCCCCTGCATCTAGGTCACTTTCCCCACCTGGGAAAATGCTGTGAGGCAAGCATCAAGAGCTGCTATTCTCCCCTTAAGCAGCCCAGGTGGGGAAAGGGACTTGGATGCAGGGAGCCTTACGTTTCTCCTTGCTCCCCCTGCACAGCCTTCTAGGGGTGCATGGAGGAGCCACTTTCAAGGTGACAGCAAGCAATAATACCAACTACTCCATGCATGCAGGCAGAGTGGGGAGCCCATGGGGGCCAGGGACAGTCATTCAAAGGTGCGAGGGAGGTGCACTCAGAGGCTTGCTGTGTGAAACAGATCACCAATACAAACAGTTTGAATAAGGGAGCCAGGCTGATTCATGTCCCATTTGAAATAAAATTGGATGAGAGAAATCTATAGTTGCCAGACAGAAAAGAACAGTCAACAGGGAAAGAAATATAAGTTTCAAACTTTTATGAGGGAGCTACTAACAATAAAAGGAATCAAAATTACTTCAGTGTCCTTTTTAGTATTTCCAGAGAAATAAGAAATGCTTTAGTACTTTATAATACAAAACACTTTAATAATTTTAAAATATCTAATATAGCAAAAGAAGGTATTGAACTCTGACTCAATCGTCAAAAAACCCTGAACTACCTTGAATACTTGAGATCCAGGCTCATTGTAGGTTTTGGCATTCTTTGCTAAAAGATCTATATCCTTGGCCATTGCATGAATGCTTTTATAACTTCCATTCTGCGGAACAAAAAAAAAAAAAAAAAAAAAAAAAAAATTTTTTTTTTATAAAAAAAATTTATTTTTTAAATCTTTTGTAAAAAAAAAAAAAAAAAAAAAAAAAAGAACAATTTATTCTTTAGATAAAAACTGATCCTTTTCATCCTGTCACAAGAAGAAAGAAAACACAAGCACTGGAAAGTAAAAAGTAGTTCACATTGAATATAGAAGACATTGCTTTATGCAGCATATAAACAACTTGAAATTCACTGGGAAAAGGAAAAAAAAAAACAACACAGAGGAGTTACAAAAACAAAAGTTAATTTTTCTGTAAGTGACAGGTCCCACAAACATTAAATGAACTGACTCCAAAATTATTTTAATAAATCAGATTATCCAAAATTTAAAATACACATCGTTCTGATTACCATTTTAATTTAACTCTATCCTTCACTTCAAGTTCAGTGTGTATTAGCAGTCAGTATTTCACAAAATTCTGGAATTAGAGACTAATGCATCATTTGAAAAATTAGATTTGAAAGATTTCAGGCTCTGGAAGTTCAAGATAATAGCTGCTAAAACCAAATAATAATAGGAAAGGGTGACTGTAAAAAAGCAAGATGGTAATCAAAATTACCCTAATCTAAACTTCAATATCTCAGTTTGCCATAGCCAGAAATGACTACTTCTTATTAGCACATGTCCAAGAACCCATGCTATGTACTATACTCAATTTAAATGTACACCCAAAATTATAAAAATACAGTAAGAGGACCAAAAAATGGCTAAACAACAATATAAAAGAAGCAGTCAGAGGCAAAAAGGCATCCTTTAAAAAGTGGAAGTTAAACTGTATTGAGGAAAACAAAAAGGAGCATAAATTCTGGCAAGTGAAGTGTAAACATTCAATTAGAGTAGCTGAGGCCTATTCACAACCGTTGATTAGAGGGTGAGAATGTGTGAACAGTGACAATTACTTCTTGTAATGAGAGAACCATTCCAAGTCCCTATTCAGACCCAGTCTGATTGTGTCAAGTTTGCATATGAGTTCCAGTTCTGCAGTTTCTCACTGAGGTCTGTTTTTGAAATTTTTATCCTTGGGGGGGGTGCACGCACACGCACGCACACACTTCCTATCTGTGATTTCCACTTCATGCATCTGATGAAGTGGGTTGCAGCCCATGAAAGCTTATGCCCGCAGAAATCTTTTAGTTTTTAAAGTGCTACAGGACTCTCATTGTTTTTGCTGTATACAGACTAACACGACTATCCCTCTGGAACTTTTCAAATTGCATAGCTACTAACTGTGATAGGTAACGTATCATTTGAATCAGTTTCTGTACCAGATGACTGGAGGATAGCTAACATGATGCCAATTTTTTAAAAAGTCTCCAGCGACAATCCTGGAAATCATGGGCCAGTAAACCTAACTTCAGTTCCAGGCAAGTTGGTTGAAACTATAGTAAAGAACAGAATTATCAGACACAGAAACAGACACTATTTGTTGGGGAAGACTCAACATAGTTTTTGTAAAGGGAAATCATTCCTCACCAATCTATTAGAATTCTTTGAGGGGCTCAATAAGCATGTGAACAAGGATTATCCAGTGGATACAGTGTATTTAGATTTTCAGACAGCTTTTGACAAGGTCCCTTATCATAGGCTCTTAAACAAAGTAAGCTGTTATAGAATAAGAGGGAAGTTCTCTCCAGAATCAGTAACTAGTTAAAAGATAGGAAATGTAACGGTAAGAATAAATGGTCAGTTTTTAGAATGGAGAGAGATAAATAGTGGAGTCCCCCAGGGGATTTTACTGGGATAAGTACTTTTCAACATATTCATAAATGATCCGGAAAAAAGGGGTAAACAGTGAGGTGGCAAAATTAGAAAACTACTCAAGATAGTTAAGTCCAAAGCAAGCTGCAAAGAGAGTTACAAAGGGATCTCACAAAACTGGGTAACTGGGCAACAGAATGGTAGATGAAATACAATGTTAATAAATGCAAAGTAATGCACATTGAAAATTATAATCCCAACTAAAATAAATGGTGGGGTCTAAATTAGCTGTTGCCACTCAAAAAAGAGATCCTGGAGCCATTGTGGATAGTTCTCATCCGCTCAACGTGCAGCAGCAGTCAAAAAAAGCTAACAGAATGTTAGGAATCATTAGGACAGGGATAGTTAATATGACAGAAAATATCTTTCTGCCTCTATAAATCCATGGTATGCTGACATCTTGAATACTGTGTGCAGATCTGGTCACCCCATTTCAAAAAAGATATATTGGAACTGGAAAAGCTACAGAAAAGGGCAACAAAAATTATTAGGGGTATGGAAAAGCTTCCATATGAAGAGTGATTAATAGATCTGGGACTTTTGATCTTGGAAAAGAGATGACTAAGGGGGAGGGATATAATAGAGGTCTATAAAATCATAACTGAATGGAGAAAGTAAATAAGGACATGTTATTTACTCCTTCTCATAACACAAAAACTAGGGGCCACCAAATGAAATTAATAGGTGGCAGGTTTAAAATGAACAAAAGAAAGTATTTCTGCATACAACAAACAGTCAACCTGTGGAACTCCTTGCCAGAGGATGTTATGAAGGCCAAGACTATAGCGGGATTCAAAGAAGAACTAAATTAATTCATGGAGCATAAGTCAATCAAATGGCTATTAGCCAGATGGGCAGGGACTGCTGTTTGTCAGAAGCTGGGAATGGGTGACGGGATGGATCACTTGGTGATTACCTGTTCTGTTCATTCCCTCTGAAGCATCTGGCATTGGCCACTGTCGGAAGACAGGATATTGGGCTAGATGGACCATTGGTTTGACCCAGAACGGCCATTCTTATGTTCTTAACTGGTATTTCATTCGTACCAACAACTAGTGGTTTAAGACACTGGACCTTAAACTGTGACTACTTTTGGCACACTAGTCCAGGACTGACTATACCCAGTTCTGAAACTCAGACCAGTATAGTTTTCAGTTTCTTAAATTACTGATAAAAATTACACTTATTACTGATCTACATAAGTTTCTAAATTTTAAAAAGCTTATTCTTCCAAAATTACAATATACAGCTCATTAACAAGTTCATACTGTACCTGTATCCTCTGGGCAATAGTCTTAAGATCTATGGGCTCTTTAATTATTGCATAATAGTCAGGGTATTGCTAGAAAACAAAAAAGATACATCTATTATTGTACACTGGCATACATAGTTCACCAGGGAAATTAAAAAAAAAAAATCAGTATTAAATAAGCTCTTATATTTGATGGCCTATTATCAAAGGCAACTTACAGGATAGATTACCACCAGCAGCAGCTGAACAATTATGTACAGATTCAGTATTGCAACTTGATTAAGCTTTTATTCTCTTAACCACAATTATTTATTTTCTCCATATCATATCCATCAAGAGATACATTGCTCACCTAACTAATATTCCTTATTAACAACATTTGAAACTGTTTGTTTATATAGATTCACCAAATGAGTTAATGATCTCATTCATGGACTAGATTCCTTAAACTAAGATGAAATTTACACTAAGTGGAGCTACACTCTGAATTGAGCTGTAAGTGACTTCAAAACAAAATTTAGATTAGTGAAAAAGATTATTTTAGGGTTGATGCATAAAAGTCTTTCCACCAGCAGGAAACTGGTGAAACAACAAACAGCACTTAGAGCCAATTAAGAAAAATGAAATACTTCATATCACTTTGGTGGAATGATGAAAAAGCTATTTCCTCAGAAAAAAACAAATAGTTTTATAATATGACCTTTTATCTGATAACGCGTAACAACATTTTAACACTGATATCTAACTATTAAATATTCGCATAACATCTATCAGTATTAAAATGTTATAGAACATTATCAGATGAGACTGATAATGGCTTTTCAGTAAACAGGCATACGGGGGCAATTTCCACTGCAAAGCAAAATATTATGACTTGGCAACGCTAAAGTATTTTTATTTATTTTTGTTCACTTGACTGTGTCACAGTCAGCCCACAGTATTAGTTATGCCATTTTCCAGATACCAAACATAGAACACAAATGACTGAGCTTCATTACTCACCACTTTAGAGGGAAGCTTCTGAAACAGCTCACTTATGAGACGTCCTGACGGGTTGGTGGCTATGGCTACAGCTTCCAGCAGCTGTTCAAGAATCTCTTTCAAGTAGCTTGGAGAAGACTGGTACAGGAAATGAAGTTACAAAAAGCTTTGATGAGAAAGATTTCAATTTTATAAGAGCTGCTAATGGTCCCTGTAAAATATTTCAGTGTAAATGTATAAACATTTTCTTTTCCATGGAAAAGAAGTTGAAAACTGCAACTATAAAGATGTGTGCGACTTTTCAAGACATAGTTCTATGATCATGCATTTAGTAAGGCATGTGAATAAGTCTGAACATCACATACATATTTCCTGCACAGATCTGTTTTTCAGAGTTAAATTAAAATATGTATTGCAATGTCATGCAGTACTAACTGAGATTTGCAGGCTTAGCTCTAAGTCCCTGATTTAAGGCAGTTTAGAAAATGGCAAATCTGAGAACACCATAGTGTTGGCCATATGGGTGTCCCATCTGAAAGCGTTATCATGAGATCCCAGATTTTCTTGCACCAACCCTCAGATCATGCAAATAGAGGTCACGTTTATTATAAACTCTGACTGAAATAAAACCAAATAAACAATAGTTATATCACCGATCATCTTGTAACGGTTTATTTCTTAAGAGTTCACTAATATACACACAAACATATGCAAAGATTATACATATGTACATAGAGAGTACTGAAACCATTACAGTTTTCTATGTATATGTAAAGACCCTTACACAGTATATTGGAGTATAATCTAGTGACTTAAACTATATGTATGCATGTCCCATTACCTATTTTGGCACAGTTTAATAACCACACTGAGACTATTGTCCCTCCATAAATTAAGGTTAACCTTACTTTGAAAGAGTTGTGAAAACTGGGCTTAATTCACCAGCAAACTATAAATGCAATTCTTCCTACTTACTACTTCGGAAATTGCCCCTTGATTGTCATGCCCGTCATCCTCTTCCTCCTCCTCCTCAGCATCACCTTTCTGAACAAACTCATTCTTTGTGCGCACATACAAATCCCACAGTTTGCAGGCAGCTTTATATTCAGGAGAATCTGGCTGTGAAAACAAATCAAACAGCACAATATTACTGCTAGTCAATTATTTTAAAAGTGTTCTTAAAATTCTGAGCGTTCTGAAGTGAAATATAGTAAATAAAAAAAATACAGCAATTACTGATTATGTAACTCTTCAACACAGTGATGTCAGGAATGGCATTATGAATTAAAATAGATAGCCTCCACTAGTTCCACCACACTTAAGGACATGCATGGCCACCATAGCTTAAAACAAATATCCATAAACTTAGTAACCCAGAGTGAGTTTCTACTGAAGCTTGTGCAGGACAAATTAAAAAAAAACCTTCAACTACAAAAAAAGTGGGAGAAGGGTTCAGATTCTGCTACTGTAGCACCATGATAGGTATTTCAAAGGATATTCAAGAGTGGTGGGCCCAACATTTTACCTTAAATCAGGATTGCTATCGTTTTGTGGCACCTCGGTTTTAATTTATGCAGCAAAGGCAAGAGCTAATTATTGTGCACTTTTAAAAATGTATTTTAAAATAGATTGCACAGCAGATTTGTGTGCTTTCATAATTTACTGTTAAGTGTGGAATTCCAGAGAATCTGAGTGCATCCTACCCAGTATTATATCTCAGGAGATAGTTAGAAATTAAAATGTTGTTCATACAGGGAAAGCAATTTGCCCAATAATTAAAATAATTCTTTGAAATTAGGTTATTTTTCACAACAGTGCAATAATATAGAGGAGGAGGAGAGGGGACTGGAAAAGAGTGAAAAGAAAGGGATTTGTGGGGACAAAAGCTTCCTCTCCCTACCCTTAAAAAAAAAATGCACGCATATATATATACACCAATAACGGAGAAAAGTGGGGAGTGATGGGCCAACCCTCACCAAACACACAAACTGGTATGGGGTTTTATTCAATAACAATGAAAAAATTTTTTAAAAGTGGGGCTAATCCAGGATAATTGGTAGATAAAACAGAAGTGGGGCTACTGGGCTAAATATCAAAGCAAGAGAAAAAATTATGAGCAGCATTATGACAATCAGAACAAAGCATGACATGCTGGCAAATTTTAGTTCAGGAACTCTCAGGCCACCTTTTAAAATAAATGGGAGATGACCCCCTTAATCTAGTTATGTGCCTCACAGTCAGCAACATTTTTATTAGTCCCATCAGTGACAATATATCCCCATCTTCCTGCATATGTTAACTGTGGCATACCTGATACAGAATATGATAAAATGTAAGAAGTTGGGTATATAAATAAGATCCACTAATTTAAAAGCACTATGTGGTATTTTTTTCTGCCTTTTCCTTTTCTTCTCTCCCTTTCTGTTTATTCTTTCACTCTCTGGAAAATATTGCTTTATCTTGCTCCTGCCGCCTAAGTCATGTTTGTTTACTGTTGCTTTCTTCTTGTTTCATCTTCTTTTTATTAGTGACACAAATGAGCAATATTTGCAGGGAAAAACACGGAATCCTGAACTCCATATTCAGAGTAAAATAAAGGAGGCTCAGATTTTAGAACATTTTATTCATCTTTCGTTCCCACCAGTTCTCCCAGCTGGAAACAAAGACAGCCAACATCATGTGGGAAGCAACCGCTTTGCAATGGTTCCCAGAACACAGCTTGGGAACCTCTGTAGTGTTTTCTACTATATTCTGTTAAATTGCAATAAAAAAGTAATAGTTACAGATTTCTATAATTTTTCCAAAAGCAACATATACATACATAAAAATCAAAAATTGCTCGTGTGTTCAACTTGGTCACATCACTGGAAAGATAATTTATCCTAGATTTGCAGTAAAGTTTTGGCAATGTTGAGGAGGTTGATCAACATTTCCACCCCCATGCATGTCATCCTCTGCCCTCTAACTCTGAGCTCCAGTTTGGGCTGTCTCTGACTGAGCCCTGCCCTGGCATAAGCTGCCACTAACTGAACGCCAGCCAAGGAGTAGATAGGAATCAGGGTGATTAGGCTGAGGTCAGGGAAGCTAACCCAGGCAAGAGAGACACCCCAACCTTCCTCCTCTCCCATTACACTCATCCCTCTCTCCATTCAAAATGAGCTCTGGCCAACTACTGCTTTTTTAACAGAGTATAATACTCCAGAGGTTCCCCAATCAGTGTCCTGCATACCACTGATGGTTAGCAAACTGTTTGTTTACCAGTGGTGTTAGCTTTCCTCCTTGTTTCCAGCTCAGAGAAAGAACTGATAGACTAAAGAAATGAAATCACATGACTTTTGCTCTTTTCTTTCAAAAAAAATTATATATTTTCCTTCCTATATTTGATTTGATCATTCTCAATGACTAAATCAATTCATTAAATGGGGACGTATTGGTTTAATGGTTTAAATCTGTTCCTCCTTTACTTGCTTGATCAATACTGAGTCAGGATTCTACTTACGCTCTTTAATTTTTCTCAAAAAGCAAAACACACTTATCACCAGATGCCTAAAAATACATACTTTCCCAATATTTTTCCATGGACGCACCTGCAGTAGTTGGGCAGGGATGCTTTATGATTATGGGAGGAGGCACATGAGGTAACCTCTGTATTAAGATCTGGTCCACACTACTGAAAAGTTTTGAAAACATTGCTGTACTGGATCAGCTGTATATGGCCATAATGGTGTCTTACATATAATACTGGCTGTATCTTCTCAAAGCACACAGATATGCTTCAGATTATATGAATTTGTGCCTTTAAATGAAGTTTCCTCACCTTATAATAAGCCTTTGCATTGTTAAATAGTAGCTGAAAATCAGCAGTCAAGAGGTTCACATCATCATACTCCTCCATTTTTAGCTTCTGTTGGATTTTCATTAAATCAATAGGCTGAGAAACCACTTCATAGTAGTCTGGTTGATTTCTGTTGTAACAATAAGTAAAGACAGAGTCTGAGCACTGAACATG
This sequence comes from Mesoclemmys tuberculata, assembly GCA_007922155.1. Taxonomy (NCBI): domain Eukaryota; kingdom Metazoa; phylum Chordata; order Testudines; family Chelidae; genus Mesoclemmys; species Mesoclemmys tuberculata. The sequence goes on from ML677085.1 coordinate 6,335,867, forward strand.
AATCCTACAATATTTAAGTTTGTACAAGTTGAAAAGCAATGCAGAAACGTTTCTAATAGGTTTTTGCTACAACTCAAATTTACAAACAACTTTAACAAATGTATTTAGCACATATTTTAAAATTTAGCTTATAAAAATTACAGACAGAAATAGAAATCACGTCACGTACTCCATTCCTAAGAGTCAGTTCAGGGTTGTTCCCTAGGTTATATTTTCGAGTATTTTATTCCTTTACTCTTGGAGATAATTTTACAGTCACAGATCTCAATGTCAGAAAGGTTTTATAGGCAATGTTTCATATAAAATCAAAAATTTACTTTTCTCCCTGAAAATAATGCACCTGTGTTAAATGTCCCTTTGAACAACTGTATCAAATATTAAGATCAAATACTAATGCAAGTTTGTAGTATGTTTAATGCATAGGTCTCAGCTTTTACATGGATGATCTATTTCTCAAAATCCATTTGCTCCAGGACTAACTCTCATAATTAAGATTCTTACAAGTCAATGCCACATTCTTACCTTCGTTTTGGTGCCCTAATGAAAAGCTCGCATAAGAGCCTGCCCTGTTCATCTTTGTAGTCTCTGATTGTGTTGTACAGTTCATGGCACACAGCAATCTAAAAGACAAGAATAATCCAGTAAAACAATGAGAATGCTAAGAAAGCAACAAACTGAAGGTATGTCTGCACTTGAAATGCTACAGCAGCACAGCTGCACCGCTGTAGCACTTCAGTGTAGACATTACGTATGTCAATGGGTGGGGTTCTCTGGTCAGCATAGGTAATCCATTACCCCAAGAAAGAGCAGCTAGGCTGATGGAAGAATTCTATCTACACAAGGGATTAGGTCAGCATAGCTACGTTTCTCAGGGGCGTGGATTTATGCTGATGTAAATTTTCAGTGTCGACCAACCCTAAGCCCTAGTTAGGGTAGGAAGGTGGGGGAGGGGAGTGCCATGCCATAAATTGCTCTATAGCAGGTGTATTAAACATTTGATGCATTAATATATTACCATGGCATACTCAGATTCTGCAGATCTTTGCATGTTCTCTTTTTTTTAAAGGGAGTTTTCTAGCCTTCATGGTTGCAAAGTAAACTTCCCAAATGTAAGCCAACTCAGTGTTGACTTCTTGAGACTATAGACACCAGAAACAATAAATAAGGAACTGTGGATTCGCCTGTCCCACAATTAAGCTAACTAGGGTGCTAATTAACGTCTAAGAATTGCACGTCAAATCTTAGCATTTACTATTTCTTTGCTGATCATTTTAGCAGACGGAAGGAAGATGGAAGGAAGAACTGAAAGCCATAAGTAAGCTTAAGATTTTGTCACAGGTATTTTTAGTAAAAGTCAGGGACAGGTCGTGAGCAATAAACAAAAATTCACAGAAGTCCACGACCTGTCCCTGACTTTTACTAAAAACACCCTGGGGGAGGGAATAAACAGAACGCTGCCATGGCTTGCAGCTGATCCAGCCCCACCACTGCTTCTGGGGCAGGGGCTGACTGCTGATATTCCAGCCCCAGAGGGCTGACCCAACCCCGGGAGCTGGCCGTTGGTCAGCTGTTCCAGAAGTTGCTACTCCAGCAGCTAAAGGACTAACAGCTGCTGCAGCCCCACCCCAGAAAGTCTCAAAATCTGCAATAGAATCGTACCCTTAGCCATAAGGTAAAGAAATGAGGAACTGCTACAGGGAAGCAGATGCAATGGGAAGATAAGACAAGAAATAAAAAGACAGTGAAGAAAAAGAAAAGCAGCTAAAGGAGAATGGGCAAGGAAGAGAAAAAGGACAGAAAATGTGATGGTCTTAAAGGTGAACATATTTTTATGAGCCAGGGATGAATAAGGTGCCGAATAATAAAAACTAGAACTTTAGGTGAGGCAATATTCTACCTCTTGCTCTTTGTGCAAATCTTATATCGACATCAGTGAGAGAACTCTTGTGGAGTGAAGGAGCTACATGGTCCTAAACTTATGCCTCAGTCCACACATCATAATGAAAAGTGTAACTCAGACATCTTCACAGAATGAGTTTGATATCCCTGCTCTACAGCAGCCATTCTAGCCAGTGTAGAAACAGGAGTGCTGGGCTCAGGAGGAAATCGTAACTAGCCCTCCTCATTCAAAATTAAAGTTCAGGACAGAAAAGTGCACAACACAGCAAGGGAAACTGAAGCAGTTCCTCAGGGTTCCCTACAGGTGTAGAACACCATCCCATGGGAGTAAGCCTGGAAGAAGACATTACAACCCTAGGAAAGAGCCATAGAACACTATGTTATCCCCTCATCTTAAATATCCTCACCAAATATAAATCCTTTTTTCAGCAGCAAATGTTTCCTTAAAGCTGTTCAAAAGGTATTCCACATTTGGATTTATGCAGTAAGACATAAGGTGTATATATGACAATGGTACTTACAGGATCTACAGTTGGGAGATTGGAAAGTCTCCTTCTTTTCCTGCTTGGGCCTGGTATATTTGTTGAATGGTGACCATCATCAAAATCTCCACTGATGCTGCTGGAAGGAGAAGTAGCCCTTCGTCTCTTGGAACCCATGGAATCCAACTTCTTCTATAATAAAGAAAGATGTTCTTAAACTTATGGCTTTGCATCCAAGCTCTCCAGTCATAGTGAGCTATTAAGCTTGCAGTTGTTTTGGGTGTATGTATTAAAGATGGTTCACAGAGATTTAGTTATGTATAATTACCAGATAAAATCATATAGCTAAAATACTGTTAAGGTCTTTCATAGTTTACCTGATAATCCAATCTACCCTAGAGTTTTACACTTCCATGCATCACCATAACATCAGAGTGCTTTGGATTCATATAGGTTGACAAAAATGCACCTAACAACACTTACTAGTATGCTTTCCGAAGTCACAAGCACTGATGGGTGATTTCTCATTTCATACATAATAAATTGATAACTTTAGTCATGACAGATGAACTAGTTCAAAAAGATAGGTGATTCTGATTGACAAGTACACCATCCCATGTCAAAAAGCAAAACCAAAAAACACTGTTGACGTCATTAAACGACTAAACTGAAAAGTAAAGATCACAACTGCTACTGATTATCTAGTCCTGGAATCAGACCAAAAAGGTGTGCAACCTGGTTACGTTGTTATGTTCTCAAGCCCTCCTATTTTCTCTCAAATGTTAAAATGAACGTGGACCGGATGGCTCAAGTGATTGGCAATGCAATAGAGAGTCTGTCTCCTCTTGGCCACAGCTTTGAATTTACTAACGTCAATCGTGACTGAAATTAATAAACCATCCAACAACTACTGAGTGGTTTATTAAACAAGCTGGTGGACCTAGCCCCATTTCTAGCAGTAAGCTATCAGTATCACAAAAACTTCTCTCTATTGGCACTACTGTGGAGCGTCTCAAAGACTAAAGACTGAATAGGTATAGGGACTCCCCAGATCTCCTCCCATTTTCTAATAGAATCAAGGCATTTTTTCTTGTATGTGTTGTTTTTACATAGTACAGCAGCCTGGCGTAACTACATTATGGTATCTTACATATTCCAGGAATAGAATTAATTACCAGCAAACATTTAAAGTTGAATGAATATGGGGGTGGAGAGGGGCGGGGGGGATCATTATGGCTAGGATTTAAAAAAAAAAAAAAGAGGCCAGGTGGGGAGAGGGAGGAAATGGTGCATAGATGATCAATAATTTACCAGATTTACCAGAGTACAACCAGCACCTCGAAAAGCCAGTCTCCTCATAGTGTCTGTAGGCCAAGTTAAGATACTGGGAGAAGGTAAGGCTTTAAAATGCAAATTCAGCAATGGTGTTAGTACAGTCTAAACTGAAAGAGAAGAAGAAAAAGGAGAAAAAAATAGAAGGGAAGATAAAAAGGAGAGAATGAACAGACAGAAGTCAAGGAAAACAGTGAGTAAATAGAGAGAAAAGAGCAGGGAGGAGAGGGAACATATAGATTAGTGTTTTTGGTTTTAACAAAAACAACCTTCCACAGAATGTTTTTTGTACAGAAAATAAGTAATTTTTCTTGAAATTTTTAAACAAAATGTTTGCTTTTTCCTAATGGCCTTGCTGACACATCATAGATTTTACCACCAGTCTGAATGTAAAAAAAGAAAGAACAATTGCAACACTGTAAACTGGTAGGAGTGGAGAAGCAGCACAGCAAATGTAAAAATATAAAAAGTTTTAAGTTCTCAAAAAAATAATAGGACTCTTTATCAATGGCCTACATCATCAAAAAACATCTTCAGAGGAGTTTTATGGCTCTCTTTACTAAACAGTAACCTTTCTTACCAAACATTTAACCCATGTTCATAAAACTTCAGCCACATACCAGATTACATGATAGTTTGTCAAATCAGATAATGCAACAAATACTGCAATTTGCTTGTTGACAAACACTTCTATCAAAACCAAGCTTGTATATCAACCAAGATACAAAATATAAAGCTGTATTTTGTTAGCAGCATAGCTATACCTTTTCAATGTCAGTTTCTCTTTTAAGACTGATTTTCTAACAAATCCCATCCATATACACAGAACTGTGTAAAAAACAGAAAATAAAATTAGTCTTATCTATCTAGCATGCTCTACTTCACTATTTGGAACCAGAACCAAAATACATGGAAGACAATTTGTTAGCCAAATAACAGATTTTTCATATGCATTTTTTACACTGCACATGCTCTTATGGAAGACGCTTAAGAGCGTAAGTATTAAATTTTAATTGATACTTCTTTTAAGGACCTTAATACTTTATCTCCCTATACAACTTACATATACATAAAACCTATAGCAAGATTTGGACACCATCATATACCCAAATTCAGAAACAATCATCCATAAGATGTTTTACAGCTAGAAAACAATACTGAATAGCTGCCATAAAACTGGTAACATTTCAGAGCCTAAACTGCATTAAATATTCTCTGGGTCTCTGTGTTTCTGTACAATAATCAAGTTATTGATCACAAAAAGAATACTTTATATTTAGGTGAGAAAATTGTAGAAAATATTGCTTTCTTCTCAATGGAAGTAATGTCTCACGGTGCCTTCTGGGGTACCAACAATCTCCCTACCTACAAACACATTAATTCCTTGTGTGAAGTAGAGAGGGCCTTGAGACCTATTCAGAAGTGTCTCTGCAGCACTCCCATGAAAAATTGCTTTAAATCTTGAACATTTTTCATAAACTCTCTAGCCACTCTTAAAAAGTCAGATCTCTTATAATACCTTCTTCTACAACTACTCACTGAGCTCTCTTGCCACTCCAAAGACATGACAGGTCACTCATTGCCAAACTGTTTCTCCTGACGACATGTCAATAATCATTTTTCTGTTGTGATCTATTCAGGACCCATCAACATATTAGAATATCTAATCGCCTTGAAAGAGTCACTGTTTTAAACATGTTCAAGACAACTTACTTAAAACAAGCCAATGGGCTTTAAATAAGCATTTACCTTTCTGCATCCCTTTAAAAATAACCAATCAGGAAAGCTACATAGGTGTTAAGAAAAGCAAATTCACATTTCTGTAGAAACATTCCTCAGATAATGGGAAAATGTCACAAAATGGCAGAGGGAATTTATCATACAATCTTTCCATATGATTATTGATAAATAAATCCTGAAACGTATGAGGAAAAGTGGGTGGAGAGAAAGATGAACCATAAAAGGATAAAGTTGGCAAAGTTAAACGCACACATTTATTTCTTTATTAATCTTTAAAGGGATAATGGACCAGGGACAGATAATCTAACATCTTATTTAATCAATGACAAGGTATAATATAGATCTGCTTCTATTTTAAATACTACTAACTGTTATTTAAAAGGAATACATTGTCTAACAAATTTTGTGAGGCTCTTTTGGTAAGACAAGATAGGTTAAGGATTGGGTCTATTTATGGCATTAGCAATATAATAAAATACTATCTGTGTAGATACATACATACCAAGTATTGTACAATCATTAACTATGCACCATCCAGCATTTTACAGGTGAAAAAACGGAGGCAGAGACTATATATTACATCATTCTCTTTCTATATTTTGATTTGTAAAAATGTCATGCACGTGGATTTGTCTCTCTCTCATTCCTAACAGTCCTGATGCGTGTTTCACTCTCATGCATCCTACTTGCAAGTTTTCTGGGACACAAACTGTCTTTTGTGAAAGAATTGGGCATATTTAGTCTAGAGAGGAGAGGAGTGGAGTGGGGGGTAAACATAATCGCAGGCTTCAAAAGTAAAAGGCTGTAATAAAGAGGACGCTGATCAATTGTTCTCCGTGCCCACCCAAGGCAGGACAAGAAGTCTCATAGACTCAAAAGCTTAGTTTGCAGCAAGGGCCATTTAGGTTAGATATTAGAAAAACCTCTCTAGTGATAAGGTCAGCCAAGCCCTGGAACAGGTTTCCCAGGGAGGCTGTGGAGACCCCTAACTGGAGGTTTTTAGAAGGGGTCGGACAAACACCTGTCGGGGTCTAGGTTTACTTGGCCCCGCCTGGGCAAGGGGGCTCTGGACCTGATTTGACCCCTTTGGTACAAAAGGGCCGTGCCTGCCGACGGGAGCCCCCGGTGCCAGGGATACACATCACCGCCGTGCCCCGGTCAGGGCCGGGGCTGGGAGCCAGGACAGCGGCTCCAGGAGCCCATCGCCTTGACAAGCCGCCTCCGCGCTCCCTGGCGCCGCGTCCCCGGCCGGGGCGGAGGAGGACGGCCCCTGGCCCGGGAGGGGACTGGTGCCGGGGGGAGGGGAAGGCGGCAGGGCTGAGGGAGGGGACCCGGCGACCCCCCCGCCGGAATGGGGCCGGGGCCGGGCACCCCCCGCCGGGGGCGCTGTCTCCCCACGGGCAGCGCCGCGGCCACACAAAGGGAAGCGGGGCCTCCTGGCTCCCGGCTCCGAGCCGCCGGCCCGGCAGCGCGCCAGCGCTTACCCAGCCGGCCGCGCTCCGCCTCCGACAGCCGCGGCCGCGCTCGCCGCTCGCCGCCCGCCCCGCCACCGCTGCTGCTGCTCTCGCGGCCGCGCCTCACTGCCAGCGCCGAGCCGGAGCCGGGCCCGAGCCAGAGCCTGCCGCTCGCCGCTGCCGCAAAGCCCGCTCGGCCGGCCGCCAAGCGAGCCCGCCAGCGCGACAGGCAGCTCGGGCCGGGCGGGCCTGCTTTACGGCAGCGCCTCGCTGCGCGCGGGTCTCGGCACCGGCCCTGCCCCTCACCTCAGCCGCCACGTGGGGCGAGACGGGAGCCGGCCCGAGGCGCGCGCGCGCCCCGCAGCAGCCATGAGGCGGCCCAGTGAGTGCGCGGGGCCGGGGGTGCAGCGGGCGCTCCTTGCCGCTGGCTTGGGGGGGCGGGGAGCCCGGTCCCCCCGCGCGCTGTGCCGGCCGAGCCGCGGCTCCCGCCAGCCCTGGCCGGGCTTGTGAGGCCGCGACCTTGCGACGACTCGGGCCTCGCTGCGCGCCGCTCGCGCCGCCTCGCCGGCGCCGACCCGGGAGCGCCGGAGCGGGGCCAGCTGCGTGTGGACGCGCGGTGTCGGGGGCGAGGGTCAGCGCAAAGATGCCGGTGGGGGCGACGAGCCTTGTCGCACGTGCGGGCCCCCGCCCCCCCCCGCTTAGGGCCAGGGAAAACGTACATTTTTGTTTGCTTTTTAAAAAAAAGTAAAGTCAGAAATTGTGTCTCAGCCCTGTGTTGCTTCCATTTGGAAGCAGTTTGTTTCAAAACAGCGTTTTGAATTCAAATTTGGCCCGTTTAAAAAAGAGTAGGGGAAAAAACACCCGAAATTGAAGCAAACCACTGGGACAAAAATCCTTTTGAGTCATTGAATATTTTGATCAATTTTAATTTTTTTTTAAAGTTTTCAATTACAAAGATTTTGGGGGGAAAACCGTTTTGGTTCAAATCAATTTTTTTTCTGATTTTTCAGTTTGGTCCCTGAACTGAAAAATCTTTTATTCACTAAGCTTTGTAGCTGTGGTTTCCATGTGCTGTTGCTTATAAGATTTGCATTCGGAAAGTGCATCTGATCTGTCTGTTTATAACCCATTTTTATGTTTTCAGAGTTGAAGAAGGCCAGTAAGCGCATGACCTGCCATAAACGATATAAAATCAAGAAAAAGGTATGTCTAAATACTAAATTTGCTATTAAGTATTCATATTAGAGGAACTCCGAGATATATTTCAGCCCTATATTTAATTATAGATTATATAAATGAATGATGCTTAAAAACTAGCAGTTGGCTCAAAGGGTAAAGTTCAAGTCTGGTTCCAAATTTGGGTCTCAAGTTTTGACTAGAACCTAGTTGTGGTTAAAGTGCACCTAAATGTAGGTGTCCTACTAATCAAAATCCTTTTGGAGTGTGGTGTTTTTATTTATATTGCAGTAGTAATAGTAGCCACCCAAGCTGAGGCCCATCTATGAAGCACCTATTCCATATGCTTTTTCTGTTGTTTTGCTCATCTGGCTATATAAAATATTTCTAATGCACTATTGCATCTAAGCACCTAGTATGCAAATTAGGATATCATTAATATTGCCCAAAGGGTCCTCCTTACTCCATGATATCAGACATGCTTCCATTTTGTATTATTTCAAAGCTGTTGTTGTCTTCTGTTTGAAGAAATGGGCATAAAAAAGTGAATGTTGCCTGACTAAGTGCACTGTGGCACTAGCATCCAGCATTACAATGCTAATTGCAAGGAGCGTTCATATACGTAAAAATTTTTTTTTAAATGCCAGATTTTTTTAAACAGAAAACCAATCATTTTGAAGTAATACAAAAACTATGCAATACAGAACATTGTGAGTGGACATAGGGTTCAGTGGCAGTGAGAAGTTGTTTTTAAATATAGGGAACAAATCTACATTAGTAGGGAGATGGCTTAGATAACATAACTTAAGTCTTTGCATCTTTAACTTCTGCAGTCTTCAGGATCTGTTTATTTAAGCATAGCTACATGCTGATTCAGTCTGTAATTGTAAGCCCTTCACTCCAAAACACAAAATCTTTCTATATGTAAATATGAAGGAAAGATAAGTGAGTTTCTGTATCAAACTGGGTTCATGACGCCAATACCAAATTGTTCTTTCTGGACTATAGGTTCGGGAGCACAACAGAAAACTCAGGAAAGAAGCCAAGAAACGTGGGCCCAAAAAACCCAAGAAAGATCCAGGAATTCCCAGTGCTGCACCATTTAAAGAGGAGGTTCTTCGTGAAGCTGAGCAAAGGAAGCAAAGGGTAAAATACAGTTTATAAATAGAATGAAAGGGTTATGTGCACATCCTCATCTTCAGGGAAACTGTGTGTGTCATGCTGGACTATAACTGGTCTTAACAGTCCTTCACTCTGGCAATACTAGAAATTCTCATTTTCAACTTAATATATTAGATAACTATATAATAGATTATGTGGAATTTTTAGTACTTTATACTGTAACTGCATAGATCCAAAAATACAAAAACTGTAGACTAATTTCTAGCATAGTTTAGCTTTTTCTGTGAAGAAAAAGATCTCCAGGTACCCTGCACAGCTGTCTTAAAAAGCCTTTCCAGTTTGACACTTGCATGATGAAATCCTCTGTATGGGCACCTAAAGAGGCATGTGGTGGGCAGTATTAACCCTGTCTGCTAATGTGACTATGCTGCCACAGAGAGACCATCACTTTAGTATTTCTGTCTATTTGGCATCAATCACCAAAGTCTGAGTGTCTCCAAGAGTTTAATTGGCAGTAGTAATATATCAACATTTCCATCATGTAGGAACAGGAGTAGAAATGAGCTCACATCAGCCAACTAGTTCCTTAAACCCCCACCCTTGTTTTCTTAATATTTCCAGACATAAGTTTCAGAGACAGGTACACCAAAACTGAAAGGACAATGGAGACGGAACATCCCCTTCCATTCAGCACGACCACTGCAGGTCAAGATTAAGGCATACACCATACATGAGTGAAATCCTGGTCCCACTGAAGTCAATGGAAATCATTGTAACCAGGATTTGATTCCTTGTGTAGATAGAGAAATTAGCTTTCTAGGGCTCTCAACCTGGCATCTTTCACTAGCACTAAAAATCATGCAAATTATTAAAATGATCATCCTAGGTGGTATTGTGTAGCACTTCTATAGCGCTGCACTTCATCTTCAAAAAGCACTTTGCAAATAATTAATCCTGGTTGTAAGTGGGGAGGAAGGAAATGTTTTAGTTTATGAAATTTTCTTGTCTGTTTTGCTTCTTTTATTGCAAGTAGCTTGAAGAACTAAAACAAAAGCAGAAACTTGCTAGGCAGAAGGAACTTGAAAAGAAAAGAAAGCTCAAAGCTAAGAAAGATGCTACCAAAACAAATAAACATCCAGAGGAAGAGGTATGTATGTGTAGTATAATTCTCCTTTTTCAAAGAGGCTAGTTCATTTGCAGCACAAGAGACAATCTTTCCATCTTCTTATAAGGCTTAATCCAGCACCTTTCGAAGTCCGTAGCAGAATTACCATTGGTTTCAAATTGGACCAACAGAAAAGACTTGGTATAATGATAGAACTAATCAGGACATGGAAATTATTATACAACCTTTCTAATCAAAGTATATATATATGGGTGTCAGATTTACTGACAGTTTCCATTACAGCTTTTTGTGTAGTATTCAGGAATATTGGTCTACATATTGCAAATAGCACAGCTCTACTAGGTCTGAATCTATGGAGGTTTATAGAAATGATAAATAATCCTCAAAGATCATTTCTCTTATCTATTTCTCATCTATTACCTGATGGTTGCTTTTTCATCCTGCTAGAAATATTGCAGTTCTAGTTGCTGTTAACTATTGCACAAAGTGGGGCAGTCAAGCAATTTTTTAAATTGCAATTAATCATGCTGTTAAACAATAGAATGCGATTTAAATATTTTGGATGTTTTCTACATTTTCAAATATATTTCAGTTACAGTACAGTGTTCACTTTATTACAAATATTTGCACAGTAAAAGAAATCATAGTATTTTAGTTCACCTCCTACGAGTACTGTAATCTTTATCATGAAAGTGCAACTTACAAATGTAAATTTTGTTACATAACTGCACTCAAAAGCAAAATGTAAGTCTTTAGAGCCTACAAGTCCATTCAGTCCTACTTCTTGTTCAACCAATCGCTAAGACAAACAAGTTTGTTGTGAAGACAGATGTTTACGGGAGATAATGCTGCCTGCTTTTATTTACAATGTCACCCAAAAGTGACAACTGGCATTCACATGGCACTGCTGTGCTTGGAGTTGCAAGGTGTGTATGTGCCAGATATGCTAAACATTTGTATGCCCCTTCATGCTTCAACCACCATTCCAGAGACATGCTTCTATGTGATGACAAGTTCTGTTCTATGATGATCCAAAGCAGTACGGACTGATGCACGCAAGTTCATTTTCATCATCTGAGTCAGATGCCATCAACAAAAAGTTTATTTTCTTTTTTGGTGGTTTGGGTTCTGTAGTTTCTGCACTGGAGTGTTGCTCTTTTAAGACTTCTGACACGATGTTCTACAGCTCATCCCTCTGGGAATTTGGAAGGCACTTCAGATTCTTAAACATTGAGTCTTGTTGCTATTTTTAGAAATCTCCCATTAGCACCTTTTGTGTTTTGTCAAATCTGCCATGAAAGTGTTCTTAAATTGAACATGTGGTGGGTTGTCATCCAAGACTGCCGTAACACAAAATATATGGTAGAATGTTGCCAAGAAGGCTAACGGCATATTGGGCTGCATTAGTAGGAGCATTGCCAGCAGATCATGGGAAGTGATTATTCCCCTCTATTCAGCACTGATGAGGCCACATTTGGACTATTGTGTCCAGTTTTGGGGTCCCCCGCCCCACTACAGAAAGGATGCGGACAAATTGGAAAGAGTCCAGTAGAGGGCAAAAAAAATGATTAGATTGGAGCACATAATTTGAGGAGAGGCTGAGGGAACTACACTTGTTTATTCTGCAGAAGAGAAGAATGAGGGGGATTCGATAGCAGCCTTTAACTAAAGGGGGTTCCTGGGAGGATGGAGCTAGGCTGTTCTCAGTGGTAGTAGATGACAGACCTAGAAGGAATGGTCTCAAGTTACAGTGGGGGAGGTCTATGTTGCTTATTAGGAAAAACCTTTTCCCTAAGAGGGGGTGAAGCACTGAAGTGGGTTACCTAGGGAGGTGGTGGAATCTCCATCCTTAGAGGTTTGTCAAGTGTGATTCGATAAAGCTCTGGCTGGGATGATTTAGTTGGGGTTGGTCCTGCTTTGAGCAGGGAGTTAGACTAGATGAGCTGGGGTCCCTTCCAACCCTAATTGTCTATGATTCTATGAATGCAGATAAAACAGCAGGAGACATGCAATTTGCTCTAAAGAGTTCAGTCAAATTTAAATTAACTCATTTTTAATGAGCCTAATCAGCATGAAAGCATCTCTTCTGGAATTGTGGCAGAAGCATGAAGGGGTATACAATTGTTTAGCATATCCGGCACATAAATACCTTGCAACATTGGATACAAGATTGCCGTGCAAATGCCTGTTCTCACTTTCAGGTGGCATAGTAAATAAGCAGGCAGCATTATCTCCCATACATGTAAACTTGTTTGTCTTTGCAATTGGCTGAATAAGTAGGGCTGGATGGACTTGTGGGCTCTAAAAATTTAGATTTTGTTTTTTGAGTGCAGTTATGTAACAAAACAAATCTACATTTGTAAGTTACACTTTCAAGATAGAGATTGCACTACAGTACTTGTATGCAATGAATTGAAAAATGCTATTTCTGGTTTTTTATAGTGAAAATGTTTTGAATAAAAAATAAAAAGCAAGCTCTTTATACACTGTGTAAGGCAGAAACACATCCATCCATGTCTGTACAAGAGGGAGGCCACAGCCCCTCGCTATGGGACTCCTGTGTGATTGACGCCCAAGGGGGAAATTAGCATTGATAGGGCAGCGAGGCAGTCTGTAGCCCCCAGACCTCTTGGGCAAGGCAGTCAGGCAGTTTGTAGCCCCCAGGTCTCTTGGGTGAGGCGGTCAGGCTGGGGTTGAGTGCCAGTAAAGGCTAGGGGCTCATAGGCAGGGCTGCCACCCCAAAGGAGGGGAAGGGGGTAGGGAGACACAGACCCTCCATACTCTACCATGCCCCAGCCCAGGGCCCTAAGAATGTCAGAGGGTTCCATTAGTGGGGCTTCAGCCAAAACACACTCTCGTGATTTCAGGTAACAACACAATCAGACAGTTGTCTGCTTCCCCTGGACTCCTTCCCACCTCCTTTCCCTGGAGTACCTGGGCCTCAGGGTTGCCATCAGTCTAACCTGGGTAAACTGCAAGGGGTAGTCCCAACAGACGATCAGCATCACAGGCAGTTTCTTCATGGTCCAGCAGTCAGGCTTGCATTCCAACACCAGGGAAAGATGTCCTTCTTCTCCAGCAGCTCCCACCCAGCTGAGCTGGAGGGCTCGCCTTTTATACTTCCTGTCCCACCTCTCTGCTCCTGGTGGGACAGTCCTCCCTGTCAGTCTCTGATGGAGGCTACACCCCCTCACAGTTGTAATTGAAATCTGTATATTTGAAAACGTAGAAAAACATCCAAAAATAGTTATAATAAATTTAAATTGGTATTCTATAGTTTAACAGTGCAATTAAAACTGCAATTAACTTTTTAAATAGAGTTAACTCAAAACAAATTAATCATTTGAGTTAACTGTGATTAATTGACAGCCCTTGTGTAAAGACAGTATTTTAATTTGTGGCTTCAAAGTCTCATATCTCCTTCTTATCCCCTCAGGAATCAACCATGAAATTAAAAGCAAAATCTAACAAACTGTTGGATAAAAATTCAAATAAATCATTTTGCAGGGAACTTAAAAAGGTAGGAACTTTTAATAATTACTTTCTACATTGTGATCATCCAAAAAACCATGAAATTGATACTTTTCCGTTATTTTATTTAAGTGATTTATATATTGTATATGATGGACTTTAAGGTTGGAGAACAATGCACTTTCAAGTTGACTTGTGAGGGTGCTGAGCACTCTCAACTCCCCTAGAGGACATTCAGTACTTTTAAGCACCGTGTCTGTTGGACTGAAGTCAGTGAGCAATTTACCAAAGTACTTCTGGATCAGATTCTTTATCATTGAACTCTAATTCCCAATTGACTAACATCTTGCCTGAAAGAAAAATATTAAGGTAGCTTCAGTTATCTGTTCTATAAGATAGGGGCCTAGAGAACCCTTGTATTATTAAATTGCAATAGTAATGACAGGCTGATACTGACCCAACTGTTAGAGAGAACTGACTGAAAAATTTAATAGGCTAATGCCAGTAGGATTAAAAAAAAAAATGGTATTCTAGTTTCCTATAAAATCCTTCTGTCTCTTGAGTACACTACAATAACAAAGAGTCCCTACACACACACAGTCTTCAAGATTGCCTGGCAGATTTTATTAAAAATTGAATACAGCAAGTCGGTCAATATAGAAAAATTGATCTGTTCTTCATCAACTGCTTTTGTTTTTGTTACTGTAGAAAGTAAGAAAAATCACTCTGAAAATTTTGCTTAATGTGTTACAATTAACACACAGATGCTTAATACCATTTGAAATTCTTTTTTATTTTCTTTGTACAACACCTTGTGTATAGTCAATTTCACAGTTTTTCTTTTTTCCTTTTTGAAAGCAAGTCAGTTTCCCCTGCTTGTGTGGATAAATGGGAGAGAAACACTTGAAAAAATGGGAAAATGCAATTGTAAAACCATAAAATTAGTAGAGGATTCAGACAGATTGAAACTACTTTTAAATAATTTTGGAATTAACTAAATTTCAAGATAACTGTCCCTTTAATTATTGAAACCTTGTTAAAACAGGCATCCCCACTAACTTAACTGAGGGCAGGTTTACTACTGCTTAAATAATTTTGGAATTAACTAAATTTCAAGATAACTGTCCCTTTAATTATTGAAACCTTGTTAAAACAGGCATCCCCACTAACTTAACTGAGGGCAGGTTTACTACTGCTTAAGTTGACCTAACTTACATTGCTTTGGGATGTGAAAAGACACCCCCTGAGCAACGCAAGTTACAGCAACCTAAGCGCTGTCCACACTGTTACTATGTTGGCGAGAGGCACACTGCCACCAACATCCCTTCTGCCCTGCATCGAGGTAGAATAATTATGCCGACGGGACAGCCCCTTCCTGTCGGCATCCAACGTCTTCACCGGACGTGCTACCATGGTGCAGCTGCAGCAATATAGCACTTCTAGTGTAGACCTGCCGTGAAGAAGATTCATTGGATTTAAAGATGACAAACCATTAACATTGTCACCCAGATTCCTGCATTGTATGCTGGGTGTGGTGGCAAGTGTGTCTTTCTTATACAATGCTAAGAAGAGTTAAGGAGTCAAACACAAACTAATTTTGTTTTCCAGTGTCTTATTAACTTACACTTTGCACTTTATTTTGGTTTTTTTATATAACAGAAAGCCCACTTTATTGGTCATTCTTTAAAATGAGAATTTCACTGTAATGTGAGAACAATATAGATGATTTCAGAGATGTTCCCTAATGCTCTTGCTAATCCTGTGGATGGGAATATGCATTTTCTATTCCACTCCAGGTAATTGAGGCTTCCGATATAGTGTTGCAGGTCTTAGATGCCAGAGATCCCTTGGGCTGTCGGTGCTCCCAGGTGGAGCAAATCATTACTCAGTCTGGAGGAAACAAAAAGCTACTATTGGTGCTAAATAAAATCGGTAAGTGAAACAGTCAGTTTTGTACAGATGTTTAGTCACTCACAGGGTTCTGTGTTAGTACGTGAGCTATGAGGAAGATACTAATGCAGTCTGAGATACCACTGACGACTGTAAGATCCAACTCTGAGCTCGCTGCCTTGTTCAAGGGGTCGCACGTTCCTATTTGTGTGTTGTCTCAGCACAAACAATTGAAACTGACTAGTGAACTTTTTTTTTTTTTTTTTTAATGGTGTAACTGTTAGAGCCACAAGAGCAAAGAGATTCAATGTTAAGGCCAGAGTAGCCTCAGCGATGACTGGGTAATCTCACATACTATACCAACTACTGTGTGGAACAAAAGCTCCTAAAGCTATACATGATATTAAAGACAATCTAATGGCTGAAAACAGCAAGTAATTCTTTAGATCCCAGGCTAAATAAATTCCATATAGTGACACTTGAAGTTCATTAGAGTGAAAGGTCTGTATTCCTTTCCAGATCTGATACCAAAGGAGAACTTGGAGAAATGGTTACATCATTTGAAGACTGAGTTTCCAACAGTCGCTTTTAAATCCTCAATGCATCTGAAGGACAGAAGCATGGTAAGAGCACTGCTGTCTGTCTTGTGTAAGACTCAGTCTTATGTGTGTTGCTGGGTTGAAACATGATGAAAAGCAAGGACTCTTGACAGGAAGGTGAAGATTTCTCCCAGTTAAAATACCAAGTTTTACTGATCTTGGGTTTTTTTATGGCCAATTGGTTGTGCTACTGCAACTGATACTTTTGGCTTGGTGGACAGCAATCTTGGAACTTTTTTGCTTCTCAGATGGGGGAAACTTCACAGTAGTTGGTGAATTCTTGCTTCAGTACTGCACACTACTAATTATGACTAGAAAATTGCACTGAGCCATGGCAAGAGGCATACGATTTGTACTGAAGGGCACACAAAGGGAATCAGCAATGAATGAGTAAGGAAGTCCGAGAATCTAAGGTCTTTTCTACAGGAGACCATTGCACTGATTTAATTTCCATCTTTTTTAAACCAGTTAAGTTACAATGGTGCAAGCCTCTGAGTGAACACTTATTTCTGTCCCAACCCCATGCATTGCTAAGGGTGGTATTTGGAATATTTCATGAAGAGTTGGGGTAATAGAGGAGTCACCTCCCTACTGCCCATCTCCCATTGGAATATGATACATGTCTTTTGATTCTTGCATGCTGTAACAAATCAGGGTTGGCCCTGGGTGTCAGCCTCAGAAGGGGGCAGGACCACTTCACCACCCAGCTCCTCAGGGGTCTGTGGGCCCCTGCCCTCTGGCAGGACCGGCAAGCAAACAGTCATTAACTCCAAGCCCTCAGGTAGCTCTGGACCTCAGGAAGAGTGGGCAAGGCAAAGAGTCAGTAGCCCTCGAGCAGAGCAGGCAAACAAGCAGTCTGTACCCCATGAGGCTTCACAGGATGAGGAGGTGGTCACCCCAAGGTTCGTGTGGCACAAGGGGGGGGAGAAGGGGAATGCAGACCCTCCCACCTACAGTCTGTCCTAGCCCAGAGCCCTAACATTGGCAGGGCATCCTGTCACTGCGTCAACGTGTCTCCAACTGAAACTCGATGCCAAGTGCTAGGATTTGAACACAGCCAGACTGAGGTTAGCTATCCCTGGGCTTCTTCCTCCACCCTGTGCACACGTACCTGTATTCCCAGTTGTTGTCCACCCCCTGGGAGGGCAGACACGAGGTGCAGCCCAGCAGGCCCTCAGCATTGCCAGCATCCAGCAGCTCCTCCACGTCAGTGGTGGCAGGCAGCGCCGGTGGCTCTTCAGCAGGACCGAGGTCTCCAGCCCAGGAAAGAGATGTCCTTCTACTCCAGTACTTCTCCTCTGGGCCCTGACTTGGAAAAGTCTTTGCTTTTATACTTCCTCTTCCTGTCCCACCCCTGCACTTCTGTCGAGCAGGTGGTGCCGTAGTCAGGCCCCTCCACCAGATGGTGTGCGTCGGCCCCTCCGTGTCTGCCTCAGAGAGAGGCCACATCACTTCACTATACGTGCATTAAATACCTTAATAATACCCGTGTAACACTTATTATCAGAGAGTCAGAGTACTTTGCAAATACACACTGATCTTCAGTCAGCATCACCTGCATGTTAAAAATATAGAAACTCAGGCAGAGAGAGGTTTAGGACCAGATTGTTGAGCCCTTAGATTAATGAACACTTGCATCAATTGAAATCAGTGGGATTACTTGAATGAATGCTCAGCAAAGTGAGTAAGACCTCTTCCCCATTGTGGCTTTAAGTGACTTTCTCATGATCATGCAGCAAGTCTGCAGCAGAGCCAGGTATGAAAGCACAAGTCTTATCAGTCAGTTCACATTGCTAGATGCACATTCTCCTGTAATATTTTGGAGGACTGAACCTTCTTTAGTTCAGATGCACTTCAATTAGTATCTCGTTACGTCCCTTCCTTCTAGTTGGAAGAAAGATGCTGTAAAGGCCATCCAGTAGAGAGCATGGGTGGGTATATAGGAGTAAACAAATGTACATTTGGATTCATATTTAATATCCCAAACACACAGTTAAAATAGGCCCGTTCTATGTTTTTACCTTTTAATTTTATAGCAGGAGAAGAAGCTCACAAAGAAAAGTGCTCGGATTGACTTATCAAGAAGCAGCATGTGCTTTGGAAGTGAGTGCCTTTTGAAGCTTCTTCGAGAGTACTGCAAGACTCAAGACAAAGGCATTCAAGTTGGGGTAATAGGTAAGATTTTTTATTTTTCCCCTTACAAAGAAACTGCTGTATACCACAGAGTGGGTGCTTTCTCACATCTGAGACTTTGAAATACTTCGTGGCCTTTCACTGAACGTTCTTAGGTTTGACATGAGACTTAATATAGCTGCACCTAGTGACGTTTCTTCCGCTTCCTGCCTCTCAGAGGTAGTTCTCATACGTGTATCTAATATTAGTGACCTGTGGAAGATTGAATATGTGACCAGCCTGGTTACGGGAAGTACGAAATAATCTTGATGCTAGTTAATTTACCAAATTGAGTGTTAAACAATTCATTAGCTCTTCTCAACTAGCATTGCCTCTTTTTACATTTGAGTTTTTGCTGTGATTTTTAATTTAATGATTGTCACTTTTCATGTCCTTTTTATTACTAGACTGAGAAATGAGGAGATATACTTTGTCTGACTGTTGCAATGAAGACTTCAGATCCAACTCTGATCTCACTCTGTGTACTACTAAAGGACTCTTTAAAGCCACTATTTCTGATCTAATTGACATGGACTAGGGTTTCTTGTTTAACTAATTAAGGTATTTTTTACCATGTGTTTGTTTTTCTTTAGGCTTCCCTAATGTGGGGAAGAGCAGCATAATCAATAGTCTGAAGGAGGTACGTGCCTGTACTGTGGGGCCAGTGAGAGGCATTACCAAGTAAGTTTAGTTTGAAACCATTGGTTTTGATTGTGTACTTATGTTCTGATTGCCTACATTTCCCTAGCTGTTTCAGTTGGCCTCAGCATTCTCCACTGCCTGTTCTGATCAGCTCCGCAAACAGCTGCTGCATTTCAGGGGTGGGTAAAATATGCCCTTAAAACTGCAGTGGGATTTGTGTGTGAAAGGGTCAGCTCACCACTTGGCGCCTCCTTGTGGCTGGGCATAGTGTAGCAGCTTTTCCTCCCTTGCCATCTGCTGCTGCTCCACCCCTGCAGTGGCCTGCATTATAAAATTTGGAGTGACATTTGGCCAGCAATACCGACCCCGCAGAGGGGCAGAAGTTTTATTAGGAAAGGTTAGACACTGCAGATTAAATAGATTTTGAGAGTATTATAGCTGAAATGCTTCACCCAAGACTAATGGTCAGCTATGGCATCCATCTTCACCTCCTTTCCCTTATGCGGGCTGTGCTTCTTTGCAGTTCCTGCAGCTCTTCTGTTGAAAGGACAGAGTGTCTAGGAGTTAGTGCAGGGAATTGGGAGTCAGGAGGCCTCGCCCTGCAGCGTGTCACTTCCCATCTCTGCTGTTTCCCCATTTTAAAAATGGGAATAATTCTAATTACTGCCTTGTAAAGTGCACGGAAATTCTTAAACAAAAGCATTGTCTGTCTATATTTACACTCTTTCTTACCATTATTCAGTCCATTATATATGCACTTAGATCATTTTTTAGCAGTAAGCTGTTGTACAGATGGGGTTAACTGAGCCATCAAAAAGTTGTGCCTCACCCAAGTCACTGGCACAGCCTGAATAGAACCTAAGGGTTTTGACACCTTGCCTCTTTCTCTAATCGCAAGGGTACTTCTCTTTAGATTTCCGCTGTACACAAAGCGCATGATGATGCATTGGAACTGACTTTGCATGAGGAGCTGTATTCAATCCAACACTGAGCTTTGTGTTTTCCTTGTTCTCACCGTTTAACAAAAGCTTCCTGGTGCCTGATTTATGTTTACCTACTGACATGATGCATTTCTTCTCTCTAAGGTGCATGCAAACAATCCATATTGACAAACAAATCAAGATGTTAGACAGCCCAAGCATCATTGCGGCCCCTTCCAACTCTGCTCTGACTCTGGCTTTGAGGAGCACCGCAGATATTGAAGAATCAGGAAAATTACTAGATGCAGTAAACGCTATTGTGATGCATTGCAGTAAACAGCAGGTAAGTTATTGCATGGCTCTGCTACCTTTATTGCACCAACAAAGGGCAATTTTGCTTTTTGGCCTGCGAAGTTAGCTTTTGTAAAGAATAGCATACAATCTACTGAAAGTTGAATTCATGAGCCCCCTCAGGAAGCCTCATTGACACAGAGAACCAACCTACTGTTGCTACATCTATGACAATAAATGTAACTCTCAATGTTGGCAGACAAATGAAATGTACCAGATCCTATCAGCCAGTTGCTTCTTTCCCAGTGATTCTTCTGACTCAGCAGTGTTTTATAATTAATTTGATAGAATGCAAGTAACTTGGTCACATCATTTTATTAGCAGAGTGAGAAATGAGGATAAACTTCAGTGTCTTACTGTTACAGTGAAGACATCAGATCCAACTCTGATCTCATTCTGAAAGTGCAGTGCTTTAAAGCCAATGCTGATTTAATTCCCAGAGATCTACAGACTTAGGTCTCTGCTGACTGACACGTTATTTGATGGGGGTGGTGAGAAGACTAGGTGTGGATCAGTTGGAATAAGAACGCTAGTAATAATATTCCTTTCTGTGGCACCTGTGTTTGCTGTAACGATTGGTGCCAAAAGTAAAAAAAACAAGAGTTACCTCAGCCATGTCTCCTACTTCCCTCACTTTCTATGCACCTCTGCAGTAGGAACTAGTCTTAAAGCAATTTGATTCATACTTTCATTCCTAACATCATGAGAGAACTAAATGAACTAGACTCCTAATGAATCCTTGTACATGTTTGTTGCTTTCAGATAATGCTGTACTACAACATCCCAGACTTCAGAAACTCTATGGAGTTTTTAACATTACTTGCACAGAAAAGGGGAATGCTGAAAAAGAGAGGTGTCCCTGACATGGAGAGTGCAGCCAAATTACTACTTTATGACTGGACAGGGTAAGGATGTTTTAATTTTGTTTCAGTATATGAACCTTTTTCATACTAAACTCAATCCTTTTACAACACAATGTCACCAGAAGCTCTGTGTACTAATGAGTGACATTGGAGGTTTAGTTACGTTGCTTTCTTCATCCTGCTTCAGCATACTGCCACAAAGCAGACATTGGTTGAATTTGTTCAACAGCAGATTTAAAGAATGGGATGGAGAAAGCTATTTAATTAATGTGGGGAACTTGCTTAAGAAAATGGAGTCAAGATCCCAGCGGATACAGCAAGTTTGCTGAACTGTGCCACAGTACAGCCCACTTTTGCTGTGGGAGTTTTGTCCTCTGTCTGAAACACTGAGTCCATACAGTCCTCTTCCATAGGCATGGATGGACCATTTGATCTGTTCAGATTTATGGTGGTTCCCATGTTCTTTACAGTTTAGCTAAGTAATAGTGTTGAGATTTTATAGCTAGTGGGTTGAGGTGGTCCGTCAGGAAAAAAGGTATAATTCCTCTTTTCCCCTGTAGAGTATTCCAAGAACTTAATATTGATCTGAAACTATTTCTTAACTTTTCTAGACTACTGTGCCCCTTTCAGGAGTCTGTTTTTTCTTGTGTACCCCAAGTTTCACCTCACTTAAAAACTACTTGCTTACAAAATCAGACACAAAAATACAAAAGTGTCGCAGCACACTATTACTGAAAAATTGCTTACTTTTTCATTTTTTACCATATAATTATAAAATAAATCAATTGAAATATAAATTTAC
>ML677085.1:6357917-6527216 GCA_007922155.1 Mesoclemmys tuberculata
TTTTTACCATATAATTATAAAATAAATCAATTGAAATATAAATTTACTTACATTTTAGTGTATAGTGTATAGAGCAGTACAAACAAGTCATTGTATGAAATTTTAGTTTGTACTGACTTCGCTAGTGCTTCTTATGTAGCTTGTTGTAAAACGAGGTAAATGTCTAGATGATTCGATGTACCCCTCTGGAAGACCTCAGTGCACCCCAAGGGTTCTCATGTCCCTAGTTGAGAACCACTGCTGTAAAACATGTAATACAGGAAGATTGTATAATCTGAATTTTTGTTAAATTTCACCTGTAAGTAGTTACAGAAGTCTTATGTTAAGATATGTGAGAAGATAAATCACTTCTTTGCCTTTTTTTTGCTTTTGTTTTTTAAATGTTGGGGTGACTTTAAGCATGTTGCTGTTTTTAGTTAGTGGGTTTTCAGATCCATTTTTATTCCAATATTTTCTTTGCTCAGTGCCAAAGTTAGTTACCATTCATTGCTTCCTGCGTCACGGAATCTGTCACCACACCTCACCAAGGAGGTGGTAGTGGAAATGCAGCAGGGTTTTAACTTAGAGGAGCTGGAAAAGGATAACATGAACACTATTAAAGGTAGGACATTTTCCTAATGCACTGCCACAGTTACAGTGGGTATGGTTTTAGCACACAGTTCTCAAATAAGAGACACTTAATGTAGTTGTATCCTATATTACACAGGCAGTACTTACTTGGCCAGTCCTTTTTTCCTCTCCTCTGCACTAACCTTTTTCAAGTACTTGAATCCTCCTGTTCTAGATGTAGCCATTCCCTTCAAATTCCTTACTTTGCCAGGGAATATTTTAACCAAAGTAAATCATATGCTGCAATCCAAAGCCTTCATTAGAGCTGCCTTCCCTCTGGTTTATGCTATAAGAAAATTTGCTTCCTTGGAGAATTCTTTCTCACTGGCACTGTCTCTTTATGGATTTTTTTTAAGAGGGTGTTGCTATGTGGCTGTCCTTGCCTGGCTCTGACCTGAGAAATATAACCACCTTGTGGGTCCTCTGCATTCCCTGAAACTTCATTCTGGGGCCCCTTTTATAAGCCTGATGGGCATGCAGTCCCTCTTGAGGGCAGCTTCATGTTAATGTTCCTGTAAGATTGAAATAGCTGTGTGGCTTGTAGCTTCTCCTCAAGTCTGTCCATGTCTAACAATGTATATATAGTAGAACATGCCTCAGATTAAGATTGAAATGTATCCACTTCACTGTAAAATTCTAGAGTCCACACTGCTGCCAGTTTTAATCAGCATGTTAAAGTTACTAAATATTTTGAGTAAGGCTGATCTAGTGGCTAGAACACAGGACATGGAATCAGATTTTTTTTTTTTTTTTTTTTTTTTGCTATGTTACTGATTCTCTCTAAGTCACTGGACTAGTCACTTAATCTGTCTGCTTGAGTTTCTCTTGTCCTGAAAATTGGAGTTGTGGGGGTTAATGGCATAAAGAAGCCACTATGTAAATTACTTTAACTAAAAATATATTTCTATGGCAGTTTCTAGTAGTTTGTCAGATTGGTGACCATGGCTGTCTCCTAAGGTCAGTTCAGAACTTGCATCCTCACTGCCACACTTGTTTTCTTTTCTTTCCTGCAGGGGATGGGAAAGTGTTGATTCACCTTGGGAAATGGCTACCCATGCATATCTGTTCATTATATCTAGGTCCATCTGTTACCTTTATTAACAGAGGTGTCAAATATCTTTCACAGCTGTAAAATGTCCCAATCTGGCAAGCAGTATTGTTTTCCAGTCTTCTGGCTTGACAAATGGGACTATAGAAGAAAATGAATTAACAGAGGAAACATCAGAACTGGGGGACATGGAAACAAGTGAAGCAGCAGATGATTTAACTGAAGATGATCAGGATAGCAATGAGGAAGAGGAAGCTGTTGAAGAGGTAAATTATGTAGCTTTATTAAGGTTTTTCCCAACCAAGACATAGCTGATAGAAGCCATAATGCTGATTGATTTTTAACTGGAGAGAGGCTATCCACTGGAGGTGGCAGAGGAAATCACCTAATCTCTCCCCCAGGGAATGTGTTAGCCTGACTACAAAAAGGAGGGGAAGAGGAAATAGAAAACTTCATTATTATGTTCAGGAAAGTGACTGCCTAAGAATGGCACTGTCTTACTCAGACTTGTGCCCTGTGTATGACTCCTGTCTTTTCATTTTAATGTAAAGTTTTAAGGGCTTCTTTAAAACCAGTTTTCTCCTTACATCTAGCGCTAACAGCTCTGGAAGAGTGAGCTGGATTGTATTTTTGTTCACACGTCAACCAAATGGTTCTCAGTGCCAGCTTTAGAGTTCTCAAACACATCATGGTGACGATGCAGGAGCCAGATAGAATCCAGCTTGTCTTTCAAACCCTAAATCAGTTTGTGGCAGTAGTGCTGAACTGAGTAACTTTCGACTTCATTGGCAACAAACTTGGAACTTCATAAAGCTTAGTTTTATAGTCATTTCTTAAAGCACTGAGAGAACAAAAGCTAATCAAAATGAATATAAAATTCTTCATCTTCAACTAACTTCTAGCTCCACTCTTCACTTGAGGAAATTAAACCATTTTCTTTTAACCAGTGCCTTCTCTGGTAAAGTCTCCAAATTATTTGATAACTTAGCTCTGCTTACATTGGGAGAATGAATTTGGTGTGTTTATCATTAAGGTTAAGATTTTGTCCTGGGTTTTTTTAGTTAAAGTTAGGGACAGGTCACAGGCAATGGAAGCCCAAGACCCATCCCTGACTTGTACTGAAAATAGCTGTGACAAAATGGGGCTGATGGGCAGGACTGAAGCTGTGGTGGTGGTTTGGGGGGGAGAGAGAGGGTGGTAATGAAAGTGAGTGGTGTGGGAAGAAGGGGAGAGGAGAGCCTGAGCCCTGCCGTGTGGGAGGAGCGGCCGCTCTAGCACCTGCCACCCCCAAAGAGCTCCCAGGTCCCCCTGCCACCCATAGCAGTTCAGGGTTCTGTCCTGCCACTCTGGAACTGATGTGGGACATAATCTTATTCTTAGTGATCATCCTTGCCTGTTCCTGAAAAACTGGCTTAGGGCATGTTGTCCTGTTTTGAATTTGAAGTGTGGCCATGACGTAGTGCTAACTCATAACTGCTTTTGTGTGTTAAACCTTCCCATGCAGATAAGAAAATACAAGATTTTCCAGCTCTGCTATGTCAATATAGTAATCCCAATAGAGGAGCCTTCACCTCCCATATATTAAAATATCCACCTGTGACTGTTTGAATGTATAACCCTGTAACAGACGAAGACTCCATATATTCATTGTTTCATGGGGGAAGGAAGCTTACCTCTTCCACTTAGTGATAATTCTCACCAAACTCTGTCTACTAAGTCTGCACATGCTACTTACCCACCATGAAGAATTAACATCTAAATGGTGTTTTTTTTTTTTGTTTGTTTGTTTTTTTTAAAGAGAGAGCAGAAGCGGGGAAATGGAAAGTGGGGCCCACTGGGCATTTTGATGGTTTGAGGACTTTTTTCTTTTAGATTATCAGTGCAGTTTGTAGTAATGGAGTTAGAAATGGTTAAAGCAAAAGATGCTTTTCAGCTGTTTAGTCTGTATAAAAATATTTTAAAATTAATAAAATCTTTGAAATGGTAATATGAATTGGCATCTGTACAGCTAATGATCAGTCACAAACTATATAAGGAATGGGAATGGGTATATCTTTTGTGCTAGTCTCCCATAGAAAAGAAAGCTTATTCCCATGCCTTATTGAATAATGGACAGCAGTAATACCTGTACTTTGTTTTAGAACATTCAGACAAGCAGCAAAACAAATCCTGCAAAACTGAATGTGGAGGATGAAAGTTTAGAAGAGCAACCAGCAGGTATGTATTAAAGCTAGTGACTTTAGTAATAAATACATCATTCTCTATAACAGTGGTAACCTGTGTTGATTCTCTCTTCTAAAGGTGAGCAGCCCCCTACTTTATCATTTAACTTGGATAAGACAACTGACCAGGCTGATGCTTATGATTTTAATACGGATTATGTGTAAAGGCAGAAGAACATGCACTCCAAGGTCTGATTTTGAGAGAGTGCAGCGCTAACTTTCTAAGCACCTATGACAACTCTTTTGGCCTTTCTATGCGGTCAAAATCCTATGGACCTTGGTTGCAAGAGGGTGCTGCAAAGTCCCAATATTGCTACTGACATGAACAATCATACAGAATGCAACTTAAGCATGATTTTCAAACTTAATATTTGTTTCTAGAACTCTGTACACTTCAGCTTTGTAAATTTTGTAGTTCACTAAATTTCTGTAACAAGTTTTAATTAAATGAACCTTAAGAACTAAATAGCATTTGAATCTTATATGTACTGTAGAAAAAGGGTGTTTCAGAAAGTTACGACTGTGTTCCATTTTGTAACTATAAGATAGGCATTAAAGCTGACATAGTATAAATTATGAAATTGCAGATATTGTTTTCACTGTCAGTCCATTCAGATCAAAAGTACCCATACTAGGGACACTTAGCAAAAGGTATCAAAACTCCTTCAACCAAGGCAACTTCACAGTGTAAGGTTGCATAGTCATTACTATCAAATAAACCCCCAGAATTTAATCTTGACTACATAGAAACCTTGCACTAAAAAAAAAATGTTAAAAGGTCAACTTACTTACAACAATCTCTGTTCACTTCACACAGAAAATGTCTGTTTTGGGCAACCTTAATAGCTTCATCTTGGTGCAAACTTGAAAGGTGATAAAATGCACATTCTGCCTTACATGATGAGGTGAAACCACTTGCTGCACAAAGGTATCGCAATAATTTACCTTAAGGAATGCTAAAACTTGACATTCTTTCAGATCTACACAGTAACATTTATTAAACGATGCAAAACTGGGAAAAGCAATAGGATTGCTTTAGAAGTTCCAGGGAGGGAGATGGTTTGACTTTGATGTACTTTTAATAATTCATAATAGGAGAAAACATACCTAGTTGCTATCCAAAGCTTTTAAATTTGCCTCAAAGATAAAGAGCAAATCTATTGCTAACTTCTGAATTTTCAAATTGGGGGGGGGGTGAAATACATCAAATTAAATAATTAGCTTGTGCTTCAAGAGAGAGACTACTATAATCAGCTTTCTTTGGTATCTAATATGGGAACTGAAAACATATTCCCCCTCCCCAAACAATGCATTAAACATGATCTCAAGGCCATCTGAAACAAAGCCACTAGTAATGTATCACAAACAAATCTTGAAGTGCAATACTTCCTGGTCTATACCAGTGTTTCTCAACAATGGGTCTGTGGGCCAGTGCCAGTCCCTAAACTCTCCCTGACATAGTTTAGGAAGGCAACAAAGCCAGCCCCTGGTATCACAAAGACTGAGAACCACTGATCTATTCAACCCAGGAGCGGAAGAGCTGTATTTCAATGACTGACTCAGAGCAAGAGCTAAAAAGGGAGGCAGTGACTGGTCCCTCACAGTCCAGTAAATTACACATTAGTTACAGATATTTCATGTTTTTAATAGGTTGTAACTTACTTGAATTTAAACAATTCATTAGCCCTAGGCCTCAGTCTGTAAGATGCTGAACATTCTCCACTCCCCTTGTGTGCACACTACTTGCCACCTGAAGAATTTACAGCTGAATTAGAGCACTGTTTGCAGAAGACAGTATAATTTTCAGCCAGGTGAGACTTACTAATGCTGTTACTGTGGATAAAAATGTCATCCAGAATTCTAACCTGACTTATGTGAACATGTCAGTGTGACATGTTCTAGGATAAATCAGCTCAGTAGTACAGAATGTGTCACCCACACTGACCAGCTGGGAGAAAGGGAGAGGCACTTGCAAAACAGCCATGTTAGGAATGCAGCCACGTGGCTCTGCCTAATTTGAAGGGCCAGGCATGCTGTGACAATTCCTGTAACAGGGCCCTGCTTCCCTGCTGAGGGTCAGTAGAAACCAGACAATCACAAAAGTGCTCCAGCCAGAACAAGGGATCTCACCACTACCTCTCACAGACATATTTAAAACAAGGTTATTGCTAGCCTCAACTTCACCAGTTCTCATTGTATTTTGATAGTCCATCCAAATGGCACGGAAACAGTTAACACCTGATATTTGTTTCAGGCTCTAGAAATTGACATGGATCTAATTTGAAAATTAAATACTCTAAGACATTTTGCATAATTCTCCTTTTAAAATGGTCAGTTGAATTAATTCAAATGTCTAGGAAATAAATTCCTTTAAAAAAATCAAATTATTTCTTATTTAAATGCAAAAATCTATTGAAACAGACAAGTTTCCATTACTAGACCAAATACCATTTCAAAACCAGAATGACTTTTATATTCATCTGATGCTCAGATTACTTGAATAATTAAACTTTAAAATCATGTTTTATTTTTGAACAAAGTTTAGTTTATTCCACAACTTTAAAAATAGTTTGTGTTGAGGGGCAATCACTAAAAAAAAATTCAGTTAAATAATACTTGGAGTATAGCCTCTGAAAAGCGTAGATTAAGTTCATATATACAGTGAGTGCAAGAAAGGGTTAAATATAAATGGTAAGTGGGTCTTCATGCATGAGAGTGTTGTCTATAAAACTCATATCACAGGATAAGGTAACAAGAAAACTAGCAGCTTTTGATTATAACTGGCGTGCAAGATTTGCATGTGGCTGTCACCCAGAAACTTCATAAAAACAGAAGACATCTTTCTATAGCTGACAAAATATCACACCTAGAAGACTAGCAGTGGAGTGGAAGAATGTAATTAAAAGAAATTACTTAGCAAAAATGCTAGTTCATGGAGGTTTTTCTCCACTCTTCATAGTACTGCTGGAGTAAATTTCCTCAGTCATATTCAAAATAAGTGTCCACTTGATGCATGCCGCTCGGTACACTTGTTAATTTCACCTGAATAAGTACTTTCCCCTGTGCTCCAGAGAAGTAAGGACTGCTCTGTAATACAAATCAGCTGAAAGAAACACTGCTGGCTCCAAGAGTTTCCTGAGAAAAGGATGATAGTTTGTAAAATCCAATTTACTTGGCCTCATAGATCTCAGAGTGTCTGCGGACCAGGTTGAATTTGCCAGTAGGGTCAGGGATGTACCACTTCTCCCAAACATCCGCATATGAAGCTGTTCGTCCCCAGGGTTTGAAATGCCCACTCCAATGGAGCAACTTGGCAGCTTTCACAAATTGAGGAGAATATCTTTTTCCAGTGCTAGAGCCTTTTATTGGAAGAGAAGCAAGTCACAACTGCACAGTAGAGCATGCAATAAAGGCAGTAAAATAATCATAGCATGCAGGATTTAAACTTCAGCGTTCTGAGATGTAGATGTAACAAGGGATGGCCTTAGTGTGGGGGGATGGGGGATTGGCAAATGAGTCATTACAAAATAAGACTCTTGGGGCCAGATTCTCAGGTGCAGATGAGCACTACTTTGGGCCATCGCTCCTAGTCTGGGCCTTCCAATGCTCTGCAGAGCATTCTTAGGGGCTGCGTTACTTGTAATGAAAAATCAAAGTATGCTCTAGAGGCATTTAAGCTCAACCAGTAGCTAAATGGATGTGGAAGCTCTGCTCTTCCAAATAAAACATGAGGAAACATCTGAGGGTGTCTCCAAATATACCAAATGTGTTTAATAATGTAGAAAACTTGAAAGCAAGTTCAGCTTGAGCAAGCCCTCTGACAGCTTAAAAAGCAACAATCATTGGTTCCAAAAGGAGCCCACAGACTGGTGCAGGAGCTCTGAAAAGGGGGAGAACTGGCTAAAGCAGAAAAAGCTTCATCCCCTCCACCCACTGTGGGGGGGACGTGGGGGAGGAGAGAAGTCAATTTGCTGCATCAACACAACGTTCAGCTACTGCCCTGACAGACTGCATGTAGGCAGGTAGTAAGCATAGGAAGAGGGAATAACGTGTCAGGATTTTATTTTATACATACCAAGATGTCGGATGTTCCACATGGGATCAATATTGGAATGTTTCTTGTAAAATACAATGAGCAGTGGTGGTGTGGCAGTGCTACCTACCAGAGTCCGACTGTATAACTCCTCTCTAGTAGAGAAGATGAAGTTATTAGGTGAGGGCTATAGCCCTGGAATGGTTCATTTTCATACAACTACTTCAAAGTGAAAGAGCATGCTGCTTTCTGTCTGGCTACCTACTTATGTGGCCCCCACTGTCCTTCATTCCACTGTGAATCTTTATCACAGTAACCCGCCCCGATTTGTCCTCCCCCAATTTCTGCATACTTACGCTACATTAAGTGTCATCCATTTCTCCAATTGCTTAGTGATGTTCTGCAGTTTCCATTCTGTTAGATTGGCAACAATGATCCCTGGATTAAAAGAGCAGGTGCTGGCTTTCATGGCAAGCTTCCGGATTGTTTGTTTATTGTAATCTAAAAATCCAATATAATTATACTGAAAACAGAACAGAAATTGGTTTTTAGTTTTAACTGCTCCCAAATAAAATTTCTCTGCTCCCAGTTAAAATGTTCCCCCCACTCCACTCACAGGTAATTTTTTTTTCAGTGCTCCTGGTAGAGCAGACGAATGTTGGGTGGATAAAATAATTTCCCTTTTCTATAGTACAGGATAGAGTGTGGGATTTAAGAGGCACAACAATGTGTAAAGCTTTCACAGTGAAAGATCTATGCTTTCAGGAATGCTGCCTCATCTTAATATGTAAAATGACTCCTATCTCCCCACTAGATAAATCACCTATTTTTATGCAAGCATATTATAAACACACAGAAACAAAAACTTATCTATAGACCATTAAGTTCTAGACTGCACATTCTTCACAGGCGTGTCTTACTCCCATTGTAGAGCAGAGTGTAAATTCAAAGATCTGTGATTACGTCTCTACTTTTGAATAGGATCTCAACTGGGCCTTCCATTGTGCCCACAAATAACCGCAGGTGCAATACTTCAGGGGCATTTTATAGCACTTAAAAACATCTGAGTAATTTGCAGATACAGTCAGAGACTTGATTTCCAAGTGCCATGAAATTCATCTGCAAATAACTAGGAACCAACTCAGAGGCTAAATTCTGAAAACAAGCATCTGCGATGTTAATATTATTTTGTTTGAACTGTTCAGACCTGATTCCCTGCTCCGCGGACAGCAAATTTATTAGAGGTTGAGTCACAGTCATCTGCAAATGCTGCTGCGTGGCCAGGTTTCAGTGGTGTGTTGTAAAGTTCAAGGATATCATCTGAAAAATTCAAACAAAGCAGAGAATCGAAAACAAATATTGCTTAAGCTTTAGTTCATATGCTTTTTGTACATTCTGTTCTACCGTTCAGATCAACATGATCTTACTCAACTCAAAACAGGGCTGCATCTTTCCAAACAAAGAAGAGAGCCAGGACAATTAAATGTTCCTTTGAATACAGTACATACAGTACATTATACACAAGCTTACATTACCTGAAAGTAATACCCCTTTAGCACATGCATTTCGAATTCTACTCTGGCCAAATCACCCTGCTGATCACTAGGGACCTGACCCAACTCCCACTGAAGACAACAGGAGCGGAGATCAAAACCAAAGTTCTTTGTTTGAGAAACAGATTTTACATTAGAAATCACATACAATATAAAGGGGGGTGAACTGAAAAATAGAATCTGCACCCAAAAAAAAAAAAAACCAAGTCAAGTCCCTTATTTGTTGCTGTGGTCTTGTTAGATAAAGAATTTTCTCCCTAGAACACTGCAAGATTCACTAGGGAACTGACAATTTTACAGTAGCTTTACTGTTCAAGTTGAAACAACTTACATTTTTATTACAAAATGAGTATTTAAACAGCTAATTTAAATTAGTGAGAATGAGATGGTCAAAGAAAAGGTGCTAGAAAAACCAAGAGTTTTTTTCTGCATATATAAAATATATTTTAGGTGCTAAAATTAAAATAATATCAACAGTATCTCATCAACTTGGTTAAACTAGACAAGATACAAATGTAAGAGCTAGCAATCTTTATGCTTCATCAGAGCAAAATCTGATCAAGTAGGGATAGGAAAAAGTTTCTTCCCGGTGTATATATCTGCACGGATTAGGTGCATTTACAGGGTTTTTACACCCTTACATGAGGCAGAAGCATTTGGCTAACTTCTGAGACAGGAGATTGAACTAGATCCGTTCCAGCAGGATCCATTCCTATTCGCTTAGGAAGAAAAGGTTCAGTACCTTGCACTATTACATCATCATCCATGTATATGGTCTTCTCTGCATGAGGAACCAACATAGGCAAGTAGAATCTTGCAAAGGTTAACTGTGAACACAAGCAAGCAACAGAAGTGACAGAGGAATGGAGAACTAACTGATATCTCAGGCACTGATTTTCTGGAAACGCCAGTATCCAGGGTATCGTATATAACAAAAGAAAAATAACCCTCAAGGGTGGGGTTTTGGGGGGAGGAGGAGGTGGTTTTTTAGAAACAGCTAAGGGCAGAATTCTCAAAAGTGCCTAAGTGCCCTAGGAGCACAAGCGCCAGTGAAAGTCAGTGGAACTAAGTCACTTCAGCCCAGATCCCCAGAGGTATTAAGATTCCATTTAGGAGCCTAACCACCACCACCGTGGATCTGGGCCTTACGCTCTTTTGAAAATCCCAGCCTAAATGTTTGTACGTCACTTGGGAAATATAAAGTGCTCCATATGGGCCTACTCCTACGATGCAGTTCACTAGCCTGAGCACATGCACAGAACTGCACTAAGTCAGTGAGACGTCACACAAATGCAGGGCTCAGTGACAGCAGACCACATTTCAGAATGGGGCCTACATGGTCTGTTTAAAAATATTTTGCTTATAAAAGGAATTACGTTGGCGCATTGTTCTTGGAATAACCAGCTATGATTGAAGGACTCACTCATATTAATCATGACTAGACATGAAGGTTTGATAATGTAATCAATGGACATTTATGTACTCCTTGCTATCCTGAAAGATCCCATTATACCAAGGAATCCTATTTCTCACTAATGTCTTTGGGTTCCCACAGTTCCAGACCACCCCAGCATTTTGCAATAGTTTAGGATAGGAAGGAAATGATTCCTAATTCAAATGAAAATGTAGATGGATTTTAGGAAACCAGAATGTAGTTACCCAAACTGGAATATGAACAGGACTCTGGAGCTAATACTTCTACTCTTGTGAAAAGAGCTCTGGGGTATTTAATGACCACAAGTAGTTAAGAGGACTTCTCTCTCTCTCCATCTGAAAAGTAGCATGTCCAACTGCAGAACATCCCCTGCTGGTACTATTGATTTAGTACAGAATCAGAAGAGTGCCACTTATTTTATTACCACCATCACTACTTGGTGTGGATTTAATCTCTACGGGGCAAGTTGTGCCTGCCTCTTTATTTCTTAAAATGAATGTACAATTAAGTTTGGACAAAAAGCAAACTTTTACATCTATTAAAATACAGCTTAAAAACACACAGGGAGAATACAGCTATAGAACACTAACTATAAATCACAGATCTGTCCAGTTTAACTAGTATGTCCACTCACATCAGTTATCAACATCAGTTATCACTAATTAATATTTACAACAAATAATCAGCACCAGTACTCACTGGTTTTACGGAGTCTGCCTGTTCAGACTCCACTTTCACTTTCCCTTCCAAAACACGAGGGTCAAAATCCAGAATTCGGTATTTCACTTTTTTCAGAGCAGTGTTACTCAGCCACGCCCTGTCCAGGGAAGAGGAGTCGCACATTTACAAAAAATAAGAATAGTTAAATGAGAAATGAGAGCAAATTAAACCAGAAACAAAGAGGAAGTGACCCAAATGATAATGGCACAAATAAATGTTGGTCTGATTCCTCTAACTTGGTTGTTTCCCCTACCTATAAAACATGCATGTGGTATTATATAGTCTATGTTTGACTTCAGTACGGTGCTGTATGGACAGAGAGGTCTGCCTACATAGAGCTCACTGCCGGATTACGGCGATAGGTGCTGGATAATGGAATTTTCTGAGGTTTACTTCTCATGCCGTTAAAGTATTTAGGAACTCACAGTCCCATTACAAAAAGCATTACTCAAGATAATGTTAATTTTGACCTTCCAGCTAACTGGAGAAAGAAGATGGGGAAGAAAGAAGAGGGTCAAACACTAGTCTAAAAATTAGGAAACTTCACTGGTAGGGCTCATCTTTCTGTGATGGAATCTGTCTTCCATTACAAAAAAAATTATTTCCTCTATCTTATGTTTAACCTTAAATTACAGTCTGGTTTTTTTTTTTTTAAGAATGCATAGCATCAGAGTGGGAAATCATTTATCTGCACCTTTTATGGAGGCAAATTTCTTATAGTTCTTTTTTTAATGCGGTAAATTGAAATCTCTTACTAAATAACCCACCATTTGTGGCAGTTTTGTTGTATGCAGTTGAAAGTCAAACACATAAGAAAACTGACCAAGGGCCTCATCCTGAGAAGTCAGTGGGAGATAAGAGCACTTAGGATGGCAGAGAACTGGGCCCTAAATGAATACTAGTCACTGTCAGGAACGAGAAACACAGGGAGAACCTGAATCCTTGGAATCTCTGGATTCTTTTGGCTCACTGGTCCTGGATGTTTACTTGTGGTAGTATGTTTTCTAAGTTAGGAAACCAGGAACACAGCAATTGAGCAAAGCAGAGCTATTTCATGCAGACTCCAGCCTACACTAGAATGTCACCAGGGAAGGTGACTTTAGCAAATAGAATACACAATTTCAAGAAGCACCTATCTACAGCTGCTTCCTATAAAATAAATGATCACAAAGTCTGGTAATAAAGCAAATAGGTAGGATTCCAGTCAGTTTTCAGAGGTCTGGATTGTTGGAACTTTTCCTTTTTTAAAAAATAATCCAATCTGACATTACTGCAATGAGCTGACTCTGGAGAGCATGGTTTACCTCAAATGGTCCAGTGTATCGTTTAGAGTGACAATATGGAACACCACATTGGATTTGGTGTTATGATAAATGCTGTTCATGGCTGCAATGACTCCCCCAAGTCTCTCCTCCGATGCTGTAATGACCACAGGAATTTCCTGATCATTTATTTCATCGGTCAACCTTTGAGGAGCCTCAGGTATGAAATCTATAGGCTGCAATCCTAATGGACTTGAATCTGCAGGACAAGAAAATGGAATTATATATGTTTGTTCTACAAATAAATTATTTGTGTTTCTAAATTCTTAGCACCTCCAATTATACTTATGCCAATACTTATATACCACTTACACTGTTTTAGAGCCCTGGCCAAGGTCAGAACGATTACAAGTCTCTACAGCTAGGTTCTGCACAAACTTGTAATAGCAAAGACAATCCAAGCCCTGAAAAATTTCTCATCCATATTTTAACCATGGCACATAAACATTACAATAATATAATTATGCACACACATAACTTTGAACTCCCTAATGAGCAGCATGACAAGGAACACAGATGAACATTAGAGCTCAGATTCAATTCCTTCCTTCATTCTTTAATTTCAGGGTTTTGGTAACACAGAGAGCTCAAGTGAGGCTTTGATACAAATGAGCTGCACGCTCAGATCAGCTCATAGTCTCCCTCCCTTCCACCCCTCCCAGCACCACCCTCTCTTCCAACTCTCTTTCTAATTCTTCTGAGACAGAGACCAAGGAAACACCATATTAATGCAGCTGTGCTGTATTCTACTCCCCCAGCTGACCTAGGTACTACAGTACATGAGCATCTCACAGGAGTCCTAGACATCTCAAATGACCTAAACTGAACCCACAAGTATTTATGCCTGCAATATGCAGATACAAAAATGGATGTTGGTACTTTAAATTAACCAACTGAATAGATTACCTAGGAATGTGGTAAATTCTCCATCAATTAGAGTCTTTATATCAAGACTAGATGTTTTTGAAATTATTGAACACCATGCAGCAATCGCTGGATTCAATTCTATGCCCTGAATTAGGCACGGTGTCAGACTAGATGGTCATGGTCCCTTCTGTCCTTAAAATCTATGAATGTCTGATTTGAGATACCTAGCAATGTTACTGCATTATCAAAGCTGTAATTTTGCACTAAATGTAGCTACAGTATAAACTGCTGGATTCTATCTGTACTTGTCTATTAATGGTCCCACTACAATGAAGGCTATAGCAGACACACATCAGGACCAACTTTCCCTTAAGTTCTGAGGAAGTTAGTAAATATCTAATGTTAATGGAGTACAGAAATAAAATTTAGACAAAAACACAGGAAAACCATGTGTTCAAAATTCATTTCATTACAGAAAGGATCTATTGTTATCACATTTCAGAAACCATTTTAGTATGGCAGAGGTTTGTTTTTGATCAGATATGCATTGTGCTACTGATCTGAAAAGTAACCTCATTAGTATAAAAGAAAAGCCACTGTACCTGATACATCTTGTTTCAAAAAGTCACTGAGACCAAGAAGGTTGTGATGTAGAACTAACAAAAATACAACAATGGCAAGTACAAGGATGAGAATGTTCACTGAAACAGAGAAGAGAAGCAAGTTTATTAGGATAACCTTACAGGTCAGGAAAAGATAAGAGCACAAATGTTTTTTGTCAAATATGTACCTTTTCTGAATGTCATTTTTCCTTGGTGTCTTTGTTTATAAGTAGAGCCTCTTTACAAACCTGTAAGAGAAAAACATATGGCAGTTACATTCCACTGCTTGTACATGCAACTGAGAGACACATGCTATGACTGATGGTGTCAAAATGGTTTCACGGAATATCGTGCATGCGTGTATAGTGTTTACCTCTATTCAAGAGAGAAAACTGTGCATCTTATTTTAATGGTCACCAGATAAGGCGTTCCAGCTTAGTAGGCATCCAATTAAGTTGCCACATCTAAAGGGCACACTCCCTGTAATGAGAGGGAGAGACACTGTGTCCATCGGGGGAGGAGGAGGGATGAATAGTAAATGATGTTAAATTAATATCTATACAGGGCTTTTCATCCATAGAGCACTTTGTGAAGGTGGGCAAGTATCAATCCTCAGAGAAACCAAAGCAGAGAGGCTAAGTGATTTGCCCAAGCCCACCCTGCGAATTAAGCACAAGTCTAAGCATAAACACAACTCTCCTGATTTCTAGTCCCAGGCCCCACTCACTAGAACATGTTTACAGATTATGGGTATCCACTCAGATGGAGGTGGCACCAGAGATGAAGACCAGGACAACACACGTTTTAGTGGAGATAATCCTCATGTTGCCTTAACACAAACTTGCTGTGAACTGGAAAAGTGCATTTTTCCAGAAAAGCCATGATGACTACAGCCTGCGTGAATTATGCAAATCCTTGAGCTATCAAACTAACTCTACTTGGAAACAGTTTAACATTCAGTTTGCACACCACTGAAACAACAGATCTCTTTTGTCTGTCAGGCACAGTCTGTATGGCTTCTGGAGACCACGAAAGGGTTCTTCTGAGGCTGAACCAACCTATCCAACCAAGACTGTGTCTCAGGAGCAGGGCAAATACACATTTCTCCTCCAAAAGCAAGTGGCCAGGAAGCCTTTAGATGAGCACAATGCATCATTTGCTCATTAAATTCCTATCAAAACATGTTAGGGATTTTTCAATACATGTCAGAATCTACACACCTAAAGCAATAGAAGAACATCAGCTGCAAAAATCACACACAAGGCATGGCCATCAGTTTATAGAAACAAACCTAAAGTCAGGATGCAACTTCTATACTACTCCACTTGCAACTACTACTGTAATCCTTGTATGGAATGCAGAAAAGTTAGAATATATGGCCCAAACATACTTATTCATCCCTTAATTGTGATGGCAATCAGAAATGTAAACCATGAAGTGTCCATCCTGTAGAACACAAGTTAGTTTTCCAATAACATGTAGAAAACATTTATATACTTTGTAGAAAGTCTTCAACAGGTTGAAAAAGTGCTACATTAAATTAACCATTGCAAAATCTGCAATGTGAGATAACAATCACACTGAGGAAAACACTTGTACTGTATGTTACAAATAGTCCTGCTAGTGTTGTTTCTTCCAGCTAGGGAATATAATAACATCTCACACATATCAAACATATGCTGACAACACAGTCAAAGCTGCCAGCAAAAGAAGGTGATCTAACTTAGTTTTGTGATACTTGCTAACAGCATAGAAATCACTTTATTGCAAGTTCTCTCCTAAAATCTAACCATGCTGCAAAGTTTTATTAGCACGTGCCCAGCATTCACTATGAACCTCATATGATAAATCAGTCTATAGAGAAAAACTAACTTGTCAAGGAAACTGGTTAGATTTCAAGTTTCTCAAGTTATTTCAAACTCCAAGGGAAATTTTTTTTAAAAAAAACCCTATGAAACATGCTTTACTGAAGTCTTTTTAAATGCTTAAAAACAAAACAGTGTTAGAAGAAAACAAAAGATATGCCTAATTTATCAGCATGCAAACTCAGAAAAGCAAACCTGCTGGAAACAGTTGCCAGTGCAGCAATAAAATGCAGTTTATTGTCTTCCAGCACAAAACAAAACATTATTTATTCATTGCTGAAAGTCTCTCTCCACACAGCAAATATGCAATTCACAGGCCTGGTTTTGTAACCATTTGCTCACACACACAATTTCATGGAAGTCAACTGGACTTCTGACGTAAGCAAGGCTTGGGCCCTACAAGAGATAGAGCGGAGAGTCAGTGGGTGGGTAACTATTACCCCATTCACATGTGTCCTGGGGCCTTTAACAGAACCGGGAATGGCTCTGGTTGAAGTATTGGGCATTTACTGTCCCGAGCCATTTGCACCCATGACACAGGCCGGGCGAACACGGACGCACAGGCTCATCCTACAGATGCGCGGCCCCTCGCCCCGCAGGGGGGCCGCTCCCGGCGAGTTAAGCACTCGCAGCAGGTGCGCCCAGGGCCGGCGTGAGCCTATAACCCAGAGCCAAGGCCGAGGCTGTAGGCGGTCGGCGCGGCGAGCGCCGCTCGTTCTACCTACTCCGCGGATAGCGCCCGTTTATGGCAGCCCCCCGCCGCCTCGGGGCGCCCCCGCGCGCAGCCCGCGCAGCCCCCGCCTCCCCGGAGCTGTCCGGCGCTGACACCGACGTCCCCCGCTCTATGGGGGCAGGGCTCCGTGTCAAACGGGCACCGCTTCCAGCCCAGCCGCCGAGGAGCGTCGGCGCCGGACCGGCCCCGTCCCCCGCGCGCTGACCCTGCGCCTCGCAGCGGGCCGGGCGGGCCTGGGGCGGGCGGTCGAGCCGGCCGCGGGCTGACTGAGGCGGCGCCTCACCTGCGCGCCCAGGGAGCCGGGCTCCTCGCGCTCGCTCCCGCCGCCGGGCTGCCAAGTGCCAGCTCAACACAGCGGCGCCCCCCGCCCGGCGCGCCACAGGCAGCGGCTGCCGCCGCGGGCCGGGCCTCGGGTAGCCCTGGCGCCGCCTGCTTCGACAGCACGGACGGTGTGAGCCAACGTTACCGCCGGGGGCACGGTAGCCCAAGCACGTCACAGGGCTGCCCTCAAACCTCGCCTGGCGCGAAGGGGAACGGCCGGGCCGGGCCGGACCCCGGCCGGCGCTGCGCGCGCTTAGTCCGGCAGTGCGTTAGACACCCCTACGCGCGGAGGACCCCGGAGCGCTGTGTAACTGTTGCCATGGAGACGCAGCCGAGCGCCGCGGAGGCCGCAGCGGAGCCGGGCGGCGGCTTGGCGCTGGAGCTGGCCTCGGTGTCCCACGGGGGCCGGGGGCTGCCCGCGGGGGCCGGGGCAGTTGTTCGGGCGGCGGCAGGGGCGGCGGCGCCCGGCCGGAAGCTCCCGGGCGATGAGGCGGGGCAAGGTTCCGCTGCTTCCGGCCAGCTCAGCACCCGCCTTCCGGACCCGCTCCGCCGCCGGGGGGTTGACGCGCGCTAACCGGCCCGGCAAGGAAGCCTCGCCTCCCTCGGCCGCCGGGGCCTCCCTCGCCTCCAGCGCCGGCCCCCAGGACGCCCCTGGCGTCTCCCCTTCGCAGGGTGGAAGCGCAGCCCCGGAGGGCGGCGAGACGGGCGGCGGCGCGGCCTCCCTGGCGGCCACCATGCTGGACCTCTTCGGCGCCATCCCCACCCAGATGGTAAGTGCGGAGGCGGGGGCTTTGGCCCCTGGCGCCCCGCGGGCTGGGCCACGGAGCCGGCCCCCGCCCGGGCTGGTGCGACCTAGCTCGGTTCCGGCCCCCGCGTCAACCTGTTCCAGGGTCTCTGCCCGCGCAAGGCGGGGGCTGTCAGGCCCAGTCCGCCTCCGCTCGGCCCCGCCCAGCCACTCACACGGGGCTTCTGTGCACAGGAAAAGCGCTGCCTCCCCCTTTGCGGCCGAGTTACTGCACGGGGCCCCTGGCTGTAGATCTGCCTGACGTGCAAGTCCAAGGGCTCAGCTTTTGATTTTACCACCTTGGCCCAAAGTGAATGACTAACTGCAGTGCGGAGCTGTTCTAACCTCTCTGAAAAGGGGGGATACAGACCGTCATTAAATCACTGAGAAGTGTTACAGTAGCAACTGGGGCAGGATCAGTCTACAGCACTGTAAACAGTTCTGTTCCAGATATTTATGGCTGTGGCATAAATAGCTGGGATGCAAGAATTAAAGCAAGCATGCTTCAGGTGACAGTTGTGTTTTCTTGAAATCTGTGTCTAACTTTCTAATTATCTTTTTCACATTTCCCCATCTTCCCATCCAAAAGTTAGAACCACAGCTTGAAATAGTGATTTTTTTATTGTAACATTTTGTACCTTCACCAAGTTTTGTGGATATTAATGTAGACAAAATAAAATAGTATTACCTTCAGGATATCAGTATCTGGACTGCAGAAGATAGGATATGCTGCTGAATTCCACATGAACATGTTCAATTTCACCCATCAGCACTGTTTGATATTCTTGACATCATTTTTGAGGGTGTGCAAGAGCGGTGTTTTTTCTGCTGAAGTGGGGTCACAACATATGAGGAAAATCTACCAACATACCAATTAAATTACACACGGCAGTCTTGCTCTGTTCAATTCTTTACCCACCATCTGTGTGCTTATCTGCTATTTATTATGTAAGCTTCCTATGCAAATAAAGTTTAATTTAACATGA
Organism: Mesoclemmys tuberculata; assembly: GCA_007922155.1. Lineage (NCBI taxonomy): Eukaryota > Metazoa > Chordata > Testudines > Chelidae > Mesoclemmys > Mesoclemmys tuberculata. The sequence goes on from ML677085.1 coordinate 6,377,018, forward strand.
GGAAGTATGGTCCTGCAGTCTAAGCGCAGAGCTGTGCGTTCTGGTACAGGTTCTGCCATAGAGGCTGCATGTGACCGTGGGCAAGGCACAACCTGTGTCCGTTTTATAAAACCAGGAGAAATATTGAATTAGCAATACGAGGTGATTCTTTGCAAAGGGGCATAAAAAAGTGATTTCTATAAAGTGCCTAAAAGCACAATATATTAAACTTATTTTCTGCAGTTGTAAAAGCAGCCGCCTCACCAACTGAGATGACTTTGGGTTTCTGTACAGATGTCACCAACTCTTAATGACAGCCCAAAGTTTCCTGCTTTTTCTTTTTCTTTGTGTTATCATTGGAGTTGTAGGAGACACTAGGCTGGAAATTAAGGTTTTTACAGCATAAAACCAAGATTTCTTTAAAGAATATATAAGAAAACATTCTGGTCTTAAGCATTTGTTTTGTATTCCACATCTCTCACTGGAGAGTCAGGGCAGGAATATGCTCAAGTTTTGTCTTTGTGCTACTTGACAGGATGCATGAATCATTTACTTTTGAGTATAGATGATTGGTATTTAACTTTTTGACAAAAAATATATATTTTTCTTAAAACAGGACTACAAGGGTCAAAAACTAGCAGAACAGATTTTTCAAGGGATTATTCTTGTTTCTGCGGTAAGTATAATGGAGCCATGGTAAGGCTGTAAAACATCCTTTAAAAATAAACTGGATTAGGGTTTGAAAGCTGCTTGGATTTTTAAAGCTTGAAGCAATCAGCCAGATTCTTTGAAGGAGACTTTAAACTAGTGGAGCTTGGGGAGAAAAAACCCATTGTGCTTGGTCTGTGATGTTCAAAATACAACTAGTTAGATTTCAGTAATCTTTATTAGAGGATTGGTTATGAATTTTGAATTCCAATTTAATTAAATATCAAATTCCTTAATTCTGAAGAGATAGCATAGTTTAATGGACTAAACACAGGGCAAGAAGCCCAAAACTCTAAAAGTTCTAATTGTAGCTGACTCTAATGCTCTGTGTGGCCTTGAATAAGTTACTTATCTGCCTCACTTTTCATAGAAGTTGAGGAGTGTTTGCAACCTGCTCCATAAATGCCCACATTCTGAAGGTGTTTCAGTGTGATCCCTTCATTATAGTCTATGTTGTTTTTAAAAGTTACATTGAGAACATTAAGGTTGCAGGGTCAAGCGCTCAGGTGAGGAGATGCCAGTATTAAAGCTTCTTTCACACCCCCAATTTCTTCCAGAAGCATTTAACAACTGTGAACTTCATATACTGTACTTCCATCTGCAATTAACTTTGTAACCACTGAGACTGTTGTGCTAGGGGCTGACAGCTGTGTACTATATAAAATCAGAACCATTACAGCATAGAATTTCTGTGGGTCATACAATTAACACCACATAAACTAAGGAGGTCACACAGAAAGTCAGCGTTTTTCTGTAAAAGGGGAATAATTCTGAACTCCCAGATGAGTTGTGGCTAAGCCTAAAGTTTTTAAAGCACCTTGAGGTCCTCAGAGAAGGTGCCATTAAGTGCATAGTATTATTTAGAAATAATTTTTAATGTAAAGGTGTAACCAAAATCTAGACTGAAAATGTGTAAGTAGCTAGGAGAACTCCAGTTACGCAGTCATGAAATTCACAGTTAACATTTCAAAAAAATCAATCTCACTAGTCTGTTCTACCCAGAGGCTACATATCCACCCTCCATATCTTCCTTTCTAGTAAAAGCTACAGAACCTCAATAGTCCAGCAAAAACATTGGATAGGCCAGTATAGTGGCCAGTACAAACTGCAGGTTCAAACCCATACCAACTAATTCTCATTAAACATATTGCTATTGTAGCCCTCCTACATTTTATTTTTTGTTACCTACAGTCTCGCATTAAGCCAATTAAGTACATCTTCTCCATGCTGATTAGACACTAATTCACCATAAGGCAGTTCCATATCCTCTATATTTAAGTAAAATATTCACCAAAGTCCTCTTCTGCCTATGCCTACTCATTAGAAAAATAGCAGCATGAAAACTGTATTTGACTTTACCATACTGAACAAACACCTAATCGTACTATTAGTCATGAAGTGATAATCTTATTTCACATAGACTATTCGTATATAACAGTGACTATCCCAACCCTGATCTTAAACTACAGATAACTCATGGGGTGTGTCAAGAACTAAGATTAAGAATTGTGTTGGAATCATAGTCAATTTCCCAACTTGCTAACATTTAGTGGTTTTGTAACTTATGTCATTGATTTTCCTTGTCTATAGGATATTTTTCAGTATTAACTCAATCATTTTTGGTTTGGGAATGGCTCGTTAGGGTTTTATTTTATTAAAATTGGTATTGCTTCTTCTAGGTAATTGGTTTTATCTATGGCTACATCGCTGAACAGTTTGGTTGGACTGTCTATATAGTTATGGCTGGGTTTGCTTTATCATGCCTGGTAAGACAAAACATGATTACTATAAATATATCCACAAATGCACTAATGGAGTTTCCAGAACAAAGTTGCCTGTTTATCAAATGCTATTTTTACTGAACAAGAGAGCTTAAATAAGATGCTAGATGAGCATAATGCAAACAGATGCAATACAAACTTTTCAGTATGCACAAATAACTATCATTCTGACATGCTGACCTCCCTGTTCTTCCAGTCCTGTACTCCACTTGCATTAGCCAATGAACCTTGTTCCCTGTAGTTCAGGTCTGGGCCTAAAAGACTGATGTAAACAAACAGGGACTCTAGTATGGAAAGCTTCTATTGGTGATCTAAGCCACTAACTGCTTAATCAGATGTTCTTTTCAATCCCGAGTAGACCTTCATCTTAAAGAGATATTTTGATAGTAAATAAGACATTGCTCAGCTGGTACTGCAAGTCAGCATAATGAAGGTTGTGTAAAAGTAACTGTTCTAATTGCACACTAGACTCAGTTGGGGTTATTGAGTTACATCAAATGAAACTTTTTCCTTCCTTTTCAGCTAACGCTCCCTCCGTGGCCTATGTACCGCCGCAATCCTCTGAAATGGCTACCTGTCCAGGAGACAGGAACAGAAGATAAGAAGCCAGCAGAGAGAAAACTGAAAAGGCATACTAAAAGTTGAACATGAACCTTTGTGATGTAACATTGCAGAATTTTGCTTCATTAAACATTTGAGATACCTTATATGCTTAATGCTTTAGAGACTATCTGATACCAGGATCAACCTCAAGGAACACTAACTTTGGGGAAACCTACACGCTGCCTCTGGCTAGAATTTTGCTAGGCTTTGCTGTGAAAGCACAATGGGAAGTAAATATTAAATGGGTTTAAATTACAAGTACATTTTAGGTTGCATTTAAGCAAGTTCTATGTTCTTGTAAGCTCTGCAGTTAAGTGGTAATACTGTCTAAAGTAATTCATAAGTATATTTAAGAAATCTGAGGAATGAAAGAGCTTGAGTAAAATACTGTATTAGCTAAATGTATTCTTGGCGCATTTAACAAAGGCACTTAGTATAAAATAACCAACTGATTATTTAGTTACATGTATTTTATATTTGCAAGTTCATTGGGCTGCTCAGCATTTTCAAATATGTTAAGGATGAAAATTTAAGTATATGTATGACTATATAAAATTCAGGGACAAGTTTTGATTCTTGTGTAAAAGTGCAGAAGGTGGGGGGAATTAAGTCTTTCCATTCCTTGTGTGCAGACTGCCTTCTCCCTTTTTATGGAGAGTTCGTCCTTTTTAATGTGACTTGAATGTGTGTGTGTACACAAGTAAAATATACCTACATCTAGTGTACGTATTGTGGCAAGAATGGGCTAATGTGAACTAGGCCTGTAGGAAGCCTTCACTTATGAGCATTTCACTTGCAGCAAAATTTAACAGGGCAGATATAGATAATTAACTCTGCATTGGTGGAAAGGAGAAAAGTTTCAAACCATGAAGTTTTATTCATGAGTTCAAGCAATTTACGTAGTTAGAGCTACATAGAAATGAAACAAGTAACTATAAATGGTATTTTTTCTGTTGCTGAGACACACAGCAACTCTTCAGAGTTGCTTTACAAGCGATTAACTTCCTTACCCTAAAAACTATCACTTGGATTAAGAGGGTACTTTCTGTTCCAAATGTGCAACAGTATAATGGTACAGAGTGGCACCACAGAACAACTTAGGAGAGGAAATGAATACCAACACACAACAGAAAGTGGTGGGGCTACTTACTTAGCAAAATATAAATATCCAAATTGGACTTTGGCAAGTGCTGCCTCTTCTTGCAAGTTCTGTGATCTTCAGCGTTCATTCTTGGTGTTCAAATTACCGTCAGTGCCAACACTCCAATTTTTGCTGTATTAAAAGTGATTTTGCTCCTCTTAGCTTGAAGGTCAATTTAAACTGGACACGCCCAGAATAGTAGGACTGAAGGGGATGCAGAAACTGCAGTGGATGTGGAAAACAACTGAGTTGAGCCTTCTACCTTTTTAAGAAATCAACTAGTCTAGTGCACCTTGTGCTGATGATGGGCACTACTATTCTGTAGCATTTCTCTAAATAAGCTATTATTCTGTAGGACAGAATACTGAGTAGGTTTGTTAAGGAAACAGGACATTTTGCAGACTTACTGAATAAGGGTTTATTTAACAAAATTCAGATATCCTTGATTTAATTATCCCTTTACAAAAATCTTAAGATTTACAAACCTTCAAAACATTGATGCTGCAAAACATGGTCAGGCATCAAACATTAGAACATAACAAAAGCATACAAAAACATGCTGTAAGACAAGTTGACAGATGAAATGGCACATTAAACACACCAATTTATCTGAATGCATGCAGTCTTCCTTTAATAGCCATTCCTAAAAGGAATTAGAATTTGTTTTGGTTGCAGAAAACAAAATTCTCATCTAAACCTTGAACTTGAGCTCTACAGATGTCCAAGGGCTCAGAGTCGGGAGTATATCCATCTTTTTACTGTATCTTAAGTCGTTTAAACTATATTGTTCTAACTTTAAGCCACTTATAGAAACTGCAATGAGTTTTTGCAGCTATAGAAATCAATCACCTCTCCATGCCAAAATGAGCTTTAGGTCTTAACTTATAAAATTCTAATAATCCCACATCACAACCTTAGCAAATGTTCTCAGTCAGTCACTTCTTGGTGTTGTAAGACATGCAGTATGACTACAACCTTCTTCGGAAAAAGAAATTAGAACTATATCATCTGGTTATACCAATTTACTTACAGAATTTATTACTTATGTTCTAGAAATAATTTCATACCCATAAAACACTCATTTAGTAAGTATGAGATCAAAAGGCAAATTCAATGTAAAGTAAAAATTCAAATGAATATAAAATTTCTCTTCTTTAGAGAAAATAGTGGTCTGTTTCACATTTTAATATAAAAAATGTTACTAGAACTAATGCTGTAACAAAGATTTGCGGCTGTACACAGGCAAATAAGCATTCCACGCTGTCAAGTCCAGTTTACCTGCTTTCCCAGATATGAAAATCCATGGGTAAATATAAGTACCACAAAATTAGTCTATACAGAACATGGAGACAATTCAATCTACTGGACAAGCTCTAAAACTAGGTCCTTGCTGCTTTTCTCTAACTGCTGTAGAGGAAGAAAGATCCAGTTAAGTCACCTGGTCAAAACTTCACATTTTCTTCAAGAAACTTCAGATGGTGAGCCTTCACACTGTAATTTGTGTACTTCTCTCCCATTTGTGCCCGTAAGTGCAACTATTGAGCATAAAAGAAATGAAGTCAGCTGTTTTTTAATTAGAAACATGAATGCTGCTATCTGAGAGACTTACCCTGAGGATACCAAAGCACCTTTAAATAAAAATGTCACACAAAAAGTTTGACCAATCAAAAGGGGAGTGGACAACATTTAAACACAATCATAATATTAGCTCAAATAGGTTGCAAGGAATTCCAGAATTAAAAGGTGCGAAATTTAGAACACAGCTTGAACATTTTTTAATTAAGCTTGTCTGCACAATAATTTGTAGCCAAGTTTTACATGGAAACAGTGAAAGATCTGTTAAGACTTCATCTACATTAATTAAGAATATTAAGGATTGGTTTCTGCCTTTGGATGCACCTTCTGACTTCACTGGAAGCTGTGCATGTATATTTGAAGACAGAATTTGGCCATTCAAAGTTGGATACATAATGGAGATAATCTATTAGCGTAACGTCAGAGTACTCAAATCTCTTGTACCTTCTCCAAATTTGAAGATAAGGATTTGGCATTGCTATCAACTTCAAACTAGGATCAAATAATTCAAGGCTAACCCCCTCCCCCTTCCTACACATTGCTTAACATGGTAACTTGTGTAGTCAATATACACGAGTATGATACTAATTCTGCAAACAATTAAGCATATGCTTAAGTCTTTGCAAGATCAGGGCCTATATCATTGCATCATACCAGTTTCTCAAGGTATGAAAATGAAAACAATGCTCATTTAGCCTTCTCTGGAAGAGAAAAGTAGTGAGTACAAGTGACTACAGTATGTAGGAGAGATATTCACCTCTCTCTTCATTTCATCATCTTCCTCCATGATGTCGTACACTTTCTCCAGAAGTTTCACTCCCAGCCCTTGCACCACATCAGACCTCAGAATTTCAACCATTCTTCTAATCTTTTCAGGACCAGATAACACATCTAAAAAAGTAATACAATTAATTGCTTTTACACTGACAATAGTAACAGTCACCTTATATTTACTGGAAGATTAGAGTGATTTGTACCAGCAACTGCATGAGCGGTGGTTTAGGACTGCGGAATAGGCACATTATCTTGATATCTCTGATCAGCAAAAACACAATTAAATGAGGTCATAGTAGGTGACTACTGGACCTCTATACAGGTGCAGTCTGTAGAATCAGGTCTTGGAGGGTTCAGAACTTCAGGCTCAGGAAGACATCACTGTCTTGGTGAATACTCTGATCATGTTTGGAAGGTTCCTTTTAGTCATAATGGTAGAAACTTTTTTTAAAAATGAAATTGCTGTTCTGAAGAACAATTATGTGGCAAAGGGTGGATTTCCACAACAAGTTTCACGGCCACATAGTATACAGAATCCTGATATAAGGTAAAAAAAAATACTTCAACCACTTTACATTTGAAAAACAAAATGAATGTAAAAGTTCAGTAAATATTGTATTTAAACATAGGACAGGATCGCATGAGCAGTAATACTGTCTTCCACCAATGTGCCTCAATGACCTTTCAATCCTTCACTTCTCTGCTTAAACTGCAAACAAGGGATCCTACTGATGAATGTAGTTTTACGATAACAGAAGATCTTGACTAGGAATCAAAACAGAAACCGCTGAGACTTTACTTTGGACGCTGAAGTCATCCAAAACTAAAAGACTGTCACTACTGACATAGGCTGGATTTAAGACAACGACAAGGTTGAAAGACATCATATCGTATTAGCACCCTAAATCCCCTTTCTGCATTAACGGGTGAAAGCAAAGAACTTGATTGAACCAGAGAAGATTGCAGTTTAAGAAAATTTAAGCGACAGCACTTACACCAGCACTTTCAAATTGGTTGTAGATTTCCATTGCTAGTAACAGCAGCTATAACACACCTGAGCAGATCATGATACTATTATACATTTTAAAGTGCAGCCACAGTGAGAAAACGGCACTTCCTCACTGACCAAATTTGCTCCCTGTATATTCGGAGTCCTGTTTGCCAACTAGAGAGAGCTTTCACTACATTTTTACTCCTGTTATCTTTGCAGGACCACCATAACTATGGGACAGTGATCTTGATTCAGTTCTGCTTTGTCGATCACCAGAAGAGAATTAACTAGAACCCTTACTACTCCAAACATGAGCCAGGAAAAAAACAGTTTGAGAATTTCAGATTCAAAGCTGATTTTTTTCCATCCATTTTTTGACTTGCAAACTGAGCTCGAGCTCTGGGACCCTGCAACGGGGGGATGGTCCCAGAGCCTGGGCTCCAGCCTGAGCCAGAACATCAACACAGCAATTTTTAGCCCTGCAACCTGAACCCCGTGAGCCAGGGTCAGCTGACTTGGGCCAACTGCAGCCATGCCACACGTCTTTTATTCCAGTGTAGAATGGACCCTGAAAGTCAAAAACAATCCTTAAGATGCCATTTATAGAGTAGCTTTTCAGAATATGACCACTCTTGGGAAGGCCAAATTTCAAAAGATGATTTACCTGCATTTATTGGTGCAAAATTAGAGAACTACTTGCAGCTGCAAAATGAGTCCCCAATTCTGTGATGGGATCTGTGCAGGTGGACTCCTGCATCTACACAAAGCCCCAGATTTTTAGATGCTGAGTTGAGTCCCATTTAAAGATTTAGCCTTAAAGGTGATCTGCGAAGTTTTAAAGCAACCAAATTATTTGTATGTTTTAAAGTTGTATTTTAAGATACTGAAATCTACAACTTTAACTGTTTAAGATCTAACACCAAAAATTTTTAAAACTTCATTGTGTGGGTCACATATTGACAAATTACCTTACAGACCACCTTTCTCTTCCATTCACAACTGGATGGAGCACCTCCTCTCCAATGATATTAGGAAAATAATTTATTCTTAGCTGCTTTCCTGTAATTAACAGCTAGAAGAAAGGAGAACCAGTCCCATGTGAGCAGCTAGCTTTTCGTGGACCGTCAGCCAGCTTTCTTTGGACCACCAGTAAGTGCTCTACTAACCACTGGTGGTCCGTAGACCACAGTTTGAGAACCACTATTTTAAAGCATTAACAGAGATACAGACCTGAAGGAAATTCTTCAAATTTGAATCTCTCTGGTTCATTAGATACTTTTCCATGTAGGATCAGAGTGTCTCTGTATTTTCTATGAAGCTTGAACTCTGATGCAGGGGTTAGAATTGAAGGGTGTTCACAGTTCTCTTTAGAATCCATTTTCAGTGTCTGAGTCATTAGCTGTACCAAATCATTCATTTCATTTGTATTGTTTTTTCTAGAAAATGAAAAAAAACTCAATTCTAATCTCCATTTTCCAATCAAGGTTTACTTTCCATAATCTTGTGCTCTGAACAGGCCCTGTTAGGTAGTCTGTTAAATCCTTCTTGCTATGCAGATACATTGGTGGTGATAGTAATGCAGACGAGGCATAGGAGCTTTTAGCGTAATTTCATCTAACCTCTGTACTGAGCAAGTCTTAACACCAAAGTTTAAGAAGCCAGCAGCCACCAACATCCAATCTACACTAGAGTTACCACCACTGGAAGTACCATGGAGAAAGATTTTTAAGAAAGATGCCAAATATAGACAAGATCCTAGGTAAATACTTCAACTGAATCCACAATGTCAGGAAAACCGTGTTAGCAACTTTCCAACTAATAATGCTTAAGGTTTCCGGACACATTAGTTCCTCTCATTGATTCTGAAAGATCAATTTCCTGGAAAGCATTCATGCCAGCACCTGGAGGCACAGCAGCCACATACATGAAGAAGTTAAACACAGTAGACTAGGAAGTGTGTGTCACTAAAGAGCAACAGACAAAAAGCATCAGATTCATTCACCGCCGGGCATCATCATTAGAAACACATTTCCACACACTGTTCCACGCCAACTGAAAGCAGGATAAAGGTAGTGCCACTGTAGATAAGTGACTACTGAATGTCTCTAGGCAAGAAAGAAAACACTTACCCTTCCTTGGAATCTCCATCTGATTTATCTGTGGAGCTTGTGGAAGAGCTTAGCTCATCATCAGACAGACAATGGATTAATTTTTTTTTCTATTACAGATAAAAAACCCAAATTACTTTGTAGAATTAGGCATTTTATTAAATTTGTTTATACTGAATCACTAGTTGTACTATAAGCGTGGATTCTTTGAAGTATGTGACAAAATAAGCTTCAACAAGCACATTTTTACAATTTAACTTTATAAGTAATATTTAAAAGCCTCTTGTATTTAAGTCCAAGAGTCAAAACAAGCTAGTCAAAGCATGTACACCTCATCATATACTCATTTAACTGGCACTGAACCTCAACTGCACTGTTTCTACCTATACCAAATGCTTTACCAAGTATGTTACAGAGCCTATGTTCCAAGTCAGGCAATTTGTGCTATGTTTAGTCTGAGACCATGTGTAATTCCATTGACAAGTTCATGACAGAAAGGTAAAGAGGTGTCATATGATTAATAAAAATCTACAGAATCATGATTTCAGTGGTGTCACCCTATATGGTATGATGGGGGGGACGCGCTTCTCACACCATGTCCCAGCCCCAGCTTCTCCAGTTGGTGAGAGTTTTGATAGCACACTGTTGTTGGAAATGCATCAAGTTAGGGCTTTTGAATTAAACCTTTCTCCCACAAACACAATGGTACCAAACAAGAGAAACCTAGAACAATTGTGCAGAATCATATTAGAGGAAAATATTTAAAATCAACATTATTTAAATTATACTTTAACTCAGTAATTCTCAGTTAATGACTTTGAATTAACTATTTTAAAGAGCCATTGTTCTCAGACTACAACATATCAGTCTTTATATAAATTTGTATACATAAATTGTGAATATATAAACACTTTTAAATCTGTTTTCCATTAATTCTCCAACGTCTCCTAAAATTTTCTATGGTGCTTCAACCCACTCTTCATTTGTGCCTCTGAAATTTTGAGCGTTCAATCCTGAGCACAGCATGCAAAAAACTGTACATCACTAGCATATGTAAATATAACTTATATGCACTAAACCCATCCATCCTCGATTCGCATGTGCAGATAAGGTTTTTGCATGTAGACGTTTTTTGCACACACAATAGAATGCAAAAAGACTGCCTCTGCAAATGATTAGGCTGAGGAAAGATACATGAACAAGCAGAAGCCATGTTGTGAAAGTCTGGCACTTAAGTATCTTTGTTGGAAGTCTTTCAGATCCATACTTAAAAAAATGTGCTTTTAAAGAAACTTCAACTTTGTGTACTAAAACAGATTCATGATTTTACTAAAGCAATATATGAATTATGCAATGAAGATGTTAATGAAAATTAATAATTTCTATTGTAAAAGGTCTTAGCGTTTGATTTAACAATTACTTATTTTTGCCAGCACATAACTTTATGCATTAGCCAATATGACTGCAAATTGAAAAATAATCTTCAAACCCCAGTAGACAAACAGCATTAGAAGCATTTCAAGTAACCGACTGGGCTGAAAATGATTGTTGGCGGATTGTTTTGTTGTTAATTGACTTTGAGTGTTCCCACTCAAATGGCAGATTTTTCTTTTTTTAAACATTTACTTACTACTTTTCTTCAATTGTGTATTTTTGTCTGTTTGTTCTTTTAATGACACAGGTTCCATAACACATGTTTTAAGCAAATTTACCAGATGAGCCAACCCAACTACATGAATGAACAAACCTCAGGATAATTTGCAACGGACAGCAAGTGAAATTGTTTATCGAAGCATGAGTCAAGCTACCTGACTCATTTAATTCTTTGCCTCTGCTAAGTGAATTGACCTGAATTACAAACTGATCATACCAAACATAAAAGCTGAGTTATTGGTGCTTATTGTACCCAGCTTCAGAATAGCTGTGCATTCTTACTGGCCAGGAAGTAACCCTACATGTACTACAGCATGTTATATTTTGTAATACAAGTTCTTTTTGTTCATTTTTCAACTCAAATTTGGTCTGCATTTAAATATTTCAAAAGCAGATGAACTAGTTTACCTGAGAAATACTGGGATCCGATGAGGACTGAGTAACTGTAATACGATTTTCCACAAGTGATTTTGCTTCAACTACCGCACTGTGTGATGCTCGTCTTGCTGCAGGCACTAGAAGGATGACATTTTTACAACATTTATTTTGAGCATGTACAAGGGAGAAACTAAAATGTGGCAGAATGTAGGGGTATGCTCTGCTAATTACCCTACTTCTCTACCAATGACTCTTAATTCTGGCTTTCACCATCCATTGCTATTCCAGTCCTGAACTGGCCCTTTCCACAAAGCTCTGCCAATGCACTTCAATTACTATATTCACCACCACCTGCTATTCCAGTCCAGGGCATCTCAAGCGGAGACTGCCCATAATACTAGTAACATGGTAGCTTTGTGATAATGACAAAAACAAGACCAAACTCATTTTCCTCAACTAATTCTGCTTCTGAATCTTTTGATTTTGTCTTGCAAACTGGGCGCTGGTGAAATATTTAAAGACAGAAAGTATCATATTGCTTCTGTATAAATCCAAGGTATGCCCACATTTTGAATACGGCGTGCAGATCACCCCATCTCAAAAAGAAATTTTGGAATTGGAAAAGGTACAGAAAAGGACAACAAAAATTATTAGGGGTATGGAACAGCTTCCACATGAGGAAAGATTAGCAAGACTGGGACTTTTCAGTTTGGAAATAAGATGACTAAGGTGGGATATGATCGAGGTCTATAAAATCATGACTGGTGTGAAGTAAATAAGAAAGTTTTATTTGCTCCTCATAACACAAGAACTAGGGGTCAACAAATGAAATTAACAGGCAGCAGGCTTAAAACAAAAAAAGGAAGTATTTCTTCACACAACATACAGTCAACCTGTGGAACTCTTTGCCAGAGGATGTTGTGAAGGCCAAGACTATAACAGAGTTCAAGCAAGAACTAGACCCATCAGTGGCTATTAGCCAGGATGGGCAGGGGTGCAAAACCATGCTCTAAAATATCCCTAGCCTCTGTTTGCCAGAAGCTGGGAATGGGGGACAGGGGATGGATCACTTGATGATTTCCTGTTCTGTTCATTCCCTCTGAAGCACCCGGCATTGGCCACTGTCAGAAGACAGGACACTGGGCTACATGGACCATTGGTCATACCCAGTATGGCCGTTCTTTTGTAAAGTATTTTATTCTGTCTTACCAGCTTACTATCAGGGCCAGACAAAAACCAGCCAACAGAAAACACTGAAGCTTCTAACTGAAAAGTCAATTTCTTGTGGAAACATCACATTACCATCATTAACACTACTGAAGGAGCATTAGAAAAATAAAAGTTTTGTTAAATAAAAGCTCCTATTAACATCAAAGCTACATTTCAAATGCATCATTTTAGGAAGTTAATAGTAAATACCAGATTGTAAGACTTTAGTGTTTCCAGGGAGAAGCCATCTCACTGCATCTGTAGAAGAGTTAGCATATTAAAAAAAAAGTTACCAGAAGGAAATATCTCTTCTTGGGATTGTTTTAGCCTCCTCCTCTCTCTTGCCGACAATGGTCGATCCTTTAAAATAAATCAAATCAGTGTTAATAGTGGCAGTCATGGTGGTTTTTTCAATCTGTCATATTTGAAATAAAAGTTTTGTTCAAATATACCTGGAAAAGATGGCTGCTAACTAAAGTTTTCAGGCAATTCAGCATGCGTTATATTATTTTTTCCATAGTGATCTTCAACAAACCTATTCCTGTAAGAAAGGAGCCTACAGCCTCCCTACTTCAATTAAAGGAAAGAGGGGCTAATTTTCCATCCTTCCACTTGATCAATCAGATGCAAGAGAGAAATTTAATCACAGAGGATAGCTGCAGTATATTTCTTTTCCCCACCCCACATGCTTTTGAAGCAAAATATGCACATAAAATGTTCAGTACAAACCTTTGACTTTTCTCTCTCATTAGTTTTAGACCTATTTACAGACTCTGTGACTTCAGCGTCTTGCTGATCTGCAGTGCTGTATGTTGTCTTCACAGTCACATCAGGAAGAGAAGGTAAGGGCCGAGGAGCAACTGCTCTGAACTTAGAGAGAATTAGAAAGTGGTTACAGTCTCATTTCCTCTTTCAACAAATTAAAATGCTCTGAAATCTAGAACTGCAAGCACACCAATCTAACAACCCAGGCTAGGAGTCATGACTCGTGTCCTATTTGCAATTCTACCATTGCCTTATTGTGTCCCCCCTCCCCTTTTCCATATGTTCCTTATTCTCCCTTTCCCTCTGTCTTCATTTAGCTAACACCTTCGCAACAAAACCCCACACAAAACATCAAAAAAATCATGGACCTAACGTGACATTTGAAGCCATCACACTGTTCATTCCGCTTGTATATCAAACTCATTTACCCCAGTCTTTCATCTGTCTTGTTTATTTAGACTGTCAGCTCTCTCTGGGGGTAGGAATGGTCTCGTACTAGGTGTTCTGTACAGTGCCAAGTGCAATAAGGATCCAGTCTTGGCTGGGGTCTCTAGGTACTACCGTAATAATTAATAAGTCATGTAATCTTTCTGTACTTTAATTTGCTCATGCACACTATGAGAATTACTGTTTTGTACTCTAAGTGCTGAAAGGCTTATTGGTTATACAGTGCTTTGGGATCTTTAGACAAAGGCACCAAAAGTATATTTCCAAGGCCAAAAGTTACTCATTTTGTTATAAATGCAATTCTATAGAGATGTATGAAATGAGATTATTATACATTGACTGGAGATGGTTTAACTAGTGGAAAGGATCTAAAAACTGTAAATCTTATTGTAGGATGGGAAGAAACTAAGATAATAGTAGTACACTGTCATTTTAAGCGCTCAAATTGTCAGATACATTTTTATTCATCTGCACCTTCTCTGAACAGACTTCACCTAGCTCCCTTTTCTTCTGCCGTCGCTGCCAAGAGAGAGAAGGTTCACAGACAGAGCTATGAGGCTGTAAGTGAGAAGTGATTTTTTCCTGAACCTCTCCTGGATTTCCATGAGACACTTCATCCTAAAAAGTAAAAATATTTTTCTAATCTTTAGGCATGTGTTTTCCTAATTCCAATGTATACTTGTTTTTGCACATATCAACAAAGGCCACTTAAGCCTTTGGATGCTACGTATTTTTTCTTAATCACAACCACCATAAATATCTATTGGTTGTCGGTCTGAAAAAATGCCTGCAATCTCTTATTTGTATCTTTAAAACTACAGACAGAAAACTCAAAAATAAAAACTACATTAACATTGCTATAAAATGGACATTTGAAATACAATGAAGTCAGAATATTCAAAATTATGCTTCCCAGCACACCTAGCATGTTACAGTTGCATGGGGAACCATAAATAAATTTCCCAAGTTCTGTACACTTACATCTCTACCTTAATACTGCACTGTATCCAGTTTTAGTAGTATTTAACAACAAATACGTTAGCAAAATTTCAGATATGTTACCCCATCCTAATAGCAACTTCAGAAAATCCCTCACTGAAATGTAATAATAATCCTACTCCAAAAATCAAATACTCTTGGGGAAAAGATAGTCACCAGACAACAACATCTGAGATTTCCCTTTAAGGAAATATCACTATTTTAAAGCCAACGAACTGAGCAGAACTATAATGCTATAACACTTACTTGAACGATGAGAGGAGCAAATGATGCTAGTAGCTTCTCAGTGGAGTCCAAACTCTGAAATAAGGAGGTACCACATTTTCATGGACAAACTAAAATAAGAGCAAGCTTGGTAAAGTGTACATATTAATAACATGAGGACAACAGGCTTTAAAAGTCTCATTCTAGAACAAAGCTTGGTGAATCACTAACTAAATGAAACAGTGTCCTTATGTACAATTTAATGGAAACGACAGCTGCGCATCCAGGACAAACCTCCTGTTTAAGTCCAAGTCACAAGACATAATAGGGAAATCGATTGTATTTTACTTTAATGTACTTTCATTAAGAGCCAAAATATTGCTGGCCCAATGTGTGAGCATTAGAAAGAGACAACGGCAAAGAAGCCTTTTACCTACTTCCCCAACATACCCATGTAAGAGACAATCATTTTGGCTGCAGGTGCTGAAGAGTGCAGGGGAAAGGGCAATGGCCAATGTTTCTGCTTCCACCAACCTCTCAAATGAAGCACCCTGGAAGCCAGAGAGGGAGAGAGGGCAGGGTACTTCGTATTTTCCCCTTTCCCAAAGCTTTGCCTTTCTGGTAGTCTCATTTCCTGTTCACACTTCCCTTTTGTAATCACATCTCCATTAAATAATTTTCTTTTCCCCTCCTGTCTTCCTTTAAATCCCCTCTTCCTTCTTCCCTTCAGTCTCTTCTGCTATATTCTTCTTCCACCATCCTCCATTCACCTTTTCTAACTCCATTTCCATCGTACTCTCCTTTCCTCCTCCTCCAGTTCCCACCCCGAATTAGGGCTGAATGTGGCAGAGAGAGAGAGAAAGCATAGCCCACTTGGAACAGGGATTCAGGAGCTCCAAGCATTCTCTTGCCTCATCCTTTTACAAGTGGAAGCAGATAATTTTTGCTCCCAAGTAAGAACAGCAATAAGGATGATTAAGGTTCGAGCCCCAGACTTTGTCTCATATGGAAGCAGTGCTGCAGGGATACTAGAGATTCTAGCTGCTTCGCCACCCAAACAGCCTGATGAGCAGTGCCCTATTTTGAAAGGTAATATTTATTCAGCTTTGCTCTTTCCATAAGCCATCCACTAGTTCAACTTTCTAAAAAGCACATTTAAGAGTTAAATAATTACCTGGTCATCATTTTGCATGTGATCCTTTGAGACAGGCTGCAGGAGTTTCAAAGTGTCATCGCCTTCATCCGCGACATCAACAGCAAACTGCTTAGTATCCACATTTTCAGTTCTAGAACCTGGCTTTGAGTTTTTCTGTAGTGCCTCTTCCTTACTCTGTGGGCCATTAGATGTTATTTTAGATTCTACTTCGTTAGGAATGCTTAAATGCCTTGCTTTGCTATCCTGTAGTAATTGATCACTTTTAGAGTTCCTCTTTTCAGATGGTAAAATATCAATATCCACTTTGCTAATTGTTGCTATGGAAACTGCTGTGCTGTTGCTCTCATTCTTGTTCGCTTTTTTTTCAGGCTCAGCAGCTGGTTTCTCTGAGGGATGAATTTCAAAAGTTTTATCTTTGATTAAACGTGTGTCTTCGTTCTGTAGTTAAAAAAAACCCAAAGTGGAATTACCCTGTGAGGACTATTTTAGGTGCTCAAAGAAATCACCTGTGTACCAGACAGTACATAAAGTGATAATAAAACAAAACCATAATCAAGTACAATTTGGAAGCATCAATACAGTGCTATAATACAGGCTTTCATAAGCTATAAAGTCTGAAGAGAAGCTTGGTACTTCCGATGTCAACAGGCAGAATATTCCAAACTCTGGTTTCCATAAGCAATGCACCCACTTTGCCCCTATGACCACACGTGGTAAACAGGGTCCTAGTAGCTTTCCAAGATGTATTAAACCACATGTTTAAGGCTTCCATGTTAAAACAAGATCTGAAACTAACATCAATGGGCGAACAGTGCAGAAAATGAACAGAGGGAAAGTGATTCATCTTTATGATTGTATCTGTTTGGACCATTGTAACATATTCATCTCTAGTAACAAGCTATCTTCCTCAATAAGTACAATCGATTTTCCAGACACAAGCTACAGCAAATATTTTCACTGTCAACATTTGTCTGTCGTTAAACATTTCCCAGCATTTCAGTTAATTCAGTGACCCCCGAGACTCTGGTAGGTATACAGGGTCACAACATTAACATGACTGTGCCACATGCAAAAGCTTAAGTGCATTGACCCAACTGTAAGGTTAAAAAATCCACATAAGCAGAACAAGGATTAGGTGTAATGTTTCATAAGTATCTTTCAGTAAAGACCATTGTAACTAGTTTTACTGATCTGTGGCTATTTTCTTAGCTTCAAAAGTAGATGAATATAGATCTTCTCCACTCTTCATAGGCAGCTTACAGGGTTTTATTAAATAAACGTTAATTAGGAAAACAGAAAGCATTTTAAAATACATTTTTATATCATGTCACTGAATATTTACACAAATATTTAAAAAAAAACCCAAGATGTATTCTTTGGCAAAATGTAACTTACAGCTCTATATTTCCTGGCTTGCTCAGAGGGATGTTTTTGGGGTGCGATGTTTCCATTATTAGATTCAGTCTTCACTGAAACCACAGAAGCAGCACTTTTGGGTGTAGGATCAGATATTTTCTTATGATTTTTGGCTGTTTTTCTTTAAAAAAAGTGTCAACAACAAAAAAGTTGTTCACCCTCTAAGGACAAAGATTTTAAGATGTTTCTGTTTTAGACTACTTTATTAAATAGATGCCATTCAGTTACAGAACCCAACCCTTTCACATTTGTAAAATATTTTAAATTTCCACTGATTAGAGTTTCTACCTGAAGCGCTAAACACTGGGATTGACTTTCTCTGCTTTGTATCTTATATAGTCATTTTCAGATGTGCAAAGTTAAAATGGTAGCAGTACACTGAACTGATTTGGTAGAATTGGTCTAGGTGTAAATGACTGCATAATGTACAAAGCAGAAGACAATCAGGCTCACCAATTTGGGGACATAAATATCTGGCAATTAAGTTCATTGCCAGCATGTCTCATATCCTGGAGCAATGAAGAGGTTAACCAAATCTGATGACAAATTTTGTATTAAACTTTTTTGTTCAACATCAGTTAAAAACAAGCAAATAGCAAAAGGCACTTGTCTTTTGGTGATTTTAAATATGATGAAGTGGCCTTAGCACAGACTGATAAGGAAATGCAAGTGAAGATGTATATTTCTTATTTATACTTCGGATTTATTGTCCATCTTTCATCTCACTTTTCTGTTCAGAGGAAGCACCAAGCACCGATTTACTACAGAGCTTGGAATTTGCGGAGTCTATTAACCAGATGATCTGTAATTTTTTTTCAAATGTCACAGAATCGTTTCTAATTTTTGCCACTATCACCTCTAAATTTGTGTGCTCACTATGGTCCATCTATGCTGGAATGGTCAAACAGAGCCAGCAGGAGAAAAGCAGAACTTTTTTTGTTTTATTTAAATATGAGATAAACGAACTGGGATAAATGCAGCGACTGGCGACAGTGTCTCATTATTCAACATCCTCCCTTCCATAACACAAGCTGTTTCTCTCTCTCTCTCATTGACTGAATAAAGATCAGTCTCCACAGGGCCTCTCCTGTCCCAATCTGAAAGTGACTTTCCCCTCTACTTAAGCATCCATGATGCTCTTCCTCCAGTCAGAAAGATGAGCAAACAGACTCTTCAGAACAGACACTATGGGTATGCCTATTCTGCAATTAAACACCTGCAGCTGGCCCACCTCAGCTGACTCAGGCTCCTGTGCCTGAGCCCAAGATCTGGGACCCTGCGAGGTGGAGGGTCACAGAGCCATGGTTCCAGCCTGAGCCCTAAGTCTACACCGCAATTCTGCAGTCCAAGCCTGGTGAGCCTAAGTCAGTTGACACAGGCCAGCCATAGATTTTGAATTGCCATGTATACATACCCTAATTACGTGCATTGGTGGAAAGGCAGCACTCATGCAGCTGTTTTCTTTTCATCCCACAGCCCAAGTGTATCACAGCTGCAAGAGACTTCAACCTTATTAGTGCTGAGAGTCTCAAGACTACTCCCAAAACCAGGTCTCTCTATTGCTTTGGCCAAACTACCTTAGATTTTTAATTTTATGAAATTGAGGATTACAGTGAGATTCTCCGGCTGTCAATAATAAAAGAACCACCTTTACTTTTCTAAATAAGATTGTTAATCAGGGGAACAATCTACATGGCACATCACTTTAAAATTGGGTATGCCCACAATACTTTGCCCTTTATAGCACTTGTCTTTTGAGGAGCTAATTGTTTTAAAATATTAATCCTTCCAATTTTTCTGTTAAATAGGTCAATTATTATCACAACCATTTTATAAATGGGGAAAACTGACAGTCAGAGAGGTTAAGCAACTTGCATAAGATCCGAAGTCTCAGAGCTAAGAAGAAAACCTGGGGTGTACCAGTCACATGCTCTAATGAGTAATTCATACTCCTATTTTTCACAAGTTACAACATACTAAATCAACAGTGGACATGAACCAAATAATGTGGCTAATTATTTTTTCAAATAATGGGTAATTTTTACTTGTGCAAAGTATAAGGTGTTTAGTTTTTCTATAGAAAGAAACACCGATTCATTAACTAGAGCAGCCAAATACAATTTCTAACATGTAATAAGGCAAAACCTTTCTGAGTGGCTGGTTCCAAACACTCTTCTAGCTGAATGAACAACAGGTGGGTTATTTACTTTCTGAAGGTAATATGCAATCCCAAACTCAAATCCACTTTCCTTCTACATAGGCCTAATGGAAAATTCCATCTTCTGAGTTGCCTCCTGTTATAGTTCTCCAAGAATTCCTTCCCTAAACAATCTAAAAAGACTATTACTACTCATAACCTGTAGTTACACACAGCAAAACTAACTTCACCATCCTGCTCCAAAATCTAGCACAGGTTGTAAAATAATGATTACAACATTATGCTCAACAGTCAATCACTCAAACCGTAATAAATTAAATACATCTTACGCCTTTGTGGCTTCCAAAAACAGAGATATTTGGTGCTTGATATACGGTTGCCTAAGTATGCTTTTCACATTAGGTCTTTCTTCAGGTTTTTTGCTAAGCATAGTTCTTATTAGTTCTGCCAGTTGTGGGCTGTAATCCTTTGGCATTGGTGGAAGCTGTAAAGAGTATCGAAAGGATAAGTCTGATTATGGGAATGAATGGATTACTAACGTTCATAATATGAATCTCATTAAGTGTTTTAGACATTCAGATGATGTCGTCAATATTCAGCAACAAAAATCATTAACATTTGCCTACAGGAACTTGTGGATTTTTTGAGCATTAGGGATCTGATTCAGCTAGGTAGTTGGACACGTCCCTTACTTTAAATGCAGTAGTCCCACTGAGGTCAATAGGACAGCTCACATGGTTAAAGTCAGCCAAGTGCTTAAGTATCTTACTGAATAGAGGCTTACGTAAAGTTTGATGAAAGATCCAACTTGCCAAACCAAATACAGAACTAACACTGAGCTAAAGAAATCCAACTGTATATGCCAAACAAGAAAATACTATATATCTGAATAGTGAGAGGATTCTTTGCATAATGTCAAAATTAAAAGTGGAAGAGAGATATCCCTAAGGGGTTCGGTGAATTATTTCCTCCAATCTACTAGCTACACAAGGGAATACAAGAAAATTCTAGTTATATCTTAAAAAGTAACTATTTTCCAGATCTTCCATTACATCAGTAGATACCCATATCTCACACCAAACATTAGAATGAACAGGATGATGCAGTGTTACCATCACACAATTGGGCGCGGGGGAGGTGGGGATTTATACTAATACCACACAAATGAGAGTTGAAATTCTTACTCTTGATTGAAAACAATTATCTCAAGTTCCAGTCACAAGATTGAACTACAGGTTTGAATACACAGATTCTGTATTTAAGAACATGATTGAGTATCCATATCAGAAGTGGCTTCTTACTGTAGTGTACATCCAAAATATTTTCACTGAATCAAAAAACAACTTTAGATCAGCTTTTACCTTTCCTTCAATAATTCGATAAACTAAAGAGTTCATGTCTTTAGCGTTGAAGGCATGTTTCAGCGTGGCCATTTCATAAACACAACAGCCCAGAGCCCAAACATCAGACTGTGAAAGGAAAACCAGAAAAATCAGCATAAGCAGTTCATACACAATATGGAAAATTTACTTTTAAAAATTGGATAATATGCTCCTGAACAGCCCATTAGGAACAGACTGTTAAGATGAGTTGGCAGCCACCCCAGTTAAGGTCACCACCAAATTCCACTAATAAATTTTTGGTTGCAGCCTCTGCTAACAAAACTGGTTTGTCCTGAGTATTGCCACATTTACTCTGAAAGATAAGGAGAGTTTTTCTGCAAAGTGTGAAGAAAGTTAGTCTGTTTCTGAGTTACAGATCATTTAAAAATTATCCTGATTTCAAACATTGGCTTGTCTCTAAAATTTCTTTGAGTTCCTATCGCTCCAAAGAGTTCTGAAACTACTTCTTCCTTCATATCATTGCCATATCATTAAATCTCACTGAAAACTCAGCCATAAACTAGCTACCTGTGAATAATACAGATTGCAATTATGAAGTTACGTCCAGACTGTTTAAGTCCCAATGCTGCACCGTGCACTACTCACGCAGATTGCTACGCCCATGCAGAGCTCCAGACTTTCAATGGAGTGCCAAGCACTGCAACAGCGCACACACATGAATCATGATATAGAACCTGAGTGTCAAAATGCATTTGCATTTACATGAGAGAAAGAAAACAGTTTACCCACTGGTGGACAGCTGCAGCTTGGAGAAAACTGGAAGTCTTTCTATATTTAATTACAGTAAGAAAAGCTTTTCCTTAGTTCACGTTTTTGGTACATCTAGCCTAAAGCTGAGATTTACCTACGAGAGGGGCATAGTTCTGGTTTTTTTAAATATCAATGCAATATTTCTCATGTACATTTAGTTAAAAGACTGTATAGGCTATGAGTATATTTGAATATTGCTCTATCTTCCCTCACATATTTATCTCCATACTCATAAATGCTTAGTTTTTTATTGTAATATTCATTGTTATTGCATACATAATAGCAATTTTAAAGGTAAAACACATGAAGCAAAAGTTAATCAGAAGTCCCCAAAAAGTGCTTTTTATAGAGTCTCTATACTTCCATAACACACAAGATTGTAATGCTCTCTGGTTAATAGGTAAGTGAGTCAACATTAAAACTCACATTACTGTTCTAGAAAAGTTTATATAAACTTCTCAGAGTTGAAGGCTTCCTTAAGTCAACTAACATACAGGGACCAATATATGCATCAATATACTTTACCTTATAGTTGTAAGGTTTGTTGGAGAACAATTCAGGACTCATATAATAAGGTGTGCCAATGAGCGTACTGGCCATATCATACTGGTTTTCTAACACTCTGGCTATTCCCAGATCTCCCACTTTGATTATATTTGTTCTTGTCAGGAAAACATTTTGAGTTTTGAGATCTCTGTGTAGAATATGTTTTTCATGTAAATACTGAAAAATAAAATATTTGCAAGCAAGTGAAACAGTTAATTTGTTCTTTTCTCTGACAAGAGTCAAAAAGGAAAAAGTACATATGCAACAAAACTACACATCACTATACAAGAGATGACTTACAGTTAACACGAACAGGTTGGTATGATTCACACACGCGCACACTCCCAATAGTATAATCTGGCTATATGAGTTTTTAAAAATCTCACCAGCCAATAGGAGCAAAATGTGAAAAATTAAGGCTGAAAAATCAATCCTTAACTCACTCTCCATTGTCTCTTCATATTGCAATTGATTTCAGACCCAATCTTGCAGTCCTAATTCAGACAAAATTCCTTACTAAGGACTGTATGAAGTCAATGGGAATTTTGCCTGAGTAAGAAATGCAGTATTAGGCCTATGATTAGGAACATCAGCTGCTGTTGTGGACATTTGTATATAATCTAATCACAACATAAGAATGCCCATACTGGGTCAGACCAATGATCCATTTAGCCCAGTATCCTGTCTTCCAGAAGTGGCCAATGCCAGATGCTTCAAAGTGAACAAAAAGAACAGGGCAATCATCAAGTGCTCTATCCCCTGCCACCCAGTCCAAGCAACTGGCAGTCAGAGGCTTAGGGATATCCAGAGCATGGGGCTACATCCCTGACCATCATGGCTAATAGCCTCCATGAATTTATCTAATTCTTTTTTTAACCCAGTTACAGTTTCCGCCTTCACAACATCCCCTGGCAACAAGTTCCACTGGCAAGTTAAAGACAAAATTTTCAGTCCAACATCCTAGTTTCCTCCTTAGTGTCTTTCAATCAAACCTTTATTATTTTAATGAAGTTTTTGTGATTTGATTTCTTCCACATTTTTAAAATGCAACAGACTGAGGCAGCTTCTAGTAGAAATAAAGTTAACGGTCTGGAAATTTTCACTTACAAGGCAATTTTATTACAGGAATAAAATACAGCACTTCTGAAAGCAATAAGTTTTTTTGTGCACACACTTCCTTGTTATATTTGTTTTTAAGATGTTATCAATAAGCTTTGGCACAGAGAAAATTTTTGTCATTGAGTTGCAAACCCCCTGGAAACAGAGTGTTACCAATAACAGAAAGAGCCCCTTTACTAGAACAAAACTTGCTTATATGATGATCTTGTTCAGAACTGTGTTTATAGTTAAGGGCTATAATTACAATTAACTCCCAATCATAATGTTACTATGTGGCAATGACACATCACAGTATGCCATGTCTTTAATTATAATGAATAGGCAATTTTTATAAATAGTTTACCAGACTGAAGAGACAATGGTAAAATAGACAGCAGCAGCTCTTTTTCTACATGGCTACCTTACTCTGACACTGACAATCTGTAAGCAATTTTAACACACCAAAACTGAAATTGAGAAGGCTTTTAATAGAAAGCAAGGAAAAATAGATGTATTTATTTTAAAACTCAGAAGTTATATGTTAGAGAATATTCATACCTGCAATGCCATGGCAATCTGAACAAACCATTCCACCACCTGATTCTCTGGTAAAAGTTTGCCTTTCTGCTCTTTAAGTTTATGATACAGGTCCCCTCCTTCACAGAAGCCCATGACAATATATAGCAGGCCATCTCCCCCCTCCCAGGATTCCCTATAGGTGACTATGTTGGGGTGTTTCAGCCAAGACAACAGCTGGGCTTCTTGTTCTGCTGCCTTCCTCTCTCGGCTGGATGCATGTTTAAGGTTGAGCTTTTTGATGACATACTGCGGAGAAAAAGAAAGATTTATAATGAAGACACCCAAGCTACTATAGAAACACACTGGCAAAATCTAAAAAACAATGTTTTAAAATACATAATTTTATATGGAAGCTGCAATTTATCCAGCACAGTTATATTTAATAGTGTTCATTATGTTGTAAAAATTGGACAAATATGGCTAAATGAGTGAAATGTTGAAATATATGATTCACTAATTTGGTTTTCCTTAGTCATAAACAGTTGGCCATTGCTCACTCAAATGCTTGCCTCCTGATCCTGAAATACTTTTCTGTATATCAGATATGAATTATTCTCAAAAGGTTGACACTTTAATTATGTAACTCATTAATCTATACTCATTAAGAAAAATGGGAATGAGTTTATAAACCAAAGGCATCTAAGCTAAACCCATTAAACTACAGAGATTTAAAAAAATTCAGAGTAGCTAATCTTCCTCTATTTGAGTTAAAGCAAATTACTTTTGTAGAAAACTGACTAAACTCAAGGAAACAGCATTGTACTACAAAGTGCCAGGAACATAGATCAGATGTGCACTAGAGCAAAAGGTGGTTAAAACCAAAATCTCTATAATTCAAAGTTTATATTAAAAGTCCTCACTATTGATATATAAAAGATGAAGGCGGTGAATGATCTCCTTAGCAGAAGGGACTACAAAAAAATTAAGTGTAGCACACAAATCCATTGAAAGACAGAAAGACATATACTGGTAAGAAAAAAAAGTCTCCAGCAGTGAGTGAAAGGGAACTGATAGAAATGTAATTGGGGGGGAAGTAGGGAGAATACTTTTCTCTGAACACTAAAAAGTTAGGTATGATTAATAATTTTCCATCAATTAAAACTTGCTCTAGACCAGTTAGATAAAAGTATAAACTAACATTTGTGATTCCCTGTACATCAAGGCCAGTCCCCAGGTTCACAACTGAAGTTAAACTAAACCTTTCTTTGTCAGTCCATTAATCAGATGGGTCCAGCCAGAACATCTCATTCCCAGCCCTAAATCTATTTAATTCCTCACTAACCTGCATTCGGAGATTTATAAATCTAGATTTGAAAGCTGGTCAATTTTGATCTCTAAATTGCCAATTTAAGTTTAGTCACAGGGAATCTTCAATTTATTAACAAGAATTTTATCATGGATGGCTAATGTTCAGGAAATAAATTAGATGAAGTGCTAAACATATTTACCATATGTAAGTGCCTATTTATTATTGATCCCTTTCTCCTCTCTTACTCTCTTCTTGTTTGTTACATTCATTCATTGCAATAGTTTTAGATCATAAGCTCTTTGTGGCTAGGACTGTACCATCCTACGTGTCTGTATGGCACCAATCCTGACTCGAGCTTTTGGGCGCAAAACAACTAGAGAATATTTATCTACAATTCAAATGATGTCACTACCCATGGTGACTGTCTAGGTAGCTCACTTATAAAGTTAGTCCTGATAACAGACATCCAATGTGCTTAACTGATGTTGATGAAGAATGCCCTTTTATTTAACGAAAGAAAAATTATGTAGAAATACACTACCTCCGAATTTATGTTAGATTAAACTCCTCATCTCTTAGAAGGGTACATGGTTATGATTCATGGTTAGAGCAATTTCTAATGGGGGAGTAAAACAAAACTAATTGTGACATCTAGGCTTTGTCTTGACATACAGCACTAAAGCAACACAGCTGCACCAGTGCAGCTAAGCGGCTATAGGGCTTATGGGTTAGTCTACACTTAAAACTTACAGCAGCACAACTGTATCAGTACAGCTGTGCTGCTGTAAGTGCCCTTGTGTAGCCACATTGTGTCAGTGGGAGAGAGCTCTCCTGTCGACATAATAAAATGAACTAAACGAGCAGGGGTAGCTATGTCAACAGGAGAGCGTCTCCCACCAACACAACACTGTCCGCACTAGCGCTTATGCCCGCAAAACTTATGTGGTACAGGGGTGCATTTTTTCACACCCCATGAGTGACAAATACTTTGCTGGCATAAGTGCTAGTGTAGACAAAGCCTCAGTGAAGACGGAAGAGCTTTAGTTAATTCACCTCTCTAAGAGATGGTAGCCATGTCAATGGGAGAAGCTCTCCTGTCAACATAGCGCTGTCTACATGAGGGGGTTAGGATGGTGTAACTACATCGCTCGGGGCTGTGGATTCTTCACACCCCTGAGCAATGTAGTTATACCAATATAGGTCCGTAGTGTACATCTGGCTGTAGTGTCAGAGATAAAATAGAAGTAGCCATCCATTTAACATGTAATAGACCAACTGTAACTGTATCTTTGATGTGGGCACAGAAATATATTTTACCTTTGTTTTATTTCAGCTTCCCCTCTCAAAAGCACAAAACTGAAACTTAAAACTTTGCATATATTATAATTTTAAATCTAAATGCCACCATTTATATTCTCTTCAATGTAGGTATTTAATTGGTGTATTATCCTTGCAATATGCATTCTTGACCATCCCTAATATCTATTCTAGTGCTCATCTGCAATAGTTATCAAGCCACATACAAATTACAGGGGTAGTAAATAAGGAACTGAAAATTTTGAAGGAGAGTAAAAGCTTATCAGATCTTCCCTTTTGCTCTTTCCTATAATACAAGAACAAGACATTGTAAGAAAATTAAAAATAGCTGCAGTTAAAACAAATAAAAGGTAATAATACTTCCTTTCATGCAACATGTAGTGTTGTGCAAAGGCCACTATTCTAAGCTGTCCAAGATATCAACATTTCCAAATCATTTTGCTACCTAAAATACTTCGTGAAAGGAAGCAAAAATTAAAGACAAACTATGGTACAAACTGGATTGTTTAGCTTAAAAGAACCGTGGTTAGGGCTCAAGGCTCCTGCTAAAGTCAACAGTAGCCACGGTAAAGAACAGAAAGATTCTAGCAGTGGAGAGAAACGTTTATAATAGACGTCACCCCAATGTGTTCTGATTAGTTAATTTTAATAATATGAGGATGCTACACCTCTTCTTGGACATTATTTATCCAGGAGTCATGCACCATTGATTACTCCTTCATATGTAGTTTTCCCTCCCCACTTTATTTTTCCTGTTTATTTCTCTCTAAGCTGGTCAAGACACCATCCATAACCCTATTGTGAGTCTGTGACCAGAGGGGCATGTTAAAACAATGCCTTCAAAGCAATGATTTATAATCAACACTGGCAAAGTTTGCCAGGTCTTGGAGCAGCTGACATAACTGGTAGTGTGCCTATGTTTCTCCAGCAATGGGGTTGCAAGTGAAAATCAGTACCAGACACAGAAGCTACATTTTCTAGCTTTATAATTCTTCTCCCCCTTTTGAGACTCTGTCTTAAAGGATCAGATTAAAATACCACAAAACCATCTATTTTAACCTGAAAAGGGCAGTTGATGTCATTTTTAATATCATCCAAAAGACTGTCAAAGCAGGTGGGGTTTCCTAGGAAAGTCCTTATATAGCCAAAGGAAAAAGAAAACATTAAAATGAAAGCCTTAATTCTTTAAATTTTGAATTTTTTAACTTCTCTTTTTACGTATTTAGTAACTTTTTAAATATTATGATGGGATTAAACCAACAATTTAAGATGATACCTGAGACCACACTAAGCTGTTTAACATTTTAACATCGCGAACAAGGGTTTTATCAACATTTCACCCCTCATTTGAATGGCGATAATCCTTTTTCAATACTATCGTAGACCACTTGTATAATCCAGGAGACCAGCACTAAACACCATTGCTGGACACTCTCGTGGGGGATCATCTTTTTCTAATATGGTCTGAGGTAAAGATGATCAAACGTCCATGCTTCAGAGCATACATTCTTGCCAGGGTCAGGAAGGAATGCCACCCCGTACTGCGCAGCAGGCTAGATGGGGCCAGCGACTCAGGCACGGAGCAGCTCTGGGCGAACCAAAGGACGGTCCTGTGGTCCAGGACACAAATCAGCTACTCCCCTTGGAGCCCAGGGAGACAGAAAGGGGAAAACCAGGCTCGCTGCTTCCTGGCCCAATTCTCCACAGGCCCCGGGGCGGCCACGCTCATCTGCTTCCACAGCCCGCCCCACAGAACAGCGTCCGCCGCTTCCCCAGGACCCGCCCCACACACCCCTCGGGACCCAGGCGAGGGTCGGACTCGAACCGCGGGCCCAGGCCACGCGAGTGAAGGGGCGGCGGGAGCCGTCGCGCGCCCAGCTCGCGCTCACCTGTCTGCCGTCCTGCCGGTGCCGCACCAGCACCACCTCCCCGTAGCTGCCCTTGCCCACGGCCCGCAGGAAGCAGTAGGCGGCCAGAGGCATCCTCCCCGCCTCCGGCGGCCCCACAGCGCTCGGGGCCGGAGCCGCTAGGGCTCAGCTGCCCGGGCGCCTCCCGAACGCTACTGCGGCTGCCATAGAGATCCGCGCGGGCCGCCTCCCTCTACCATAGAAAGCGCCGCGCGGAGACGAGCTCGCCGCCTCCCTCTCTATGGTATAGCTCTGTGCGTCCCTGAGACGGCCATCTTGGATGTGGGCAACCTCCATCAGTCACGGAAGCAGCCATTGCAGATGTGGGCGTCCTCGCAAGCGGCCATCTTGGATAGCCGCGGCCATCTTGGAATTTGGAATTGCCCCAAGATGGAACCTGGGCCAGCCTCTCTAGAGTGGGCCTACTGGGCAGCCCGGGCCCCGGGGCTCCTGCCCAAAGGAGGCCGCTCTGGTTGCCTTCTCCTGAGTGGCACAAATGAAGAGAGCAGCATGTGCCTCTCTGCCCCCCCCACTCTCAGAGCAGCTGAGTGTCCACAAACAGCAGGCCCAGCATGCATCACTTGGCCCCAAGTCAAGTAGACGCCATGCAGCCCACCTCGGGGACAGGTGCCTCCTCGCCAGGGGACAGCCCAGCGTGCAGAGCTCCGCCTCGCCCCACAGGAGTGGAGCCCATCGAGGAGCGATATGTCAGGTACCAGCCAGACCCGCCTATGGCGGGAAATGGGAAGCCTGGGATTTCCATCACAGCTACTCCCATCTCTCTTGAAGCCAAGGTTTTTTTGTCATGTGACCAAAAACAACGCACCAAAACATGGCTTCTCTTCAGTGCCTCTTTCAGCTGCAGCACTGAAAGGCTGGAGGCTTTGGAAACATGACAGAAATCGCACACAAGCCTGTCTTCTAGGCAGGCCCCCAGATCTTAAAGTTAGGCAAGCATGGACCTGTTTGTCCATATTTTGAACACCCAGCAGCTTAGTAGGGATTACTGTGCACTCAGAATTTCTGAAAATTAGACATTTTATTTAGGTATCTAAATACAGATTTAGAATCTTGATATTAAGCAACTATTTTGTAAATCTGGGCCTTAGGTTGTAGTTTATCTATGCACTTAATTAAAAAAAAACCCAACAAAATTTCTTTACACTCACATTTAAAGTTGAGTCTTTTCCTCTTACAAAAATCCTAAACACAGTTAGTTATAGCTGAGAATTTACAGCTCCAGAAACAGTTAAGCACAAACCTGACTATTCACACTCACAAAATAAGGTATGTGCTTAAGTATTTTTAGAACTGGGATCTAAAACGTTAAAAAGTCAGTAAATTTGTACTTACACTGGCTTTATCTCAGGAGCCAAATACCTTAATCTGCTCATCACTTATGCTGGAGAATGCTCTTTCTTCCCCTTCTTTCCACGTTTATTTGCATGATTTACATCAAATTATATTTACATAATTCCTGATCCACCAACGTGCGACTTCGGGCATTGGATATGGCTATAAGTGTTTCCTGCTCATGAGAAAATCAACAGCAGAAGTGCAGGAGCATGGAAAAAGCCATGAAGGGTTAAATACTACTACGCTGGGGCTTGGGCCTGTATGTGGAAAATAGTCAGGAATATGTGGAAGATGGGTTGGAATGCAAATGTAAGGCTAATGTTAGAACCATAATGGATATTTTAATTTTTTTATTATTCTGTCAATCAGGTAAAATGTAAAAATGTTAATTTGGTAGAGAGGATATATTTTCAATCTTAACTATGGTTAAAATATTGTTTTGCTTAGAGATTTTGTAAATCATTTTCTACAACTTTTGCTATTCTTTCAAAAGTTCGGTATTTGCTTTTTCCCCATTTGCCTAATGTTTAACTCCTGTTTTCGTATTTGGTTATTTATTAACAGACTGTAAACAAGATATTATTTATTAGCACATATCCCTGAAAGTAGAATTGCTCATTTTTCCAACATGGAAAACCATCTGCTGTTTTGTATTTTATTGGCATTGATTCCTGCGCTTGAAACATCAGACTTTTTGATAACACACTTCAGGAACATCAAGGTAAGTAGATAAAATCTATCAGGTAGCTACTGCTTCCATGATTCATACCAATTATTTTATTTCTACCAAAAGGCTTCACGGGCCTGAGCTTGCACCACTGAAGGCTGTAGGACCTAGGGTGACCAGATGTCCCGATATTCAGGTGTTTGTCTTACATAGGACCCTGTTACTCCCACACTCATCCTGATTTTTCATATTTGCTATCTGGTCACCCAACCATGACCTTTGCCATTGACTTCTGTGGACATAGGATCAGAGCTCGGGTAGACTGGGAAGGCATGCACCTCCCAATTGCACCAGGAAGAGGTCCCTGCTGTTCTGCTGAAAGTAGTGGTTGTGTCAGGTAGATAGGCTCCTTGCATCCTGCTGAAAATGAATCAGGTAGGCTAGGCTGGGAGAACCCCCTCTGCTGCTGAACTTATCAGGAAAATGGACACTTCCCTATCTACTGAATGTATTGGGTAATTGAGACAGTTGATCCCATGTAGGGCTGCAGAATGCTCCTGAGTTATTGTAGGGACGTTTGCGTTTCTATTTTAAAATCACTATCACTTTCCCCACTCATGATCTTCTTTTGTTTTCCTGTCCTTCCATTCCTTACTCAAATATAACAGAAAATGTTTTCAAGGTTTTTGTCTTTACAGAGGTAGAATTGTAGCACCTGATTATAGCACCTGTAAAATAAAACAAAATATTGTGGGGGGGGCACCCCACCAAATAAAAATTGATATCAGACATAAAATGTCTTTCAAGTGATCATGTCCATTACTTGGGTGACAGCACAGGATTGTAAACTACAGTGTATTTTATGACAATATGGACTGCAAAACCATGCTCTGAAATGTCCGCTGCTTCTGTTTGCCAGAAGTTGGTAATGGGCGACAGGGGATGGATCACTTGATGATTACCTGTTCTGTTCATTCCCTCTGAAGCATCTGGCATTGGCCACTTGGAAGACAGGATATTGGGCTAGATGGACCATTGGTCTGACCCAGTATAGCTGTTTTTATGTTCTTAGATCTTCCACCACATCCCCTAGGACACTGTCCTACTCTTTGACTAGATCTCGGTGTAAGGAAATGGTTCCTGGTATTCAGTCTAACTATTCTTTTTGCTCCATTTCATGCCAGTACTCCTAACAACAATAATTTTTCATCCTTCTCTTGTGTTTTCATGTTTCAAAGACTTGTAGATGATTATGGTAACCACTGTTGGTTGTCACAGTATTCCCAATGGATAAGGCGGAGAGTTATACCATTTCTTTTCCATTGACCAGTTGTATATGCTCTCACAAGTCTTTTAACCATTCTGTGCCTTAGTTTCCCTATTTACAGAACTGGGATAATGTTTATCCATCTTTTCAAAGTACTTTG
This sequence comes from Mesoclemmys tuberculata, assembly GCA_007922155.1. Classification (NCBI taxonomy): domain Eukaryota; kingdom Metazoa; phylum Chordata; order Testudines; family Chelidae; genus Mesoclemmys; species Mesoclemmys tuberculata. Next base: position 6,409,362 of record ML677085.1, read on the forward strand.
AGATCTATGGCTGAAAATGCTCTTGAAATTACAAGTATTATTTAGAAATGCAAAGTGGGTGAGGTAATATCTTTTATTGCACCAACTTGTATTGGTCAGAGAGACAAGCTTTCGAGCTAACACCAAGCTCTGCTTCAGGTCTGGGAAACTAGCCCAGGTCTGAAGAAAAGCTCAGTGTAAGTCAAAAGCTTGTCTTTCTCACCAACAGAAGTTTGTTCAATAAAAGATGTTACCTCACCCAACTTGTCTCTCTAATATCCTGGCACCAACACCGCTACAACACTACATACAAGTACTGTATTATTTAATCATTATGTAACACAGTTATAAAGTTATACCTCTTTCCTGCTTTCTTCATAAATTAGATTCCCCCCTGACACTTAATAATTGTTGGTTTTCTCTGTGTTTCCACTAATGCTGAAATCTTTCTAAATTTAAAATGCTCTATGCTATATTCCTGGTAAGGTATATGCAGAATCTTGTAAATTGAAGAGCTGGTAGTTCTCTTTGGTATGTCACTTTTATGATGGTATAATTCCATTGAAATAAGGGAAATCCCTGTGTCGCATCCTGCCCACTTCCCAGCCCACTGGAGTAAGGGGTTTGGCCAGAGGAATGGGTGTGAAAGGAGCAGCTCTATATTCTGATGATCCCCAACTGCCAAACTACTGTTCGGGCCATAGGCAGATAGGTGCAATTTAGAGCAGCTCTGAATCTGCTCTGTATTGCTCGGGGGGGCACAACAAGCCCCAGATCAGAGGTGCCGTAAAGCTCCCTTTGCACCACCTGCAGCTGTGCCCAGGGCACAAAGTTAAATTGTCAATGGCAAAGCTTTTTACTGGATAGATAGGCCTTGGAAATTGAAGTCCTCTGCTTATTCACAGTATGGATAGCAGTGGTACAAGCTTCCTTACACTACCTTATATCTACTCAGCTTTGCAGGAACCTCTTACACAGGTGTAAGGGGAGTTGTTTTTATGGCCTAGTAATTTCTGAGTCGCTCTGCTGAGATTGTCAACTCGTTCACTGGTGATGGTGGCTTTCGTAATGTTACTGTCAGTCCCTTTTTTATCTTTAACCTCAAAGTAACTACATTATCAGAGAGGTGTGCCTAGGTCTCTCACTCTCTTCTCCCTATTTTCGTAGAAGCTTAAGTTCTTTTTTTCACCACTGACATTTTCTTCAGATTCCTTTGTATCTTTTGTGCCTGTTTTCTGTTTGTCTTTGTTCCTCCCATTGCAACACAGGATTAAATGATGCAGTATTTGGCTATGTTATAGCACTAATGAACAAATATTATGTTTGAAAAAATCTTGTAGAAAATACTTTGGCATCACCATACAAAAATATTGATAGGTACCTTGTTGCCTTGTGATTAAACAACCCCTATAGATATAAGATATTAAAAGCACAAAGTCTGTCCTAAAATTAGGTATTCATATCTTATTTTGGGGATTCTGCAGGGACAGTGAAGCAGGCAAGATGTTAATTGGCTCTGACATTAGTGGAGTCATCCAAACTGTATCCAACTGAATAATTTAAAAATGATCAGCTCAGTTAACAAGCCATTAATCTCTTCCATTATCCACAATCTATAACAGACTTTTTGCCGTCTGTATATATTTTATAATTCAATATCAAATAAAAGCAATGAAACTGCAGAGCAATCTTAAGAAATACTTACAGCACTCAAGCAAAACTTTATCATAAAACTATTGCAAACGTATAGCTCTTACAGACACTATTATAAAGATGTGAATATAACCCTTTTGACTGGTGGAATCAGCAGCAATAAGGCGGGGTAGAATATCTAGGGGTTTCTCTGAATAATACAAAACTGAACTGGGTATTGTGCCCACCCAGTAATCTGGGAAAACTAAACATCACACCGAGAGGCAACGCTTTTCCACTCACAAGCACTGAGTCTGTGTATAACAAAAATAAACTTTTAATAAAAGGGAAAGGGAACCCAGCATTAATTTAGGAAAACACCTCAACCACGAGACAAAAGCATGTAACCATAAACAAACACCCCCGCCACAATATGCTAGGCAGTGTCCTTTGCCTCAGCATCCCATCCTGCGGTGTGAAAGTCTAATGAACAAATGTCTGTTTAAACATGCCACTCCTCTTTCCCTCCACTGCACCCCACTCACACTTGGTTGTCCTTAGCCAGCAAAGACCCAGAGTTCAGAGGTGTGTTCACCTGGGTTCACGTCCCACCCCTGAAAAGGGGGAGAGGCATCAAGCAATGCCTCTGCTGCTGCTGCCGGCCCCTGCAACTGGCTCATTGCTGCTGCTGTTTTCTCTGCTACCACTTGCCATTGTAATTCAATGCTGTTCACCACTGGTGCTGCTGCTATCTCTGCTGCCATTGGCTGCTCTCCATCGCTGGTGCTATTATGCTAGCTGTGATACCATGTTCTAAGGGTCCACCACTTAGCCCAGCTCTCAGTGATTTCACTGGGTAGTGGGGAACCTCTCTGCTGCCACCTTAGTTATTTTTCACTGCAACACTGTCCCCATACCAGGTCTAAAGCTTAGTCCTTAGACCTGCTTCTCCGTGATTTCAACTCTAGTAATCAATGAACAGAAACAACCAAATCCAGTCAGCTCTGTCTTTAAATGCTAGAGAGGGAAGGGATGGGTCAAATTGTGTAGAGGACTCTTTAGGCAGAGTCCATATCCTCAGGAACACCTCTCTCAACCCCTTCTCCGTTTCACTGGGATTTAACATCCCTAACTCCTCCTTAGCAAGTGAGGTTCAGTTTAGGGGGCCTCCCTCAATCAGAGCATGCTGGTACAGTTCTGTTGCCCTTCACTCAAACAATGAAGATAACATTCCATTGCTCCTGCATTCAATACCAACATGAGCCGTAACCCCAAACCAGCCAAAACATCCTTTTGGCAGAGCAGCTCTTTCTGCTGATGCTGAACAGGCAGAGTACGTTTGTCTATACAAATATGGTCTGCGGCTGAAGTCTTTTCCCCCCCCTTTGTCACTAGATGTCAGGGGAAAACTCATTCAGACTCTGAAGACATGTATAACTATAGTAGATTATGTAAAATCAAGCAGACACCATTGTCCCTTCCTTTTAGGAGTCCATAATCAAAATTACTTAACTGATAGAGCTAAAGGTTGTAAGTGATTATAGGCAAACATTTCATGCTGAAAGCAATAACTTTTAGGTTTTGTGTGAAGTGGCACAAGCAAAAAAACATTTATTTGCCAGTGGGATGGATTTTTTTCACGTAGCTCTAAGTACACGTCTAAGTAGACAGGTCATCCAGTTGGCTGTAATATAACCACAGAACAGATTTTAAAAGTGTCTTGAAGCTGTTTTTTTCTCCACTACATGGAAATAATTACTTCAAAGTCACTTGACATTTCAAAATAATTCTAATTTTTCAGTCCCTAGGGTCTGTACCTCAGTGCAGTTTTCACTAAGATAGAGAGGCAGAGAAGGGGGATGAGTAAGAATGATAAGAAATTCAATTTTGGATAGACTGAGTTTGATATAGCAGTTGGACATTCATAAGTAAATATATTATATATATAGGTATATATACGTAGGAATCACTTGCATCAAGTTGGCAGTTGAGAACATAAGTGTAATTGGGTGCCAGAGAGGTAGAGTAGGTAGAAAATTCTAGCCAGAAAGGAAGCATGGTCCAGTGGTTAGAGCATTAGCCTAAGAATTGGGAGACCTGTTTTCAAGTCTCTGTTCTGCCATGGACTTCTTTCTGTGTGACCTCAGGCAAGTCACTTAGGTCCAGTTACCTAGCTCCCCACGGGCAAGAGACTAAATACGTATGAGAATCGAGGCATCTAACCCTCAGTTCCCCATCTGTAAAATCAGGGTAATAGCATTGCCTTACTTCACAGGGGAGTGTGTGAGGATAAATCAATTAAAGATTGTGAATCGGTACTGTGGTTATGGGGGGCATATCCATACCTTAGATAGTAAGACGTCTGTTAACATCTCAGTATATTTGCTTTCATGTTAGGTGGAGTGTGTAAATATGAAAAGCCAGTTTTCCAAAAACAGAATGTCACCAGTGGAACTTGGGACCAAGAGAGAGAAGAAACCTTTCATGGTGACTTCATCCACCACCATGTCCAGCTGAAATACTGTCACAACAGTGGTGTACAAACTAGGGGGCATGCCCCTTTGGGGTGCAAGAGGTTCTCTGTGGGGGCGCGAAGAAACTAGGATTTCACAGGTCCCGCTGCCATAATAGCAGGAGTGGGATAAAGATAGAGTGAGCATTGCAGAGCGGGATGAGAGTGGAATTAAAAAATAGTCCTCCTGCACCACAAACAACATGAATGCCCAGTCCAGCAGCTACTGCTCTCTGGCTACGCAGCTCTAAAGGCAGCATTACTGCCAGCAGCAGCAGCAGCACAGAAATAAGGGATTACTTTAGATTACAAGTAATGGAGGGTATTCAGAACAGAATCTGCTGTGCCAGCCTTGCCTTTGGCAGACTTCTTGCTGGGTGTTCAACAGCCACAACATCACAACACACACAAGACTCTTAGTTTCTAAAGCAGTGGTAATCCCAACTCTCCTTTACTGCTACAAGACTTGGGTGATTTACAGAAAACACCCGAAAAACCTGGAACACCAGCAGTACCAGCACATTCTCCAGAAGATCCTCAACATAAAATGTGTGGATCGCCTCACTAACATCAGTGTCTTCACAGAGGCTAACATCGTCCGTGTTGAGGCCTTGATTATCCTGCACAAACTGAGGTGGAGCAGGCACTGCGTGTGTGTGCCTGATGCACGCTTGCCAAAACAATTGCTTTACGCCCAACTCATCGGAGGAGAAAGGACATGGGGAGGGCAAAAGAAACACTTCAGAGACACCCTCAAGACAAACATCAAGAGATGTGGCATCGACATTACACACTGGGAGACAGTTGACCAAGACAGGGCTACCTGGTAAAGACTTGTCAGAGAAGGAACAACCACTTTTGAAGGAAATTGCCTTGCCCTGGTCGCAGAAAAATGCCAGGAAAGAAAGAACAGACAACAGTCATGTAGCAATCATGTCCCAACCCTGCCTTCTAACACCACCTGCAACGTCTGCCAATGAGTCTATGGTTCAAGGATCGGATTCCTCCATCATCAGAAGACCCATATAAAATAAAATGATCTCTGTAAAAGAGATCATCCTTGACCCAAGGGATTTTTGACAACAATGGGGGTGGGGATGACAAATTTGGTGAATGGTAAGATATACATGCAAGTCTGAATATTTTGGGGTTCACAAACCCCATGGAAATTCAATTTATTTTAAAAAGCCAAATTGTTCTCATTGTGGGAAAAACCTACCTAAATGCCAGGAAACTCTGAGATCATGCCAATAGGTGGATCAAGTTTGTTCCCCCATTGGAATGAAAAGGGGTTCAGCCCTTGAAAACCATGTATCTGGGGACACTAAGAGGTTCTTTAATTATTTCTGCTTTGTGCAGCAGAGGCGAGCACATATAAAGAGAAATCTATGCTATATATTAAAAACTGAAGAGATACCTTTCCCCCCAAACAAACAAATGAACAAACAAAATTCATCACTACCACCAATCCAGGCTAGTACATGTGTGTGTCCTCTATGTCAGTGGTTTTCAACCAGGGGTACACGTACTCCTGGGGGTACACAGAGATATTCCAGGAGGGAAATCAATTCATTTAGACGTTGATCTAGTTTTACAACAGGCTACATGCAAATCACTAGCAAAGTCAGTACAAACTAAAATTTCATACAGATAATGACTTGTTTATACTGCTCTATATACTATACACTGAACTGTAAGTATAACATTTATATTCCAATTGATTTATTTTATTATATGGTAAAAATGAGAAAGTAAGCATTTTCAGTAATAGTGTGCTACGACACTTCTGTATTTTTATATCTGATTTTGTAAGCAAGTAGTTTTTAAGTTAGGTGAAACTTAGAGGTATGCAAGACAAATCAGATTCTGGAAAGGGGCACAGTAGTCTGGGAAGGAGGAGAGCCGCTGCTCTGCGGCATTTAGATTGCATTTAACTTTTCATTAGAATTTTTCTCTCCCTTCTCTTTTTCTCTCAGTTTGTCTGTATTCGTTTTTCACTCTGTTCCATCTTTGCTCCTTTTTCAGTGTCTCCTGAGCAAAACTCAAACCCAGCAACATTCACGTTCTAACTTCCAAATCCACAATAGTTGAAAACCATTGTTAGCTAATCAGGACTGCAGGTTTTGGGGCCTTATAAACAGAATAAATGGGACTGATACTGAATGATTCACTCATTCTTTCCTTGGGTAAGACTCCTACTATTTCCCAATGACTGCCCGTATATACCCAGACTTAACTGCAGCACTCAAAAAAGTTACCTAAAAATGGGAGCGCACATGGTACCAAAACACAAGGATAATCAACCTTGAGTTTACCAGCTCTGGGCTGGCTCACTGACAAAAACTCCCATTTGACAAAGATGTTAAAGTGCTGTATAGACACCGAAGCGCTATGTAGATGCTAAATAGGTTTATCTGTATGCAGAGTCTTAAAATAGTCATGAGTCAGTTTTTCAATTTCTTCTCTTTACAGAAGCGAAGTGCTGATGACTTGGTAAGTTCTCTTCTCATTTATAATTGAGGGTACTGTACTAGTTGTGGGTTTGTTTTTGTCCAGGCTGCAAGGATGGATTCAAATTCCAGTTAATAAAATACTCTTGCTATTTTCAAGACTTGTGTCATACTATAATGAACACAGCACAAGTAATTGTTATTTAAGTACACATGGTAAATGGAGCATGCTAGTCTCTGAGGTGTTTGGTTTAGATGATGGTAATATATATACAGTAATATTTCAAACTCAGCGTCAGTCAGGCTCTGTGCAGTAAAAGAGAACAAACAAATAATAGCTAATCCCATGTTGTGTTTTAACAGATAACAAAATTGCTTGGCTTTGTCTCTATGCCTCTAACAGAAACATTTAATCTTGTTTTAAGTATTTTGTTCAAGGAAGGCAAGTGATTTTATCTTCTAAGGCTGATGCCAGTTGGCATTTATTCCCCAGTTCAGTAGTCCATCCCTGTTCAGGAAGCATTTAAGCACAAATATAAATACTTTGCTGAATTGTGGTATTAGATGACCACAGCCTGGCTGATTGACTATTTCCTCTCATCCCCAAGCATAAGAATGCTGGGGCACTTCTAAATGTTACTGTTGTGCAAAGGTTACATGTCACTGCTGAAAAGTTACCTAAATGGTTTTATATATCTGTTTGGCTATGTACTTATATAGCCCCATCACCATAATAACTGAGCACCTCCCAAGTATTTGCAAAAGATACAACAGCAATCTCCCTCCTTCATTACTTCCCTCCCAGCCTGTAGAAGAAATAGCTTCTGTTTTAAATGGTCTACAGGCCTGGTGATGGATCTCCATTTAGTGGATTAATTTTACCCATAGAATATCAATAATTTTACCTTTAGACTATCAATACCCTGAAATGAAATTCTGAGTCCATCTATGGTACTTTTATACACAGGTGTCTTCTAGGTGTATGCTGCACGAGCCAGCCATTCAGCTACTGGTTACAATGATCAGTGGTATCATAAGCCAGAGATACATTGTTGTTGAGTCCACCCTATACTGAGCATACACAGGAGTAATGGATGCAAAGAAAATTATTTCAAAATGTTATAAATACCTGAAAATAGGAGCTTATAGTAGTAGTGCCATCTCAACTCTGCAGATAGCATTATAATCATTCTCACATAGTAGCCTGATTATGGACAATATTAAAAACACCCAACTAAACTTCATTGTACCCGAGAAGTCCTGAACAAATACAGGACGTGTTCTTTTCTGTTATGCAATGAAATGCTAGAACTCCCTACTATGATTATTTCTGTTTTATAGAATTATTACTGATTTACACAGCATTCAGATGTAGCTGGTGTTTATTTTGCCATCTATTATTCTTCAGATTGTCAATGGCATAGAAATCTACAGCATGAAAATTGACAGCAAAGTGACGTCTCGATTTGCCCACAATGTCATCACCAGCCGTGTTGCCAATCGTGCCAATGTGTCTAAGGAAGTGGTTTTTGATGTTGATCTCCCCAAGACAGCCTTCATTACCAATTTCAGCATGTGAGAGGAACTTATATTTTCTAGCATGGACAAAAATCTTTCTGGGTTTAATACAGAGATATATATACTAGCAGCATTAAGAATCTGAACTGAGATCTTCATTTTATTTTACTATTGGGTTGATTTCTAAATGTTAGTTGGACAAAATTAATGATGCAAATACAGATGCAAGGTATTTGTGGGACCTTCAAATAGTTGTGCACCTGTGGATAAGACCACTAATTTGCAATTGTTTTCTACCATTCTGCAGGGGCCTAAAGAAAAATTTCCAGAAACACCACTCATTCAAATCTGGGATCTGTAGAAAGATGTTCCATTGCGTACAGTGTTTCCCTGATGACATTATAGCTTCATATATCCCATTATTGTAGAAGCAATATTTGAACATGGTAGCTGAAAGCAGATGAAGACCAGAAAATGGAGGAAAATGTCACACCTTCTCGTCTTTAGTTACAAAATATCACTTGGTGTCATTGTTCAAAACATGATATTCACACTGCCATGGTATAGGAGTTCGCCAAAGATCTCAGCAGTAGTTACCATCATCCCAAATTTTGATCTCATTTATTTTTAGGGAAGGAATTGGTCTTGATTTGGCCAGGTGTAGAACTCAGTGCTCTTAACTCCAATTGAAAATGGGAGGTGGTCAGCACCTCGGGGAAGTCCTCAGCACTTGGCAAGATCAGATCCTAGAAACTGTGCTTGTTAGTGAACAAGTTGAACAGAGGATAGCCCATAATATTACTTTCAGGTAGCAATACAAATCATTCAGTTAAATTCGATACTTTTTCATCTGTAGGACAATTGATGGTGTTACCTATCCTGGGAATATAAAAGAAAAAGAAGTTGCAAAAAAGCAATATGAGAAAGCTGTTTCACGGGGACAGACTGCAGGTCTTGTCAAGTAAGTATGTTGATTTACAATGGGCTTATACTTTTGATTTTCATATTCCAGCATCCTGTAGTGAAAGATGAAATTAGGAATATTTTTATACCCTCTGTTAAAAGTTCAGACTTTATATGAAAGAAGGATATTTTTTTATAATGTAATAGAGAGATTACTTCTGACTGTTCAGGACATATCCATAACTGTGAAAGATCTAATTATGCAACTCTTACTAATTGAATGGTACATATTCATGTGATTAATCCCACTCTGCTACCTGTGTAAGTGCTTCTCAGTATGAATTAATGCTAAAGAATGGGTCCCAGAAATCTCATTTCTCTGGCACTCGTTTTTGTGGTGACAGACTGTGCCTAGTAGTTGAGCAGGTGCAGAGTAAGAGAGAAGGGACAAGGACCCTTTTTCTTATTTGTAATTGGTTTGTTTAACATTTCTAGGGCCTCTGGGAGAAAAACGGAAAAGTTCACTGTTTCGGTCAACATTGCAGCAGCCAGCAAAGTCACTTTTGAGCTCGTCTATGAGGAACTGTTGAAGCGAAACTTTGGAAAATATGAGATGTTCATTAAAGTAAAACCAAAGCAGCTTGTCAGTCAATTTGAGGTAAATGGCAATGTGAATTAAATTGTACCCTGCAGTGGTTACATTCTGTAATTATATAAGAAATGAGAGACATTCGCTCAAGATAGTGACATTTTGTGCATATTTTGAAATATGCATAGTAATATTCATAACAGATGAAGCAGGATAATATTCATAACAGATGATGATGTGTTTTTCCACATCAGTTCACAATTGAGGGGAAGATCCTGAACACACTATCCTTGGGGCAATGGTGATTATGAACCAGGTTGAAAGCCTCAAACAGTGTATTTTATTACTGATTTGCATACATAAGCTTTGCTAGTTGGGACAATTAATAAGCCCTAAAAAAGTAGGATATAGTGAAGAGTGGGAAAGTCATCAAGACAACAAAGGGCAGGATGAACACTAGACACCCCTCTCACAAATGCCTTACTAGAATAGCCCAACCCTTGATCAAACTGATGCCAAACACCACTTGCTGAATTCACAGACACACACAAATCATACCCTACGATTCAAACCAAGGTCTCCTTTATGCCAGAGGCTGTTTGGATACTGTCCTTATCTGCCTTGCTAAAATCCACCTTCAGTAATTTTCTGATGTGTATGCCCAGAAGATACTTTAAAGGGATATACTCTGAAACTCTTCAAAGAATACTTAAATAATTATTTACCACATGATGCATAAGACAAAAACCATATTGCAGCATAAACAAATCATAATCAAATAATGGCCTCATGCTAATGGCAGTGCGTTATTTTCAGAAGAAATGAGTGATGGTTCAACATCTGACCCAAATTTTTGTGAGCAGTAGTAAAACAGTAACTTTAAGTTGTTTCTTTTTAAAATTTCTGTCAAGAAGGTAAGTAGGTCACATCTAACTACCCGCAGTTCTCTGATTCAGACATGAATGCTACTTTGCATTACGAAGGCAGATTTCCCCTTTATTCCTTATTCTGCGTATACAGTTGCTCATTATTCTCCATCTAAGTTGTTTCTTACACATGTGGGCTTATCGATGACAGTGTATTTTCAATGAACATTTCAGATCCAGGTAAACATCTTTGAACCCCAAGGTATCAGTGAGCTGGAAGCACAAGGAACATTCATCACCAATGATCTGTCACAAGTAATTAAAAAATCTTTCTCAGGAAAAAAGGTACAATTGCTAATAACCTAAGTACAGAATGAATTGGTTATATTTTTTTCTGCTTGCTAACAAAGTCAGATCAGAAATAATAAATGTCAGCAACATATATTGGGTTAATGCAAACATAAATGTACTTGCCAGGAGTGGGGACCAATGGGATAGTACAATAGCTGTTTTGCAACTCTGATTTCTATAAGGCCCTCTTTACAGGATTGCTTTAAATTGTGCCATCTTGTAACAGCCTTCTATGGATTATTACCCTAGCACAGAATATCCAGGTGCCCTTTCCCTCCTACACTTCTAATAAAACCCCTAGAATGGGGCCAGGAAAGGAGCCAGCCTAGAGGAATTGCACAGGCTCTATACGAATGAAAGAGAAGGGGATCCTTTTCCCCTCTGGCATTATGGGGTATTATTCAGAGGCCACCTATAGCCCTTTTATGCCTCTGACATAAAGGGGCCACAGCATAAGGAAGAATTCAGAAGATTGATTTTAAATTGATCCTCTTCCTTTTTAAAGCATTAAGTGTATGGAACCAGGGGTTTGGTTTGAGCCTTGGCCTATTGGGTATTTCTGCTCTGACATCCACTTATTATCATTTGTTACATGTATTATAATAGTGCTTTAGGCCGGAGTCCCTTTGTGCTAGGCAGTGCACAGACAGAGGGGCGGTTCTTATATTGGCAGGTGACTGACACTTTTGCTGTTGAGGCCACGTGGGTAGAACTTGCTATCCATAACCATATACTGTACACTCCCCCACTTTCAACAACATCTAAAATCACCACCTTTGCAGGAGCACTTTTTATTGGTTTTCTATATTTGTATGCTGATGTAGTTAGTATTTTCATCTCTAATAGTTGTTGAGGTGAGGGCTTTATACTAATATTTTATTATTAATGCATTTTTATTACCTTGTAGAAACTCATGCAAAATAATAAAATATTGACTTGGGTCTAGATAACTTGTTTAAAATGGCAGCTGTTTTATATTAACCTGTGTTATCATATGGACTTTCACATTTCTGTATACACATTTGTCTTAGACACAAACTTTCTCATGTTTTGTATTTTACATTGTTATTAAAGTTTTGAATCTAATGAGGGTTTCTGCTCTCAGGGCCATGTGTCTTTCAAGCCAACCATTGATCAACAGCGAACCTGTGGAAATTGTTCAACATCACTGTTGGATGGAGATTTTACAATAAAGTATGATGTGAAGAGAGACCATCCAGGTGATTTGCAGGTAAATTCAAAAGTTTACATTTTCAGCCCAGAATGGGTAGTAAATTGAAGTCACATCTTTTGACATATCTTCTCTGTATTTTTCAGATTGTCAATGGATACTTTGTACACTTTTTTGCACCAACAAATCTTCCAAATTTTCCAAAAAATGTGATTTTTGTAATAGACATTAGTGGGTCAATGTCTGGAATAGGAATACAACAGGTAATTGATAACATTTACTACAAACTCAGTCCTGGTGTGCAAGGTTCTAGGGACATTAGTACCCATTGGAGGTACTAGACACTCCCTACCATGAGCAGTTGTTCAAAGTCTCAGCCTAGGCAAAACAATAATCATTGATGTTTTCAAACTATGTTTTTATTTCTTAAAAATTCTAAACCAAAATACCTATAAAAGACCTCCCCCTGCTGTGGGCATCCTGTAATTTAAAATGTATAAAACATTGTCTGTTCTTCCCTTCTTCTGTATCTTTGGTTCTCTCTTCCTGCCCTGGGTGATTGGGACACTCCTTACTGTTAGGACTCCTCACTCCATTCTGATGCTCCAAACTTCTGTATCTGCTGCTGTATATCAAGACCCAGATTCTGTTGCTTAAGATCGCCTCCCCCACTCAAATGCTATCGTTGCTTAGAACTAACCTCTCCCCCTCAGGCTAGGTGATGATTGTCCAAGTGATCCTGTCATAAGGCCTGATTTTCATCTTATCTACACAAATGTTATGCTTGTGTAACTCATTGACTTCACTGAAATTATTCCTGATCAATAGTGGCACAGCTGAGGACAGAATGAGGCCCAGAGCTTTTCATTGTACACTACATGAATGTTCAATGAAAAATAAGTGTTCAATAAAAAATCCTCAGGAACAGAATCACGTAAAAGCTATAGGCTTTTCTTTGTTATCCAGTGTACCCACGTCAGTTTCATTCATTTAAATTTGTGTTTGTTTAATTATAGACCAGAGAAGCACTTCTTAAAATATTAAAGGATATTAAGGAAGATGACCACTTTAATTTCATACTGTTTGGTTCCAATGTACGCATTTGGAAAGACAAATTAGTCAAAGCCACTGCTGAGAATTTGAAGGAAGCAGATAACTTTGTTCGAGCTATTAATGTTGAAGGCAGTAAGTATTGCAATAAACTTGCCAATAAGTAGTGCTGCAAATAAATATTGAAGAAGCTAATACCCAAATTCAGTCTGGTAATGGACCACTGCAAGCTTTAATTCTAAAAATTGACTGGTTAAGGAGTACTGCTGTAGTTATATGTTTGTTTTGGGGTTCTGTGAAGATTTTTGCAATTTTCAGAGAAAGAACTGAACAACAGGTAAGTTTTAAATAGAAATCACAACCTTCTTACCCTAAAAATAGTATGTGAATTCACCAAAGAGAATGAAATTCCTGATACTGAAATTAGAAATTGAGAGATGCAGCCTTCAGTGACTCTGACCACATAATTCTGAAGCACATAGCCAGTGGTTAAAATTGACAACGGTGCACTCACACAGACAGCAACTTCAGTCTCAAATCCCCAGCATTTCTAAGTGAGTCTGAGAAATAACACCTCCCCCCCTTTTCTCTATGCATGTGTGCACACACACACAAATTCATGACAACAGATGCCTGGTAACATAACCGTGATCACAGAACCAATGTTGCCAGCTCTTGTCACTTTTTTGTCTCGTGATATTTGATGATTTTCTTTAAAGCTCCAGCTCCTGGAGTCATGAGAATCTCAGCTTTTATTTTTAGAAAAGTCAAGTTTCCTAGCTTTTCTGGTTGTAGAGAAAAGTTAGAAAATGTAACCTGAATGTAACATAAAGAGAGAAAACCAGAAAGCAAAGAGAAGGAACCCAACATTTATAATTTTTAAACATCTCGTGATTTTTTGCAGTGTGACTCAAATTTTGGATGCTTAGGGTTGGCAGTATTTCATTATTGTGCATGCGGCTGGCCTGAAGTTTTTGGAAAGGGCTAAAAAGACAATTCTTTGATGTTCCTCTAACCTAACTGAGGTACTGTCTCTGTTGCCTGAAGTCTGTACTGTAGAGGCAAAAGTCCCCTGGTGGCAGCCAAGTGAACGACAGGTTCAACTCCTTCAAGAGCCTCCAGTGGTAGCGGATAGTATTGCATTCTACTGTACATCATCCCACACTACACAGTTGTGTTCATTATTGGTGGGTCTTAACCCCTAATGACCAGTTACCCTGATAGAGGTTGCACCTATGAGAGCACCTCATATGGCATATTCACAAGGTGTGAGTGAAGCTCCATATGCATGTGCCCTATCCCTCCATCACCTGTACAGGGGCCTGCCCCAGGCTTGCCTACCAGGACATTCCTAAGATTGGCATTTACCCAGAATATGATATCCGTTTTTTTCATATGTTAGTTTGCAAAATCCAGGTTCTATCATAGTTATTCATCCCCCTCTTCAAAACCAAACCCTTTCACTGTAATCTGAATTGTTTATAGGATGCGTTTAGATGTTAGCTATATTTCAGCTGTAAATGGAGGCAAAAAGTTAAGAGGCTGAAAATGCCTGAATGCAGTTATCATATGGTAATGATAGGTCACTAGATTCCTACATTTCTGCTCTACTCCACTCCTCAAGTGGAGTATTGTGTCCAGTTCTGAGCACCGCATTTCGGGAAGGATGTAGACAAATTAGAGAAAGTCCAGAGGAGAGCAACAAAAACGATTAAAGATCTAGAAAACATGACATATGAGGAAAGAGTGAAAAAACAAGTTCGTTTAGTCAGGAGAGCAGAAGAATGGGGATGGGGATATAAGAACAGTTTTCAACTACACAAAAGGTGACCAGGAGGAGGGAGAAAAATTGTTCTCGTTAACCTCTGAGGATAGGACAAGAAACAACGGACTTAAATTACAGCAAGGGAGGTTTAGGTTGGACATTAGGAAAAACTTCTTAACTGTGAGGGTAGTTAAGCACTGGAATAAATTACCTAGGGAGTTTGTGGAATCTCCACCATTGGAGGTTTTTAAGAACAGGTTAGACAATCACCTATCAGGGGTGGTCCAAGTATACTTAATCCTGCCACAATATGGGAGGCTGGATGAGATGTCTTTCTGAGTTCCTTTCATTTTTATGAATCAATGATTAAAACATTCTTATTTTTGACCACCAGTTTTCAAACCTAATTTGTGTCTCTACATTGCAGTGACAAACCTACATGGAGGTTTAATGAAGGGAATCGAAATGCTGAATACAGCTTTTGAAACAAATTCTGTGCCCAAGAGAAGTGCATCTATAATTATAATGTTAACAGATGGTCATCCTAATATAGGTAAGTGCCTTAGGTTGGGTCTACACTGACGGCGGCAAATTCGCCGCCGTCACATCAATTGCTCTGGATTGACTGAGCGGTCTGTATAGACGTGCTCGGTCGACCCAGGAAGCAACACAGGAAAACCACCTCAGTAAGTGGAGTAGTGCTGTTCCCTTCGACACAGCGCAGTATGGACACCGTGCAGAGGAGACACTGCAAAGTCGACGGGAGATATGCAAGTGATTTGTGTCACTTGCGTATCTCCTGTCGACTGCCGCCGAATCGCAAAGGTAAGTGTAGACTGGGCCTTGGTAAATGAAACAAACCGTAAAGTGGAATTAAACAAGTGAAGGAAAATAAGTACTTCAGTTTTAGTTCAACATTCTTTCATTTCTGGAGACATGAGATCTGATTCTCTATTGATTTCAATAGCATTACATTAAGGTTAAGCTGCTATAGCAGACTGGAGAATCAGATCTTTGGTTTCAGTTTGTGGTTCACTATCTATGTGAAGTACATACATCTTCGGAGGTCTCATCCTAGTCACAATTTTGCCACGTTACTAACCCACCACCCAATTAGACATCATCCTTGCTATATTAAGACCATTTAATTCGTGTAGCTAAATTAATTCAGTTACACTGATGTAAACCCATAATTTAGATGACCTGCACTGATGTAAAGGGCATTTGTCAATTAAGCTAATCTGATGTACACCCTGCTTTGGGCTGGTGCAACATGTCTACGTTAGGGGTTTACACTGGTGTAACTAAATAATGGATGGTGGTGCACATTTTATTCATCTTTTGGTAATCAATGAAGATGAAGAATGGGATTCTCCCACCCATTTTGTCCCCTAATCACCATTTCCTCCTGAAGGTGCCACAGAAGGGATAAGAGAGAATTTCTCTGGGGAATGCCAGGATGGGGCCAGGAGTTGGAGGGGATCCCCCTAATACATACTATTCCCACTTGCGGAGTTGCCTATAAATAAAGCAGCCAGCCACTCCCTGGGTGCCATAACAGAACTATCCATGGGACTTCACTGAGTTATGTCGAGGATCCCACCAGTCCCTGAACAACTCAGAATCCTGAAAGCACAAAAGTGGCCTATGCCTCTTGGAGAATATCATTTATTGGGTTAGAAAAGGATTTTGATGTTTTTTTAAAAGAAGACTGCCTTCTAAGTTAGATACTTGTATATATACATTGTCTAAAGTTAGTTTAGAATTGATGCCTAGTAAACATGATAATCACACCCTGAAAGATCTAAATAAAAAATAACTAACCACATTTCATTCATTTTAGTATTTTTTTCTGTTTGCTATTGCTTTCATAAACAGAATCTTAAAGCCTAGTTGTTTTGTGTTGTTTAATGCAGATGTATCAGACCCTCAGCAAATTCAAATGAATGTAAAAAAAGCCATTCAAGGAAGATACCCCTTATATAATCTAGCTTTTGGCTATCAAAATGACTATAATTTTCTAGAAAAGATGGCACTAGAGAATAAAGGGTTGGCTCGTCGCATCTATCCAGATTCTGATTCAAGCATACAAATGGAGGTAAGACCATAACCATATAAATTAAGTCAGTGATGACAGTCATACAGATATTTCTGTTGATATTTATCTCCACTTTCAGTGTAATTAAACAAAATATGATCAGGTGCTGGGGTGCTCACTAGTCTTCAGGGAACAGTTTCCCCTTCTCTTGTTAAGGTTTAAAGTGGAATAACAGTAAATTGAGAGGCAGCACAGTCTATTGAACAGGACTAGGAATTAGTTGGTGCAGGGCCAGGTTGTGAAGCACATGCTGGCCTCTCTGAACCATGCCAGCATAAGGGAATTCCCTGGATGAAGCAACATTGATGCACTGGTTCTATATCTCCACCACTCACAGACCCAGTCAGCGGAGGGAAGAAGCGTGGTCAGAGCACATTGGGCTCTGTACAGTCTTGGTCCTTAAGGCGACATTGCAAGCAGGTGCAACTCAGAGCATGCTCTAAACTCTGCTAGGGACTGAGACCAAAATGCAGGAGGTCCCAAGGTGGTATAAAGAAATTTTGTGCTTCCTTACTAATGTGCCAACCACAAGAATGGAGCAACAGAGAATATGGCCCCTTGGTTTTATTCTCAGCTCTGCCAATTACTTACTGTGTAGTCTTGAGCAAGTGGTATAAGGCTGGAGCCTCAGGTTCTGGCTGTATTAAAGACTAGGCCCAGGAAAGGTATGGTGGCTCAAAGAAACATTTCCACTGCCTTCTGATATTGGGGCAGGTTTGGGCCCCACTGCTTTAGGTTATTTTGGTAGTGATTACCTTCAGTGGACCACTCCCTCAGTTCAGGATCACAGCAACACAGAATGCTATGGCAATATCCTCTGAATTATTCAGGGACTGGTGGGGCCTCCAGCCCTACCACCCTAATATTTCCAGTGATTAGCTTCCTTTGGATCAGGTTATATTTTGAGCTCAGTCTGGCAGGGAAAAGCAATACAGATGTATTCTTTTAAAACGTGGAAGCTCAAGACTCCTCTTTGCTATGGTGAGCTTTACTGTGGTCGATGGAACTAGTGATCCATAGGATGTGTTCCCCGGCTGTGACCTTTTGAGTGCAGCTGAAAAGCTTGCTGTTTTCTTTTTTATTCTATGTTTGTGTTGCATGGAGACTGTATGGATTGTTTGGGGTTTCCTCAGACATTGTTGCCATTCCAGGATTTAGTTGGGTATGTTGCTTATTTCTTGTAAGTTATGGTTTTAGTTATGTTTGTTAAGGTGTCAAGAGGTCTTTGAGCACAGAAGTGCCTATAAATTAAATATATATTCATTATAAGCTTTTCCCCTCTCTCCCCCCTCTAGGGTTTTTATGATGAAGTATCCAATCCCATGCTCACAGAAGTGGAGTTAAACTACCCTGAAAATGCAATATCTGACTTAACTCAAAACAATTTTAAGCACTACTATGATGGAACTGAAATAGTGGTGGCTGGACGTATTACAGATAATGACCTGAACAGTTTGACTGCAGATGTGAAAGCTCAAGGAGTAAGCATGGGGCTAGTGTGATTGTTTCAAGCCCTTCTTTGCTACATTGAATGTGAGAGATTCCAGTGGCAATGCTTAAAAATTCCCCAATATACCTTTAATTCTATGCAAAAAAAAATATTGCAGAGTATGGAGAATTTAAGTACACCAAAGGCATGAGATGTAAAGCTATTTAGCTAATTTTTTCTTTGAATTACTCTAATGTCAATCTAGAGTAATTTTGTACAGTATGACCAATTTGAGTAAGTTAATGTTGCTATCAGAACCTTAATGTTTACATCCCTTGAATTTTTTTGTGTTTACATGCTTAGCCTTATTATTTCATTAACATGGTGTTTAGTAGTTGAATGGAATAATCTGTGGCTTTTAACTTTGTATGCAAACATTTTAAAAAGTACAATTCAAGATTCATCAGTATGATAGTATGGAAATCTTGTTCTAATACAATACTGCTAAGTGAAATCTAGTTAGCATTTCCCGCCACTTCCCCCAAGAGTACTGATGATTTGGTTTGCATGTCTAATGCATTTGTCCTCTAAAACAGTCTTTAATCCATAGAGGAATACTTCCTGCTCCCTTGGTCAATTTATATTTGAAAGGCCTTCTCAGGGAAATAGAACTTTGCTCCTATAAGGTACTAAGTAGTCTAAAAATTATTTCCAGTCCTGGATTCTGTAACAGTATTTAAAAAACCCAATATGAATGTACCACTGTCCTATAGAGAATAGGTATCAAATGTACAGTATAGTTTGTATATGTTGGTCCACTTCACATAACATTTATTATTGTATGAAACTAGATATATTTAAAATACAGAAATTTTGTTACCACTAGGCCAGCTACTATGTCAGTGCATGACTGACCTGTTGTCATGTTAAATATACAGCATAAGCAATGTACAGATAAATCCTGATTAGCCAAATTCTAATTAACCAGATCTCAATGTTAATTTGGAAAATGTGTTATGTCCCCATGTATATACTGCTAAACAGCTGTGGAGCTATTGAACAAAGACCCTGATACTGTAGTGAGAACTGTCTACGCAAACTTCCGAACCTGTGTAATTCTCAATGCAGTGTCAAGAAGTTCATTATTTTACTGAAGATCCTGATTTTCTAAACCCTAGATTATATGAAAATTTTGGATGTCTCATATGACTTGTGGATACTCAGGGTTCAGTTGTACCTGTCTGTTACAGCGAGAAGTTTCTTTGTTCCTAACAGGCAAATAATGATATGACATTTACTGAACAAGCGGATGTTGAAGAAACGGCAAAAGCTCTCCAAGAACAGGAATACATATTTGGGGATTACATTGAGAGGCTCTGGGCTTATCTCACCATCCAACAATTACTGGAAAAACGGTAACTAAATAGAAAATAACATTCTCTGTGAAATAACATGAAAACATTGAACTGCTGATTGGTGAAATTTTTTACACGTGCATAGAAATTCATAACTGCTAACCTACTTCACCCTCCATCACATAAATACACCTACGAAAAGGCCAAAAAATAGTCTTTTTTTTTCAAGTTAATTTTAAAGGAATGCAAATATAGGATCAGACTGTGGCTACCTGCCTTGGGCCGCCTCCCCCCCCGCCCTCCCCCCAGTGAAGTCAAGAGTTCTCTCTTAAGGAAATATGTGTTCCTTTTTAGCAGAGAAATGGATAGCTTCATATGTTAGCGGAAGAATAAAATGCTTAATCCAGTGTTTAATCATTTGGCTTTGTAGAAATTTTGATTCTCTGATTCTCTCCCTTCATTCAGCATTGTAGCTCAGGGAGAGGAAAGGGAAAACCTTACAGCTGAAGCCCTGGAACTCTCTCTGAAATACAAATTTGTGACACCTTTGACATCCATGGTGGTAACAAAGCCAGAAGATAACGAAGATAAAACTGCAATTGCTGATAAACCAGTAGAAGGTACAGACAGTTTCACAGTCGTACTTTACTAAGGGAAATCAAGTGACCATTTGACATTCCCTTAAATAGGAACTTTCACATTGGGGCAGAGTTTCAAATATATATGCAAATATATTTTACAAGCCATGTCCTCCTATGACTAGTATAGCTTTCTCTCGTGCACCATGCAGGATCATTTTCCTCCTTTAAACTCACTTCCATCAGTCCACCTTCCATTGCTAACCTTTTGCCCATTTAAAATATACTTAAAATTCAAAATGATAGCATATAAAAGTATGAACATCTAAAACAATAAAATAAATAAAACCAAGAGGCACCTTTAAGCTAAATAATCTAGTCATGGTTAACTTCAGTTCACATCCCCTTCTCTTATACTTTTATATGTATTTTTTTAATTCAGGGCCAAACCCAGCAAGTTCTTACTCACATGAAGACAGTGTACTCACGTCAGGTTTCGCAGGCTCAGACCTTTAGACGCGTTGCAGGGCCGAGATGTCATCTCATGTCTGGAAAACACAGTATTCATATGATGTATTAGAAAAAAGTAGTCATTTAAAATTCAGATCCATTCATCTTTTCCTTGATTGTGTTGGTTTAGCTAGCTGTTCATTAAATTAGTCTTCTCTCTTACAGCCCATTTTCTACTACTAAATCTATATGGCATGAAGAATGACCCTGTTCATCTTCAGTAAACTGTACTAAGGAAATTAAGACAAGCCTGCACATTCCTTTTCAATACCTCAGCTATCACTTCACCACATAAATTCTCTGATTCTCCTCATCCATCTCTTGTCCATGGATATAGGTCCATGAAACCTTCCACAAAACACCCCGACTAGATTTCCACTAGCCTACTGGCTTTCCTCTCCTTACCTGCTTCCCAGCACTCTGATAGTTCCTTCACAAATCACTGGCCTTCAGTTGTGCTCCCAGCTGACCAACCTGCCTCCTACTGGTTCCTGGTATGATAGTTGATCAAGAATTGTTTTGGGGCAGAATTAACATGAGAAAAATGCATTCTGGGGCTCAGGGAGAATTTCTGGCAGTGGGAATAAATCTTGAAACCAGCTAATTCCTAAGTACTCTCCAGTTGGGCACTAGTCAGTTCTCAAGGAAGGAGTCATCCTGCAATTAAGTCATATTGCTGTTAAATATGTAAAATCACATCAATTTCCATGGTGTCTGATACCATATTATAATATACGGATAATGACTTAAAAGCAGAATTGAACAGTTGGAGAATCTGGATGATGAAATTTACACGGACAAAAATTTTTGATTGAAATGGAAACAATGATTATACAGGAAATTATTTCTTGTGAATTTCTTTCCAAGTGTTCTCTATTATCCAAGTCCTTTTTTAAAGATAACTCTTAAAGTAAAACATTGTATTTTTCCCTATATGTAGCATATAAATACCAAATTAGAGGGAGAAGCAAATCCAAACACTGCTACCACTAGCTATAGTAGTGAAAATACTACTTACACATTGCTAGCTTTTGGACATGCAAATGGGGTTACAGATTCAATCATAGTCATCAGTTGTACCAGAAATATGAAGGATCTCATGTCATCAAAATTGTGATACAGTAAAATTATCAAGGAGCACTTGAAGAGGTAAAGCACTTACCAGTATAACTGTTCCCAGGGACTAATATTCAATTTTCATATGCATAATTGATTCCAGATTTGTGGTCCCACATGTTAAGCATTTTCTTTTCATTTGTTCCCCTTGTAGTCTGTTTACATTCACTCACATCAACAGCAAGAATATAGGCTTAAAATTTAAAATGCTACAAGAGTTATGTCTGAACCATCACACCATATTTGATTTTTTCCTTCAGAATACCTAACTAAAATGATGTTTTATATTAGAGCTGATTATCCAACTATTTAACTTGTGTGCCTGAAACTAACAGTTAATTTTATTTTTCTTATATCTTATCCATTCCTGGTAACAGCTGAAGGTAAGTTTCAAATTATATTTGTTTTATCCAATACTTCTGTCTATTAGAGCTGGTTGACGAATAGTTGCTGAATCATTTATTTGACAAATTACACACAAAAATAAACTTATTTGAGCAGTATTCTGAGTGAATAGTTCATATATGTGTAAGAATTTTAGGAATTTATTCAAGCAGAATATTCATAAATAATTGTTTTCATTGTTCACTCAGATCCAAACTGTCTTTGAAAATTGTAATGTACTCTATCATGGTAGAATCTAGGTGCCTAATACAAGCAAGTAGTAAGAATTGTTAGTTGCTTTCCATGACCAGGATCACTCACCGCCAGATAGTTATATAGAGGACAAAGGGGTCAGTTGCCTATTGAGCACCAAACCCCCTGGTCCCCATAAAAGCTGCTCCATAAGTCTTGGTTCCACAAGGGATAAGTGAAGGAGACTGACAAGGCAAAGGAGTGAATAGAGTCAGAGGGGATGTACATTATTTGCCTTCCAGCCATAGAGTTTACCATGGTAAGATGAGATGAGATGCCTTTTCTGTGGAGAGTCCCACAGCCCCCTTGGTAATCCCCCAACATACTGCCAGAGAACTGGCATAAAAACACAGGGCCTCTATGCAGATGGTCTTGGTCTCTTAGAGATCCCTGGGAATCTGGCAGGTTTGGGGGCAGGCCCTGTGGTGGCTGGAAACCACATCTCCTTTTCCCCCCAACCAAATTGGGGAGGAATGGTATAAGAGGATCTTCTTGGAGATTTCCTCTGTCAGAGATCCCTCCTCCTCCAAAGCAGGTTTTACTGTGGGAGGAGATAGCCTGAACTCAGGAATGGATTGTTGACTTTGCTTCTTCCAGAGGTTAAAGAAAAGAGCAGAATTTGGTTCATGTACTGTGTCTGCATGTACGCTACATAAAATCATAAGAAATGTAGGGCTGGAAGGAACCTTGAACAGTCGTCTAGTCCATCCCTTTAGGCTGAGGGAGGACTATGCATACTTAAACCATCCTTGACAGGTGTTTTCAACTTGTTTTTAAAAATCTCCAACAATGGAAATTCCACAGCTTCCCTTGGTAACCTGTTAAATATTCTTTATGTCAAACATCTTTCCTAACCACTTGCCCCCCATTTTTCCATGGGGCTAGGCCAGATTCATGCTATACATAGTAAGATTTTTTTTTGTAAAATGTCCTATGTAAGTTTCAACTTTGCTAGAGTAGTGTGGTGGTTTATCAATAGTCATATCTACAGTTGCCTCACTCCTGCTCCCTACCTCTTAAGGGCGCTAATATTGTAGTAATGCTCTCTTTTGTTCTCATCAGTGCTGCTGAATGTTGGCCTGAGCAAATTTCTCAAAAGCTATGTAAGACATTTCCTTTCTCCAAGAGTTGGGTTTGCTGTCCTCAGCTTGGGAGGCAAGAGATGATGCAGTATGTGTTTTCTAAATATCTAGAAAGCTATAGATAACTGCAGGATATCTTTTATTTTTGTCTTTCATTTATCTGTTCTAATGCTGTTTTGTTGCATTCACAGCTAGGGATCTCTCAAGTATTCAATCATGTAAGTTACAAACTTGAACTTCTGAACGAGCTGGAATTGTCAAAGGAATCATTTCAGGCAACAAGGAATCATTTCCATCTTCAGGCATAGGGAACTAAGTTTGTCTGTGTTTTCACCAACTCTAAGAAAGACTAGCAGATTCACTATAATAGGTTAAATGTAGCTGAAGATTGAACAATCGTATGTATAAATATCCTTATGATTTAGAGTTCGATTCTTAAAGCTGTGAAGCATCACAGATCAGGCTTCTACAGGTTACCAAGACATTCAGCAGGAATCTCTGAGCCAGATGTTGGAATCACTGGAGAGGAATTCCTTTGGTTCCTCAAGTGCAAAGCATCAAATGATAAAGACGATGTAAATGAGTTTGTCTCTATCCTGATGACACTGCCTGATTCAAGAGCAGGCACTGTTACACTGCAGATGTAGCAAATTGTGTGTGTGTGGGGGGGGGTAATCCCCCACGTACCTGGGAAAGCCCTGACGGTCTTCTCCATTTGTCCTGTTTTTTGTCCTTTGCCTCCCTTTCCCAGCCTTAAGTACTGTGTCACTGTGCTCTTCCAGACAAGAAGTATCAAAAGAAATATCTTCACAATCTGTCAGTGATACCCAATCATCCACAGAGCACAAACACACAATTACTCCCAGTACTTCCGGGACCCGTAAATTTGAGACTGGGATTGATACTCAAGCCTGGGTTGTGCACATGTCAGTGCAGAGCAGTATCAGCAGACCATAATCATTATGTATTAGAATAGAAATTAAGCTTTAGCAAATAAATTAAATTATTAACATCCTACCTGTATTGTAGATACAATGTGCAAATATCCCATTTTGCTTTTAGTTGTAACAATTTTTGTTCTTTGTTTCTATGCAGCTCCAGTGCATTCTTTTCTGTACAGCAGAGTTGCAAGCCCCATTCTATATACGAGTGGTGAGTTGGTGTTAAATAGTTTAAAGAGAATAGGGGAAAGCTCTTCCGTGAAGGAAAGAAGAGAACCTTAAAAAGACCAAGCTACAAAATTCTTCAGAATCTTTTGTATAATTAATTTTCATAACAAACAAAACAAATAAGCAATTTTTGCTTGAGGTCCACATTTTAATTTACTCTAAATTTCTCTTATTCTTTAATAACAGTCAGCCTTCACTCACTGGTTTAATCCTTTATCATGGACTTTCTGCTCCTAAACCTCATGATAATAACCCTTACTTTTCTGTTCTCTGTCTGAATGGCACTTACTCTGCCTCCTGCTTTCACCAGCACTTTTCATGTTTCTCTTTGTTACTATCCCAACAGAGCTTACTTAAGGCTCAGAGCTTACTTCTTCGTGTGTCTATCACTAGTATGTTTACTTTTAGTAGTTAGATTATAGATATTTTTCTTGACCTGTAGTATTTAAAAGATTCACATTTAGAAAATCTTTCAATAGGGTCAATTCTGGAAAACTTTTAAAATGTACTTACAATGTGTTGCAGCAAGCCAAAGTACTAGGTATATTATATTGATTTTACATAGCTTTAACTCTTCCACATTTCCATGTTACATTGGAAAGATGGACAAAACCAGAATTGTTTTGATTTTGTTAAACATTGTGAGTTAGCTTTTAGTTTTGCCAAACAATAGCTGTTATATCCAGCTTATCGCGTTATCTAGCCCCTCTAAACTTCTATTGCCATAAATTAGACTTTGGGCAATATAAAACAAGGTTCTTTTTTAGGCATTTCTCTATACGTGGAAACATTTTGCAGGAATCAAATAATTTAACTATACACATTAAGCTCAGCTGTATAATTTGGTCTAACTTTAAGCACTTTTTGCATTAGGATATCATATTTTCCTAACAGAATTGCCTCCTATGTAAATGTCCTTGTTACAGTACATTCTTATCACAATAAAACTATTTTGCTAAAACTCACATGAGGATATGTTATCTTTAAGTCCAGGAATCTCATTGGGTTCCAATCCTCCTACATCCAGCCCTCCACCCAGTAAAATTTGTTGATATTAGCTAGAACTATTGCTAAATATGGCTACTCTTTCATCCTAATCTCACTTTTACTCTAATAATTTAAAAGCTGCTGTTCTAAAGGGTCAGTATCAGTCAATTATGAGGAGACATAGTAGTGGTTAATTAATTAGTTTTTGTTTGTATAGAACTTTTGAACATCTGCCACATATAAATGCTAGTGATTATTATTTACAGTCGATGGAGATCCACACTTCATTATATCAGTGCCACAAAAAGAAGATGCCATTTGTTTCAATATAAATGAAGAGACGGGTACAGTGTTAAATTTAATAAATGACCCAGTTACAGGTATGTTTTTCATTATTTAAATCCAGTAAATCAGGATATTTACTTCATTTAACACCTTACATTTATAGGGCCCTTTCCTTTTTTAATTTTAGGCATCAGAGTCAATGGGCAGCTTATTGGAGATAAAAGAGTGAGCAGTGATGCAAAGATCCAAAACACGTATTTTGGAAAACTTGGGATTGAAAACAAGCAACTGGAATTAAAACTAGAAGTAACTCCTGAGAAAATCACCCTCCAGACTGGCAGAGAGAAGACTATTTTCACCTGGCTTGACACAGTCACCCTGCGACAAGAGGGGTATCACAAACATCAGAATCATTCAAGGATTTTCAAATTTGTAAAAATGCTATTGCTCACTAAAGAATAGAGCTGAGTGAAAGTTTTCATCTGAAACTTTTTTGGTGGAAAATTCAAATTCAACAACAGCAAAGTGTTTTGCAAACACCAGTTTTGCTGAATTGCTTCAATCAACATCTTTAAAAAAATTCAGAAAAAAATTTTAAAAAACTTCATTTTGATGTTTTTCTAAACGAAAAGTTTCAAATTTTCAGTTCTAAAAAAAGGGCACATTTTCCTTTAAGTTTATTAAAAAACCAATCACAAACATTTTACAAGAGTCAATGTTGAAACATTTCATTTAGAAAATGTCAAAATGAAACATTTCATTTGACTAGAAATAATATTTTGTACTTTTTGGTTTGCCAAAAATTTTGAAAAATTTCACTTTCAGATTGACCCACAATTTTGCATTAGGCATGTATTTTATTTTTAGATTAACCAGCAAACTAAAAAACCTATTATTTGCACAGCTTTACGAAAGAAGAAAATTCTTTTAAAATTCGGGATACATTATATGAACATGCAAAGGATAAGCTGAAAACTCTAAGATTGGTTCAAATCCTGCTAGATTCTGCTTTCAGCTTTTCTGAAAATTTCCGTAAATATCCGTAAATTTCTCTAGATTTACAAGAAGTGAGAGCAGAATTTTCCCCTAAGGCAAAACAGGATTTAGCATTGTACCGAATGCAACAATGACTAGCAAACAGAGAAATAACATAGATGTGGTCCATTCTATATATAAAATGGTCAGAGTTCTAAGTTTCAGGAAAATTTTGCTCAAAGACAAAACATATATTGTAACAAATACATGTTTTCAGAAATGAAAATCATGCCATTTATAGGTAGAGGGAATTATAACATCTCCTGTTGATACCTGTATCTATATATCTATAAAAGATCAGTTAGGGACTGATTCTCCACCTACTTGCCCTATGTGGAGTTATTTATATCAGCCACCAGATCAAAATGGCAGTATTTAATATGCAGTTTGTACAGATATAAATAACTGTCCAAAATACAAAATAGTTGAGAATCAGAATTGGAGCCTCATTTTACTAGCATTGACAGAGACAAGGTGGGTGAGGTAATATCTTTTATTGGACCAACTTCTGCTGGTGAAAGAGACAAGCTTTCGAGCCACACAGCCCTCTTCTTCAGTTTTTTGTTTCTTGCATTTGCTCAGAAAGTAGCTGTCGCTGTTAAGTTTTGCTTCCTTTTTCTTTATGTTGCAGAGTTTCCATTTCAGATAGCGAAATTCAATATCTTCCATTGTATGCAGTTTATTTGTAGCTGTATTGGTCCCAGGATATCAGAGAGACAAGGTGGATGAGGTAATATCTTTTATTGGACCAACTTCTGTTTGTGAGAGTGACAAGCTTTCAAGCCACCCTGAAAGCACTTCTTTCTTTCACCAAAAGAAGTTGATCCAATAAAAGATAATATCCCACTCATCTTGTCTCTCTAATATCCTGGGACTAACATGACTACAACTACATATAACATTATAACTGCATAAATAAAACATTGATGGACACAAGTCTGGAGAGTTTACTGTCTCAGTTCAGGCAGTCAAAGGGGAGGGAATAGTGGCATACAGCATTCAAGGAAAGTGTTGATGAAGGGCATACGTTTTATTAATAAGCAAATACATAGGCATACTATATCCAATTATGTCTCGGCCTATCCATTATTAGGTGGCCAGTAATAGGTGTTTCAGTAGAAGTGGCTTGCAAAGAGATTTAAAAGCAAGGAGTTTGCCTTCTCTAAGATAATTTTGCACCTAGTCTCAATAATATATACACACACAAGTCAGTCTATGTGGTGAAATCTTTTCTTTTATAAAAACATACTTGTTTATCAGACAGGTTTTCTTTCTCACGTTCTTCATCATCTCTTGTAATTCTGTTATTGTGCACAATAATAACTTCAAAAAACAAAAGATTTCTTAACTATGGTTTCTTTTTCCCCCAGTCTAACTGTGATAATCAACAGGAAAAAAAATCTGGTGCTTTCAATGGGAGATGGTGCATCATTTGTTATTGTTTTGCACCAAGTATGGAAGAAGCATCCTCTACACCAGGATTTCCTAGGATTGTACACGCTGGATAGTCACAAGCTGTCGGAACATACCCATGGCTTATTAGGTATGAATTCACATAATGCCCGTTGGTCAAACGCCTCAAAACTTTTTCTTTTCCCAGTGCTTAAACTCACTATCACCCACTTCTTGTCACTGGTCTTTCTGAACCACTTTTAGGTCTAATACCATCTACAGACTAGTTCTCTTTATTGCACCAGCTCTCTCAAACTCTTTGAAAAGTGGATCTCATTTTACACCTAGACAGGCACTATTAAAATACCCATTACTCACTATACAGCCAAGCACTGCCAACTCTCAGTACATGCATCCACACTAGGAAAAAAGGTGTATTTTACCTAAGAAATACCTTGACCTGCTAACACATGTTAAAACCAGAAATTGCTTTGTCTTCACTACTATTTTGCCTTAAGTTAACTATCACATAGTGAGAGTACACCTTTTTTTCCATAGCGAAGACAAGGCCATGATTTGATGTTCAGTAGTCATTGTGGCAGACATCAATTTGGTCAATTTAATGTACCCTCTCTGAACACATGCACGTTCTACATCATTTGAAAGCTTATTATGTCTACTTTAAGATGAGGTATGATGTGGAGCAGTCATGTGGTGCCATTATCATAGAAACAGCAATAAACAATGATATAGTCAATATATTAAAATGACCACTTTGAAATATTTGCATTTGTTTGTATTAGCTTTATGAGTGTTTAGCTTAATGAATTATTTCAAATCAAAATAGGATTCCATTGTGACCTCAAAACATCACAACAACAATCTAAAGTGTAAAACAAAATCTAATAATAAATATGTGCAGATATAATTAAATTGCAGTAGGACCGGTGACATTTCTAGTCATCATCATTACCATCATCTTGTTCATCATTATGATCTCTGTGGAGAGTGAGAGAGTTACCACAGTCTTCATTGCTTTGGCACATACACAGTTCTGTGCAGGGGAGGTTGTTCTGACTACAGATACAGTTGATGGTGCAGCAATCCCTATATACAATTCAATTTGGAATGAAAACACCTCCCTGAAGTCTTTCTACTTCAGTTTTTGCAACACTAGGGATGAACTGCTTCAGCTCATTATAATTGATGCAGAATCCATGAAGGTGTGGTATGTCAATTAAAGTGTGAGACCCGATCTCATGATGTACCTATGCAGCAAGATTCATGTGCAGTGTTAT
Organism: Mesoclemmys tuberculata; assembly: GCA_007922155.1. Classification (NCBI taxonomy): domain Eukaryota; kingdom Metazoa; phylum Chordata; order Testudines; family Chelidae; genus Mesoclemmys; species Mesoclemmys tuberculata. The sequence goes on from ML677085.1 coordinate 6,439,118, forward strand.
GATAATTTTGGAACTGTTAAATACTATGCACTCTGCAATTGAGAGGCACCTTCTTTGAATGTAGGATGACACATTGCTGGCTGAACTATATGCCTTTTCATCTATCAACCAGAGGACAAGCCCCTCCACCTACTGGGGCACAAAAGTAGCAGATCTTTGTAAACTATAATCACCTGGCTTTTGGTAATATTCTGAGGCTTTCATTTTAGCTGTTTCAGACCAAAGGATTGAAGTGGCATTATACAAACCCATTTGAAACTGTTCATCAGACTCACTCACTGGAAGACTATCCATAAAACATTTGAATTACTTAAATTCCTGCTTCAGATTAGTAATAGCTTAAGTAGCATCACCTAATGTTATTGCACTGCATAGAACAGTGGGTTTCAACCTTTCCAAATTCTTGTACCCCTTTCAAGAGTTTGATTTGTCTTGTGTACCCCCAAGTTTCACTTCACTTAAAAACTACTTGCTTACAAAATCAGACAAACACAAAGGGGTCACAGCACACTATTACTGAAAAATGGTTGACTTTCTCATTTTTACCATATAATTATAAAATTTGAATATAAATATTGTACTTACATTGCAGTGTATAGTATATAGAGCAGTATAAACAAATTTTAGTTTGTAGTGACTTCAATAGTGCTTTTTAATGTAGCCTGTTGTAAAATTAGGCAAATATCTAGATGAGTTGTTGTAACCCCTGGAAGACTTCTGAGAACCACTGGCATAGAACAATAGTAGTCTTGCCTTGTCCATGCAGTACATGAAATGAAATTGCAGAACCATAGCAGATTTACTAAACTTGCTTGTAATTTGCTAGTGGAATAGCTTACAGCTTCTACATCTGAGGTAAGCAGGGCTTTATATCTTGGTAACAGCTTAGATAGAAGAAAAGCCTTCTTGTACATAAAATCATTGTCTCTTCAATCAGCTGATAAAGTGCAGCATGATAAGGGACTGTACTGGTGCAATGTAATAGCTGTGTTTGCTTTAAGATTCATTTTACTCAAGTAGGGAGAAAGGTAGATTGAGTGATAAACTGCATCCTTACAATCAAGACTTCAATAGATATTCTATGCAACATGTGATCAGCTCCTCTTTGAAGTGCTGTCTCCCATAGATTGGTTGCTCTCTCATGTTTCTATTTTATGAAGTTTATTGTCTTTCTTGGGTGTTTTTGTCTCAAGCGAACTATGCAACAGGACCAAGCATTAGAGGATGAGTTTGCTCTGTTGGCTATAGAATCTGAACAGATTCAGAGTCTCAGCCAGTAGTTGTCAGTACAATTAATCTCTCCTGGCTTTCTGCTGTCAGCATCACAGGATTCTGTCCAGCACTGGTGGCTTTTGACAGTTTTGCATTCTTTTGATTTTCTTGATAAATAACACATTTTTCAGAGTTTGTAAAGAGTTTTTTCTCTTTGATGTAAGCTTTAAGGTGCTTGTATCCTCAATGTCTTCATGTGCTGTAACTTCCCCATAGAGGTTAAACTCCCAAACCAATATTGTTAACACCAATGCCTCCATTTTTCATTTTATACAAGTATACACACTTGTGTTAAATTAGATATATATTAGATCTATATGTTATTATCAAAATAACCATTTTTGTTTAGTGAGCACTTAGATTGAAGCCCAGTAAAGAAGCCATGTATTGTCATCTCCAACACTAATGCTAATCTGTGCATAAGTATTACTGAATTAAAAGGTTAGTTAACAGACTATTTCAAAAGCTAGTACCTCATACATAGGCAATTGCAAATGAAAACCTTCTACCAGGCAGACTATATGCCACATTGTATGTATAAAAGCTACAAACAGAGAAGCATTATATTAGAAATTCATGTACGGTTATCAGTGGCAGCAGCAATCCCTTGGGGTCAAGAATGATCTCTTTCACAGGTTTTATTTTATATGGATCCTTTGGTGACTGAGGAGTCCAATCCTGGAGCCTCAGACTCGTTGGCAGACATTGCAGATGGTATTCGAAGGCAGGGTTGGGCCATGATTGCTGCATGACAGTTGTCTACTTTTTTTTCTTGTATTTTTCTGTGACCAGGGCAAGGCAATTTTCCTCAAAAGTGGTTGTTCCTTCTCTGATAAGTCTTCACCATTAGCCTTGTCTTGGCCCAATCATGCCTTCCAATACTCCTCAGTCACCAAAGGAGCCATATAAAATAAAACAGTGTGTGGTGTCGATGCCACATCTCTTGATGTTTCTCTTGAGAGTGTCTTTGAAGCATTTCTTTTGGCCTCCCCATGTCCATTCTCCTTTGGTGAGTTACGCATAGATCAATTGTTTTGGTAAGCGTGCATCAAGGATGTGTACACAGTGCCCACTCCACCTCCGCTGGTGCTGAGTAATCAGGGCCTCAACACTGAAGATGTTGGTGTCTCTAAGGACACTGACATTAGTGCAGCGATCCTCCCTCTTTATGTCGAGGATTTTCCAGAGAAAGTGCTGGTGCTGGTGTTTCAGGTTTTTCAGGTGTTTTCTTGCAGCTGTAAAGGAGAGTTGGGATTACCACCACTTAGTAAATTAAAAGTCAAGTGTGCATTCTGATATGGTGGTTTTTTTAACAAAGGTAAGGCTGGTACAGTGGATTCTGTGTTGAATCTTGACATCTATGTTTGCCCTCTGAGAGATGGTTGCCAAAATAGGCAAAGTGTTCTACATGTTCCAATTCCTCTCTGTCAATGTAGATCTTCCTTGCTGGGTCTGATGATTGACTGGGAGCAGGCTGGAAGAGAACTTTTGTTTTGCCAATGTTCAGGGTTAGCCCTAGGCTTTTGTAAACTTCAGAGAAGCAGGTAAGAGCTGTTTGCAGATCCTCCTTTGAGTGTACAACTACACCACAATCATCTGCATACTAGAGTTCAGTTATTATTGCTGATGTTACTTTAGTTCTGGCATGGAGGCGAAAGAGATTGAAGAGGTTGCCGTCAGTTAGATACTGGATGCCAATGCCCTGTGGCAGACGATCTTTGATTAGTGGTTTCATAGCTGCTAGGAAAATAGAAAGAAGAGAGTGGCTGCCAGTACACAACCTTGCTTTACACCAGTTCAGATGATAAAGGGCAACTATGATTGCTTTCCCAATATGTGCGTTTATTGTTGAATAAAAGCAATAGCTGCTTGTATGAGACTCCAGCATATGCAACTGAACGGACATGACAGAAAGCAAGGTGACCATGAAGAATTTATGAAGGGAGATTAAAAGAGAAATTTTACTGTGCATGCTTGAGTTAGGACACAATTTATGGAGAAAAGGGTCTGAACTAAAATCGCTATTCCAAGCAATCCTAATAATCTATTTTAGATTAATCAAATAATTTGATTATTGGCAACTCTAAATTTTCAGTTGTGAGGATCTACAGCTGTTAAAACATGGTCTTGTACATGAAACATCTTTTTGAAGATTTGATTTGCATAACCAGACATCTGCTCTGTCAAACCCCATCCATTTTTGCATAATACTAATCTTATTGCATGAAGCTGTATGACTAGATTGTCTTCCTTTAACACAAGTCACTTAAAATTTAGGCACAGAAAAGATATCTGTAAAATGTGGATAAATATATATATACCTCCATAGGGCATTTTGAAGATTAATTCACTCATATTTAAGTTCTTTAAGATCCTTGGATAGAATATACTATAGAAAAGTAAAGGATTATTAATTATTATTAAATAGATATTATACAAAATATTAGTTTGTATAAAACAAGTAATACTATGTACAAATGCTTAACTGGGCATTCATGTGCAGAATCATTGTATTCACAAATTGTGTGGATGCATATTTGACATTCTGCTGAAAATTTGGCCCAGTTTACCTAGATCATTAAGAGAGCCCAAAAATAAACATAGGAATGTAAATAACTTTTTTAAAGTGCTCCACAGGCAAGAAATGTTAAGTTGATATTTTTTTCTCATTTTTAGGACAATTTTTTCACCACATTGACTTCGATATACTTGAAATCCATCCTGGGTCTGATCCTAAGAAACCAGATGCTACAATGATTGTCAAAAACAATAAACTGACAGTAACTAGGTAAATAATAATCAACTCCTTAGAAAATATTACCTTCCCTAATTATAGCTTGTGTATTGATATTTACCCGGTTTTGTGTTTTCTATTTCAGGGGCTGGCAGAAAGATTACAGAAAAGATCCCAAGCATGGCATTGATGTTCCTTGCTGGTTTGTTCATAACAATGGAACAGGGCTAATTGATGGAGTTCACACAGATTATATTGTTTCCAGTATATTTGACACAGTTATAAATTAATCCTCAGATGTGTGTTGAGAGCATTTTTCTGAATGAGTCACGCTTCCTAATAATCACCTACTAAGTCATAATACGCTTACAGAATTGGCATGCTGGTTGGAAATATTATCATGTAACAGATTCTAGTTTGTGTGTGATCAGTTCTTGAATGCAAAATAGCTTTTCTGTTTGCCTAAACAGACATTAACCAACCAATATCTAAAAAATCATTCTATTTGATCACATAAAACAAATGCAGATTTTTTAAATTAAATTCATTTACCATCTTACCTACTTTATGAATCCACTCTGTAAAACATAGGAAAAGTTTAAACAAATGTAAACAATCAGCTGAGTCACAAATGGTTTAAATAAAAGCTTCAAAACTTGCTGTCCTGTTTAGTCATCCCAACTAGTATCCAACAAGGCATAGATTTCAGGATATCAGGTAAACATAATGAACTGTCTGCAGCATAACAGAGAATCTGACACTTCTGATGTTCAAGATAATTCATAAATACATAGATCTGCAAATCTATTTTTCTTCTTGATTGATTGTATGGAGTGCTGGTGTGCCGCCACATCCCTGGGTGGGTTGTTGGCAACAGGATTTGAGCCTGGGACCTCTGGATTTTAAAGCATGAATCACTATTACCGGAACTGAAAAAGTCAGCTCCAATAGCCAATCTGTATCAGGCTTATCAGCCTCTGAATTTGTCCCAGCCACCACTAAAGCGAGGGAAAACTAACACCTTTTGCAGTGAATCAAGTCTATTTTTTAATTCATAGCAAAATATAACGATAGGATTTGTCATTTACTGTAAATATTTTGCACAATATGTTAAAATGAACACTTCCCAAAGGATTATGAGTAGGAAGATGAACCCCAGACCAGGAGAATCCTGAAGAAAGATCTATCCTGTTTTCGTGCTAAACTTAGTAATGAAAAATGGGAGAGCAGAAGTAAAGAAGATACATGCTACTACACTGGGCGCACAGTTTCTCTATCTGCCAATTTTTGGTTTTGCTAAATAAGGTTACAACAGTATATGCAGCATTCTAGGTAGTTCCTATAGCAGGATAAGGAATGTTGCAAATGATAAGAAAACCTTGTTTTATTTCCCAACGGTATGATAAAACTGGCAAATTTTTAGGGGTGACTACTGTAAGAAAGCAGAATCACCATGAAAGTAACTTTTGTCCACAGTGTTTCTTTGCATCTTAAAAAAATTAACATTTTAAATTTCATACAAATATATCGATTTGTCAATGCTGAAACATTTTGTGGAGATGTATCTGTTTTGATGGTGATTCCATCAGGAAAGTTCTTCAGGTCTTAGTTTCTCCAGTCATTTCTGACCAGAGAGGGAGAGGGAAATAAAAAAACCTGAGTTTTTCATTGTGAAAACAGCTGTTTTGACACAATTCTATTTTGCAAGAACATGCAAAAGATTTTGGTTTTGTTCTACTGAATGAATTAATACAAATTTTGAAATCTCGAAAACTGTCACAAAACAGACTTGTCATTGTCCTCCAGACAGCTCTAGTTCTGAATGCTTAGGCACAACAGAATTGCTATAAGGGTCCTGTGGCAGGTTCATCACACTTTTTGGTGTCTCTCAACTCAGTATTTTACTCTTAATTTTGTAGTTCATTCCCTATTTGAGGCATGTGTAGCTGCTATTAAGGTTAATGAAAGTTAAGCGCATAGGATAAAGGAAAAGTAGACCCCTATTTTTGCATACAATTATATGTAAAGACGTTGTTAGAAAACTATTTTATTGCAAAGATGATACAGATTTACAGTTCATGTCCACAAACAGATGTGTAGGATTATTCCACTCAAATGTGATCCCATTAGAGAAGTATGTACACTTCATTATAGCATATATATTATTCTAAAATGTAGTAGTTAATTTTTGCACCAGAACGTTATAGTGGCTTGGCAGCGCCACTATAATTAAGGTTGCATCACCATGTCTGTTTAAAAGTTAACTTTTTAAATCCTCTAAAAGTGACATGTTTTGAAGTTTGTTGTGCCTTGGGAGGATACAGGCTAGGTTTAGTGATCAAAATTTGGGGGGTCATGTGAGATATGGGTTGTGGAGATATAAAGCAATGGGGAAAAATAGCAATCTTTCAGAAAAGTTTCTTGGTTTATTTTATTTTGTACAGAGCTAGATATCAGACTATTGATGTGATACAGGTCAAAATGGTCTCAGTCTGTCAAGTTTTATCCAAGGTAATGGGTAATAATGCGTAACCCATGAAATCTTCGGAAGAGACAAATAGAGAACAGCATGCATGCACCAATACAAAAAAAGAAAATGGCCTTTAATAGTGCTAGCTTGAATCCTGTGAGTGAGAGTGACTGAGTGTAAAGGATGTGAAAAGATTGTACATTTCAGCAGCTGTGGGGCTGGCAATGAACAGATGTGTGTTAATGGCATATTGGAACATTGCTTAAAGAGAAAGGAGTTAAGGCTACATGGACAACGTTAATGTCGTTTTGCCATTTAATTTCCACTTTTATTAATTTCTAAGAGTCAAGTTTTAATCAGATCAGCTACAAAGGCTGCATTGTTTTAGAAAGATAAATTAATGCAGCTGAAAATCACACAGATATCAGTCTAAACCATATAATAATCTAAAGTATGTTGGGTAAATTTTCCTTCTCTAGTTAGACTGAAGGTGAAGAGTTAACTTTAGGACCATATAGGGAAGAAGAAGGGGATCTGCCACACAATCCACATTTTCTGCCTCTCAACTCTGATCAGTGGAAAAATAGGAGGAGCAGCACAGATGAACATCCTACCCCTGCCTCTAGGCTTCCGCCTGCCCCGCTTTGTGTTAAAACTTGCACTCTGTAAATCAGGAGTGACAGCTGCAGTGAACCAATGCACTTACACCCCTGTAAAACCAGGATGAGCAGAATCAGGTTCCCTCATATATCAATACTATCCTCACCTAACGCTATGTGATGGGGCCCATGTTTTCTGAGGGGTCCTGGCAGCCTAACCTGCAGGCAGGAAGAAGCTACTGAAGGGATAGCTGGGTAGAGCTGCCCTCAGTGTCTGTTATCCGTCCGCCTCAAACCCACTTCACCCACTAATGGCAGCAGAAAGACAGGAGCAAGTGAGGAAGAAAGAGAAACTAGGGGAAAGAGGAGGGAAGGGAAGAAAGGGGGGTGTGCGCGCTGAGGATTGAGGGAAGGGGAAAAGGGCAAATGTGTGCAAGTGGGGAAGGGTGTTGCCAGGCCACAGTGAGTGCATGAGGTGTGGGGGGAGGGGAGGCGGGGGAGGGAGAGCACATTAGGGAGTGAGGTGGAAGAGTTCAAGCGGGACCAGGTGGGGGCAAGTGCACGCAAGGGGCTTGGGCAAGGGGAAGAGGTGGTGCCTGATGAACGAGGCTTGCGGGGGGAGACCTCAGTGAGGGCATGCCAGGAGAAGGCGGGGGGGGGGGCGGGGAAGGGAAAAACAGCCAGGGCAAAGGAGTGAGGTGAGGTAAAGGGGGACTGGAGAGGGGAGAATGGTGAGGGCATGGGCCTGTGAGATGAGGGAGTTGGCGGGAACAGGGCGAGGGTGCAGGAGGGCAACATGAGGCGCCTCAGGGAGTGGGGAACCAGGCAAGAGCGAGTGTGAGAGGTGGGGGCGCTGGAGCAGAGGTCTGAGGGGAAACCCCATGGGCATGTGTGAGGGGAGCCGACTTGTGTGGCATGTGGCATGATTAAAAGGGAGAGCGCCGGTGTGTGAGGGAGGCCAAGCTGGTGAGGGCTGGGAGTGAGGGGTTAAGGAGTGGAGACCCCGGCGAGGTGGGGCAGGCAGAACCGGGTTAGAAATAAGGTGCAAACTGTCACCCCTGAGGGTTATCAACAGACAGTAAAAATAGCCACCACTTTTACAAGCACAAAAGGGAGGGAAACCTGGGTCTGAGGGAAAACATGGACTGCAATAAAAACTGAAGAAAAAAGATGAAAATCAAGTTACAGAAGAATAAACTGGAGGACAAGAGAAGAAATGGGGAAGAACGAAGTCAACCATGGAAATGAGTAAGATAATTTTAGATTAAATTGGCTTGATTCAGAATGTTGATTCTACGAGTTAATGGCTATTAGGCTGAGGGAAAAAACCTAATGTTTTCTCTCAGGTGTTGGACAGGGAGGGCGGATACTGTTCAAATAATTTTCACAAGGAAAATGGTGGTCTGAGGTGAGTGTAAGAGGCATGGGAGCTGGTGGCAGCACTCAGCCTGAGCAATTATAGGTCACAAGGCAATCTTCAGTGTCTTATTTAGGGCAGCCCTACACTGCTGGCAAAATTCGGTGGCAGTCGACGGAAGTTATGCAAGCTACACAGAGTAGCCGTTGACTTTGTGCGCCATCTCCTCTGCACCGTGCCACCAGGAAATGTGTTCCCATCAACGCAGCGCTACGCTTTTTGGGGAGGTAGTTTTATTAGCTTGACTTCTGGATTGATTGAGCATGTCTTCACTGCCACTCAATCAACCCGGAAAAAAAGATCTGACGGCAGAGCATTTGCCGCTGTCAGAGTGTACATAGCCTTAATATGTGAGGATGAAGTAGCCCTTTAGAGATGAGAGGCAAAATGCAGGTCTCATCAGCTCATTGTGGCTGAGCTGATAGGCGTGAGCATACCCTCAGCACCTCTCAGCTGTCTCTGCCTAGCATTGTAGCCGCCAGAAAACCTTTTCCCAGGTTTGTGCAGAGGAGGAAAATGTTGTTAATACAGATTCCTTCCCTGGTCTATGCGATGCAGGAAAGAACTCTCTCTTCAGGGGAGTGCTGAAGATGACAGAATCCACCTCACAAAGACCTTGAGGCAGAGAATTGTCAGAAATCCTTCCTCCCAACCTCACACAACTCTTACTCCATCAGCTGGTTCAGTGTGATTTAAGAGGGAAGGAGGAGATACCAGAGCAGAGAAAGCATACAGATGTAGTCAGGGCATGGAGACAAGAGAAACAGAAGGGCAGGACCTATTTAAATTTTCTTTTCTGAATCAAACAAAATTTTCTCTTCTGTTTGCTGCCTCCTCCCTAACTCCCCATTTTCTTATTATATAGTTACACCTAGGGATATTGGTGTTTCTTGCTGTCAACAGGCAGTTAAAGTGGAAGAGAATCTGTATTTTGCTAGGTGCCCCATATTTGAGTGGGGCAGTGGACTGTAAATCTGTATCTACAATAAGTCAATTGATAATATGTCCAGTATGAACTAGTATCAATGTTGTATAATGCCAGCACTGAGGTTAATCCCAATATCTCTAGTTCTTTCATGTTTTAGTATATTTACAATATGGTAAATTGTGGGTGTCGTGTTCAGTCATTCAGTGGTCCATTCTGTCAAACTGCATGTTGTTGGGTATGTAATATTCAATTTGTGTGCATATTACCGTGATTACACAAGCAATTCAGATAATGGTGCACAATCAGTGTGTGTACATTTCTAAAAAATTGGGCCTAAAATTGCATCTGTTTAAACAAATTAATGGTATCAATATTTTTGCCTAGAAATTTTCTTTCTTTTTATAAATGATTTCAAAATAATGGTGTGTGAAATCTAGCTGTAGATGTATTTTTGTATGTAATGGAAAGATTGCCTCCCACAAACTTTAAAAAAAATGCTGACTCATGACAAAGTATTTTTGGGTTCAAAAGTCTGTACAGATTGAAATTCTAAAGAGATGATGATTTTGAAATATCCCTTCACAAAAAATATTTTGAAGACCAACGGTAAAATATTCAAAAGTTTCTAAATGATTTCGGAGCCTATGTTCCATTTTCAGAAGTGACTTAGGTATGTAGTCCCAATGAAAATGGGACAGCCTCAAGTAACTAGACATGTCTGAAAAAAATTTACCCTTACATAGGATATTTTATTATAAAATGTCCAATAGTTTTGAAACATCATACCAAACTTTGCCAAAAAATACCCATGCTAGATTGCAAGCCAGAAAAATGATGCTTTTTTTGTTTCTGGAGGTTAGAAGGATGGAAGAATTAGGTTTAAAATGTGACTAAATAAAACACTTCACAACCTTAATTATTAATGCAGCCTCCACTATAGATTCATAATTAATAACCTGCCATCATTTGTGTTACTGCTGCAAATATCACATTTTTTTAACGTTCTGTTAAAAAAACTAACCACAAACAGGAAATTCAGCAGTTATATTTCTTCCACAATTGAGCCAATCTGAGAGAAATGGTAAAAGCAATACCACTCCTATACTTAATTTATGTGATAGAAAGAACTTAATGAGACAACAGTATGAATTACAAGCAAAATAAAAGCATGAATGTATTTTAGAAAACCATTACTAAAGTATTCCTTTTATTGCAGCTATAGTATGGCATTCTCATTCCTTCTCAGTGCTACTGAACCTTTGTTCTCAAACACATTTGATTAGCTGGTATAACCGTTTATTATTACTCTGAAATGGTCCATCATATATCTTCTCTTGACCAGTGTCACAATTGGGTTTGTTTTTTTTACGTTAATTTTACCCCCAGTTTAATTTACATATATTTTCAACATATCTTATAACCAAATACACTATATATCCTTTTAAAATTACACAAAAAGCAAACTCCAACTTTTTAGAACTTAATTTTTAATTATAATTATAATATAAAATTTAATTTTTAAGTACAATTACAGTATTTCAGAGGTAAAATTATTTTCTGACATTTATACAATAGCAAGTAAAGCTGAAAGAAAACCATATGATAATTATGTATGGGTTAAATTAATCAGAAGTGTTCGAAACATTATTTTTTACTGTTTCCTTTCCACAAATGTTTTTCTTTAGGGAGTTATACATAATGACCAGCAGGAAATAGTACCAGTAGTTGACTCTAGCCTGTAATCTTTCTTGTATCGTCTGAAACAAAAACCAAAACAACTCATGAAGAAAACATTCAAACTTTAGGCCTTAATACTCCAATCAAATTTGACTGGGTCAAATCCTATGCCTGCAGAGGCTGCCTTTGAAGTCACTGGGGCTGAGCACAGGTACAAGACATTCACCCACACCAACCTGATAGTAATACTGAAACCTTATTTTAAATAGTATCTTTCATACAAATGGTATCTTAAAATGCTTGGAAGTTTGTGTAAAATAATAACTGAATTCCTGAAACAAATAGAATACCAATGATGAAATGAAGATGGAAGGAGAAATGGTGCTTTTTTTTGCATTTATTTATTTTAACTAAAAAAAAATAAGTGCACCTATTTAACGTTCTGAGGCATATGCCCATTCATTATACATTTACAAGTAACCAATATCCGACAAGTTGAAACCCCTTCCAAATCCCACCAGAACTACAAGAACAAATCCATCTTCCAGTGTGATTTCATAATCAATAAATTCAGACTGTTGCAATCATTGGATGACTTACTTTAATGATTCAGTTAAAAATTGTTTAAGACACCTATTGCTGCAACCAAACACTTTCTATAGTATTTAATTTGTTCTAGCCTCCTGCATGTTTGACACTGATGTGTAGTTTTAACCTACTAAATCCTTGAGGTATCTCTGATTGAAATATGGCTGCAATACAGATATTAAAACAAAGTAAATCCCATAAAAAATCACACACTCTTCTCCCTCCCACACCCCACTGGTCTAGTTTACCTGGTAACTCTATGCTGTTGTCCATGAACACTAAGGACTCTTTCATCCTCTCTCTGATTTACTCCAAGGTTACTTTCAAAATGTGTATCAAAGAAAAACTGACCTTAGAAACAAAGACACAATATTTCAAAATCACATTTATCAGACCATTTAATATATATATATGTATATATATAGGTTCAATTAATCAGAATAGCTGGCATGGCTCCAGTGCAAGAAGTAGTTGTTTGCCTGATAAAATGCTACCTGCTCCATGTAATTCAGTTGTACTACTAATTACAGTAGTCATACAAACCAACAATAAAAGGCATATAATAGAAGCTTTCTGAATAATCTAAGGCAACTCCCTGATTTCAGAAGTCACTCTCTTTGATCCTAGATATTTATCCAGGATTCCTGCTACATCAGGAACAATCCTGCAAATAGATTCACACATGTGAACCTTTCATTTCACACAGTATCCCACTGACTCCAATACATGTTTATATATCTCTAACTTTGGGACATGCCACATCTCTCTGTCTGCAAAAGACTTTTGGACAATTATTTGAAAGAAAGATTTTTTTCCCTCTTTTAACATTACACCAGGCTGAGATGTTCGGGTGTTTTTCTATGGTGGAGCAGAGGAAAACACACAATATGCTCTTCATTATTTTTTGGCAAGTTTTATAATCAAGAGCTCAGACAGGTCATGAATTCATTATTTTATATCAGAAGTACTTGCTGTATACAGTATATTATGTCACTGTCGATTCAGGAGTTTTGCAGTTCAGGAAGTCTAGTTTTTCTGATGCTGGCCACAACAGTGCCCATCCCTGAACATAAGCCCATCCCTGAACATACTATTTCTTAAAAATGAAGCAACTCCATTATACAAAGGAAATATAGCACTATAGCGTGGTCTGAGGACCAGGCTCTGTCCCAGAAGGCTCCAGAACATTATGGAGCTGAGTCTGGACAGTTTTGTAACAGAAGCATGATTTTGGGTGACTGAATTAGGTTACTGAACCAAATCCAGAGCTCCTTACTCAAGCAAACTTGATTTTAGTGAGACATTGCCAAAGCACAAACCTAGTAAGATCTGACTAAGGAGTTCAAGAGTTTGATCTAAGAAATTAAATGTAAGGACTCAAATATCTTGTTGATGGGCAAATTTTTAGATGGAATTGATGATTAATCAGGAAATGTATAAGTATAAATACCTCAGTTGCCTGTGGAAAAGTTTGCTTTTCACCATCTGAAGATCTATCAGATAAACACATTTCGAACACCAAACATCTACGGAAAAGGACTCTGATAACCCTTCATGGGTGCTATCAAAGCAGTGAAGGGAGGCTGGATCACTATCTTGACTATTTAGAGATGACAGATCACTTGTGGTGCCTCTTGGCTCAACCCATACTTAAACCACCAGTAAAAATATAGCATTAGACTGTATAGTAATTCAGGTGCAAAGTGCCTGGATTTTCTAATGCTAAGAGATAAAACAATTTGCATTTGAGCTCAGCAATGGGAAACATTAATATTTGTAAAGAAGAACAACATACTCATGCCGTAGGATTTGGCATGTCAACATTTTTGGATTATTTGTACACAGCATTACTATTATTTATAAGTGATTTATAGGCTTTTCTATGGCACTCATCACTCTTGTAACTGAGCACCTCACAAACATTAATAAATTTATCCTCTAGTTTCCTGTGAAGTAGAGATGTATTGTTATCCCCATTTTACTGGAGGTGGACTAAGGCACAAAAGCCCAAATGTGTCTATGGGAAATCAGTACAATTATTCCTGAAATAAAGTACAGTTCAACATCAGTAAGAAGAGAAGAATTTAGCGCAGAGAAATTAATTAACTGGTCCAAATCTGTGACTGAATTGGGAACAGAACTCAGATCTCCTGAGTTCCATTTCAATAACTTAATTACAAGACCATACTAAGCTACTTGGATGATACATACCAAGAAGTCCACTGGCTTTGTCAGAAAAATGGTCAGTGTCTATGAAATATAATCCAAGGAAACGATTTGGAGATTTTAGAAAAGAAATTTTTATTGTGATGTTGTCAGGTGCTGACATTGTAAGACTTCTTTCCTTTTCAACTGCAATCTTCAGCCTACAAAAAAAGCAATTTTTTTTTCTAAGAAAAAATTTTAAGATACTGATATAACACTTGAGTATTTGGTGTTATTTGTATTACTGTTCTGCCTATGAGCCCAAGTCATGGACCAGGATTTATTGTATATATGCTGCTGCTCTTTCTAATCAGGTGTTTTTATGCACTAAACTTGAACTGAGATCACAATTTCTATGCAGAAAATGTACAGTAATTTGCCTTCTCCCTACATGTCCTGAAATGGATGTCAGCTAATCCAGTTTACAGGAAAAAAAATGTTCAATTAGCAGGACTTTTTACTAGTGAAAAAACCACTTTGCCTATGGCAAAAAAATGCTTGGAGAAGAGGGAAAAGAATATTCTTTTTCATGATTTTTCATGAAAAAAGTACAACATACAAAATATTGTAATCAACACTAATGATGGGAGAAAATTCAGAGGTTCAGATACTTGTCAAAACTCTCCTGGATATTTTACAAGAACAATATTCAGGATCTGACTTTCTTTTTGTAATTTATTACATCTGATTCTTACCGAACATGGATTTGAAAAATAAAGATTTCCATTATTATTTTTTATTTTTAAAAGACCACATGTATGCAAGAATTCAGATCTTAATAGAGGTGAGCCTGAACCAAACAGCCATCATCTGAAGACACACAAAACTGAGGGGATTTAAATTCAGATTTTCACTTTTTAGCTGGCTCCCCCTTGCTCTACAATGATCCAAACCATAACTTGTATATGGAGTTATGTGAATCCAGAAAATTGTGGATCTAAAATGGAGAAAGGAGTAAGCAAAATCAGACTCACTCTCTTAAATAAAGAAAAACTCAAAGACATGTCTTACCCCTGGATTGTAGAGGAAGCAGACTTTGTCCATGGGAGTTTGGTGGTATGACCACCATAGCTCAATACAACTTCTTCCTTTGATACATGGAGTTGCACATGAGGATCCAGGTAGGTAATTTCAAACAGCACAAAGTGATTTCTATTTCTCCCAAGCTTGCCAGTCACAGAGATTCCTGAAAGTGCCATTAATGTAGACTAGTCAAAGGACACAATATTAGTGATAAGTAAAAAACAAAACAAAAAATATATAGTTACAGCTCTTTTGTAAGGGTGTTGTTTTTAACGGGCCAAAATTCAGTTCCTGGGCTGCACCCTGCCCCCGCTGAAGACCCACATTTGCAGAATTCACTCTCCAGAAGTCATCTGTGGCCACAGGTGTGGAAAAGTCATTCTGGGCCAATGGTAATGGCCAGCACATATGCCCCCTGACCTGGCGCTCAATGTCTTGCATAGATTACTCTTGACCTTGGCAGCAACAGGCTGCCTGGCCAGTGTGGCCTTGAGACATAGCCTACGTGAATACAAGCCCACATTAATTCTGCAAATGGATTGTTAATCTAGCCTGAATCTGATAAAATATACTAGTGTATAGTAAAGATTAGGGACATGCACAAGTCCCAGAATTTCTGTTCATAATCAGAAGCCTCAGAGGGCTGGCCAGGAGGAGAAGCCTCCAAAGATACTTGTTGAAACCTATTCTTTTGGTGAAAAATGTTTTGCTGATAAATTCTTGACCAGCAACAGTTAACTGCTTTATAGGATATGCAAGATTTGGCAGTCTCACCTTTGTCAGCATCTGATATTAGGTTTATGGAAGTTTGCGGCTTTACATCAGTGTTTAAACAAATGACATCATTTTGTCTGGGCAATTGCAAGAGGAAATGTGGATATTCGTTGGCTAAAAACACAGAGAGAGAGAGAGATGTTAATAAGAAAAATTCTAATAGTGCTGATATTGCAAGTGTTAGTAGTACCAAGTCAATCAGTTCTACAAAGATTCAATCGCTTCTAGAATGTGGGCAATGGAATTCTAGTTAAGAGGGAGAACATAAAGGGTTGTGTAAATGTGTAGTTTTCTATAATGTTGTGGGGCTGGTGTTGTAGAGGGGTAGAACATTTATTTTGTATTTTGAAATTTACTTTACTTGTGCATAATTAAACTTTAGGCAAAGTCCAAAGAATTACAAACAAATTATTGTAAAAATCAATATACAGCTAAATGTGTAAGGTGGCTATATACTGTCACTAACTTTTAAACAAAGGCCATAACTGAAATCAACTGTGTACCATCAAACTATGAAAGTGCTGATAAGCAATAGTTAAAGACATGTTGAGGTTTTTAATTTAAAGTAGGATTAAAATTCCTCCACACTTAGCACAATTATTGTTCAATCTATTACTTATTTGATAAAATAGTTACTAACTTTTACAGAGAAAAGAATTAAAAATAAATCACACTCATAACTGACTTTAGGTGGGGTTTTTCTTTTCTTTTTCTTTTTTTAAGAAACAACATATTATAGATTTTTAAAGTAAAAGTCTGTTGATGAGCTACATGAATCTTGCCAAAGTTGAAGTTCAAGTCATGCCTTTGACTGCAATTCTGATGTCTATGTTGATTATTTATTGGAATTGAAAGCCAGTTCATTGTGGGGATGACCAGTCTGAGCATGTGGTTGGTGTTGTAATGTTTGTGTGGCAAGGAACATCCTTTAAGGTGGAGCTGAATGTTAATGTCATCCTAACTGGTGATTTCCTTGGTATTTAGTGATTGCATTGATAGAAAATACGTAAGTAACCTTAACTGTACGTTAGAGACGTTTTTACTTTGGGAAATATAATATTGACACCATTTTTTCCTACAACTTTAGAGATGTGTGTAGCATACTACCACATGTGATCTGCATACAACTGTGAATATTCAAGACAGAATCCATGAAAATAATTTATATACGAACTGTGTCTCGCAAAATGAGAGAGAAAATGAAATCCTATTACTATCTATTGTATTAGAAATAGTGTTTGATCACATAATTAAAAACCGTGGTCCTGATTCTGCTCACTTACACCAATTTAACATCAATGAATTTAAGTGAGCTAGCTCCTAATGTACAGCAGCAAAAGTGAGATCAGAATCAGGCTGCACACCACCATGCATATGCACAAAAGATAGATTTTGCATTGTACATGCAACTTTAACTTTTGCATTTCCTGATTTTTGGAGGCTTATACTTTACAATCTTTATCAACTCCTATGGAAGCTTGTTTCATTCCATGTGTGCCTTTAGAGATGGATTTATTGAGGAGGGGGATAAGTATTTTTCATTTCAGAAAAGACAAAGGACCAGCTTTTCTTCCCACTTAAGTCAATGTCAAAACTTCTTTGACTGCAGAGGGAACAGCATCAAGCCCCAAAATGGTAAGCAGAGACATTAAGTTTCAAGACTATTTAGTACAAACAGTGAAGAATAAAAAGAAATATAAATGATAAATTTATCATTGTCATTTGTCTGGTTTGAGCAGACAGCAAAAAGTCAGGTCTTCTTGGTCCTAGTTTGGTGATCAACTATTCATATGACTTTGGGCAAATCCCTTAATCTTTCTTTGTCTCAGTTTAAACTATATGTAAAAAGAAGAGAATACTAACTAACTCCATCTCAGGGATGTAGTGAAGATTAATTTACTTACTGTTTGTAAAGACCTTTGACATCTCTGTGAGAAAAATGTTTTATAATATTTATGCTCAGCAAAAGAAAAATGACCATGTTTTCCTGATATAGTCAAGGTGCCTATTCAATAGGTGCATTTCTCAGTGTTTTCACCTTATGGAGGTCTGTTGATGTGTTAATTGTAGTGAACAACATGTAGCTTCTATTGTCAACATTTTAGAGATTTAAAACAATACTATGACATATTACTTACCAAGAGGCTGTGGTGCTGTTTGAACAATCTCGAGAGCTAAAATATTTAAAATTTAGATCAACAAACATTTCAATAAAACATGTTATCATTTGAAATACTTAATAAGGGACAAAACTGTGCCAGTGAATTTTAAGCAGAAATCTCCACTGATTTCAAGTGAGTTCTGCTTAACAATAAATGCCACAATATGGCCCAAGGAAAAGAAAAATATCTCATTAGGCTTTTGATGTTAAGGGCTAAAACCCTGTTAGAACGGACGTGGAAATGTTCTATTTGTGCTAGTTCCATTTAGTGCTGGTGAATGGTCAAGGATTAACAGACCTGGTCACCTGGAAATTTAAGTTCCCTATCCACAAAAGAGAAACAGCATGGACACTAGCATAGTAATCTACCCCTCTAAAGTGCATCTCTTCACCTGACCTGGACAGACCACCATTAGGGATGAGAAGGTAGTGTAGTGTTTATGCATGTTCCATTCTTTTACTGAGACTGAGCGCAGTGTTTTCAGTTATTGCCAATTGTAAAGGTGCTTTTTTGTGATTTGAATTCCTCCTCACAAGGAACTAGACTGAGCAACCAGCAAATAAGTACATGTACAAAATTGAAGAGTTACCAGATGGTGGTAATATTTGGTCACTGCCAATTTGTGATAGATTTGTTCAGTGACTAGAAATAAAAGATCATCCATTGTTTTACCAATCCAGAGTCATTCACACACCCCAAAATTCACAGTTTAAATTAATTCATATAACTTACTGTCTGGTAAGTTTAGAAGTTTTTTTTTAAACCCATTTATCTCCATGGTAAAGAAGCACAGCATAACAAAACTGAAAGTAACTTACCAATGTCCTGTACGTTTACACTGTAATCTAAAACATGAGAATTTAAAAACAAGATTCAGTTAAGTATTTTTTCTCATTAGAGGCAGACAGTTAATATAAAGCACTGTATTTACAATATAGTTGTGAAGGCATTGAAGGGAAGCCATAGCTCTTCTTTGAGTGCTCGCTTATGTGCATTCTATGCTAAGTATGTGTGCGCCTACATGTATGGCTGTTGGAAAGATACTGAGGACTTGCACCTGATATAATCAGTTTAAACACACACGTCCTCCAGATCTGACCTGCCATACCTATGCCACCTTCATATCAACTCTTGAAAAGTCCCCTTCATGGGGTTTCATGTACTATTGACATATGGTCAGGTTTGGATCTCAATGACACCGCTGAAAATCCAAAGTAACTCCACTGAAATAAGTAAAGTTTCCTTGGATTTACACTAGAGAATCTAAGAAAAATCTGATCCATCCAAAGAAAACTATTATGAATGAAGCAATTTCTATGAGAAAATCTCTCCCACCCCTTTACTTTACCTATGAAGTACCCTTTCCTCCAAACTTTCAGATGACCTCTTGAAAATATACAGACACTTCTGTTTCAGGACCTGCTGCATAGATCTGAATTCCCTGCACCTTCCAATTGATAGCTTTCAGCCCCTTGCAGGATGCAGAACAATGGTGCAATTTCTGGTTTTATAGAGCAACATGCACTCTAGTTCCCACTCATTTTCTGTATCAATATGTCTTTTTCTGACTTGAATTACTGTGGCCTTGGGGTCACTCAGCTTCTTCAGAGGCTCTGGAGTTTGGAGCTGCTTGAATCTCTTGCTACTGCTTACATTGTAGGAACATCAGTTCTTGATCTTTAAATTACAAAACAATGAAAAACTTGAAGCTATAAGTTCACTTACCCTTGGCCAAAGAAACAAGAAAATTTTCATCACTTCTTACTGGATAGGAAAAGTTAAATAATTAAAAAGAATTCTGCATTCTCTCTTATCAGTTTTAGAACCAGAAATCAAAGTGGGTGTGGGTTTACTTTTTTTTTTTTTAATTCCCAAAGGAAGGTCTCTTGCGCATTATGCAAGGGCAGGTTTAAGGGAGCTGTGTCAATTTAAATTCTTTATTTCTTAATTTATGTGATTAAACCTAAAAGAAACGTTACATTATATAGTTGTTGTATATAGCTTACATTTATGTTCTTCAGACAGCGAGGTGGCTTGAGGAGCTAGGGCTGACCCAAGGAAATACCAGTATTCCCCATTTCAATCATTGGTAACAAATTTTGTTACCCACTGGCAGTTTTGAAGGTTGAAGAGTTTGGCTTTGGTAACAATTTCATGGTTAAAGTTGCACTGCAATTATACACACACTATATACACACACACACAAAAATTTATTTATTAGCTGGCTTGTGTGTGAACCATTGCCCTCTGCTGAGATGGGCAATGATATCAGATGGAATCAGGACTACTAATCTGCGTGTGGTAGGCCCTGTATAGCTATCACATAAATGAGAATCTCCAATAGCTGAAGTGGCAAGGAACCTGTGCTTTTGGAACAGGAAGATCTGAACTCACTACCTGCTGCCCTGAATTCTGAGTGACTCAGGCATGCAGCAAAGTGAAAACAGTAAAGGCCTAAGTGGACCTGGATTTACAATCAATCCATATATTATCATTTTACTGTTTAAATAGTTTTCAGAACATAGGTGTTGCCATCCCAAATTAGTTCAGTAGTCCATCTAGTCCAACACCTGTTCTCCAATAGTGATCAAAACCAGATGCTTTGGAGGAAGACATAAAAGCTTTAGAGTAGATAACTATGTACCAACATATATTCCCTGGGGGAAGTTACTCCTAACTCCAGATACCTTATGTCTTCTGGCATGAGGATACATGTCTCTTATGCATTTTTATCCTATCAGATGTAGCTATTGGAGTTCTTGTTATCTGTATAAATGTCTAACCTGTTTAAAAAATCTTTCAAAACTCTGAGTTTCAATTATATTTTGTGGCAACTACCCATGATTTGATATGCCATATATATTGTCTTTTTAAGTTTCGTGCACAACAAAATTCAGAGTTTTGAACAAGTCCTATATATTTCCCCAGCTACTTCTATCAAAAATAGGTATCCAGAGTGACACTGTATCTCATTTTGTAGACAAGTCAGATATTCATATAGCAGATGGAATCTATTCCCCGTGTGGACTAAGCTATGTCTAAAACCTTGAATTGTATTTATTACTTGAATTTATTTTTTTAGCTTAGCAATAAGGCTTTAACGATTTTATTTTCAGAGTTTTTAAATTTGAGTAATTTTTAAAAGTAGGAAAATTACTTTAAAATACTATTTTTCTCCTAAATATATATGTCTATAGATGATATTCTGTAAGTAAATTAGTATTAAATAAACATCTACAGTCACCATCATAAACATGAGACTGAAATGTGCTTGAAACCTGATTTTGATTTAAACCTTTATGAGATTATTGTAAACACACAAAGATGAGAATACTAACAGGGAAAAGGTCCAGACCTCCATCTATTAGTAATGGGAGAAAGAGAATAGCATGTCTAAATTACATTTCAAGCTAGTATCATGCTTCTTACAGGTAGCATTTTAAAAATCGGATATTTCTTACAGCTGCTGCTCTCCTCTTCCCTGCCCCCAAAACACATTACATATTTTATTGATAACTGCCTGGGGTGTTATGTGTCTCTGTTTTCACTTGTCCTTGCAAAATCTAGGGCTGACTATGTGGCCACTCATCCCTAGTTAAGTGTAGAAAAGTTGAGGTACATTGGTAGAGCTATGTGGGCAGTAGTGAGTAGTCCAGGAACGGGATGTATTAAGAAAAAGAGAAGTGAGGGGGAAGTTTATAATGTGCCTATTAAGCTGTCACAGGCTGAAATGTAAAATGACATTCCAGAACAAGAGGTGATACTATGGTTTAAAAATAAGATTTATTAACAAACCACAATAAATCGTAACCAAGCCAAAAGAAACATGAGTAAAGTTTCCCTCATTTACTGCAGGATAATCTTAATGATCGATTTTTGAGATCATCCTCAAAAAGGATCTTTTTCCATGCCTCTGCTGCAGGTAGTTACATTTCAGGAGACTCATGCTGCATCAGGCTCTACTGACTGGGAATTTCGACACTTGTGTTTCAGTTAGTCACAAGGAGGCTAGCCAAGTTCTAATGGCTGCTTATAGCTAGGAGATAGATGGTAGAGTCAAGTCCTTTCTACGCGCAGCAACTGAAGGTTCAAACCACTATTTCTTCAGTTCGGAAAAGGGGGGAAAAACAAACCTCAGAGAATATTTTATTTGGAGACCCTAATCTTTCTTTTCAACTGTAGCTGTGCTACAGTCTCACTGCACCATTCAGGTAGCCCATGTAACAGGGAAAAATGAGTCTTCCTTCCAATTCCTCATCATGCAAACACATGGAAAACAATTCCCAAATAAGAATGAAAATCAATAATTAATGGAAAATATCCTCAGGAGAGGAAGGAAGAGAAGAATCATCCTACTTCTGGAGCACTACTCTCAGAGATTGCTAAACAAGACAGAGGAAGGCAAGAAACCTCTTTTTCATTCCTAGCTCTGTCATTCCCTGGAAGCTTCCCCAGACAAGTGAAAGTTCATATTAAAGGCCACCCTCTCACAAACTATGCTTGATTCAGACCAAAATTATTGGTTCCTTGCTTTCTACAGTAGTAAATAGAAAAAAAAATTTTAAATACAAAAATCCTTATACATATTCTCATGTGACTGCCAAAGTAATTGTATAAACTACAGATTATACTTTTAAATTGCTTCCAGAAGGTAAAATCAACTAGAGAGAGTTCCTCTATTGCAAAACTAGTTAACTACAAGCATTCTCTTTGCTAGAAACGATCACCATTGCAAGTTACAAAAGTGTTTGTTTCAGCTACACCAGTGAAGCAAGATGACACACAGCACTCCCTACAGCTCTTTGCAGTGCCACTCCACTATTGGCACCTTTCTCATGGTTCCCAGCACATGTCCCAACAGCAGTCAATAAAGAAGTCACTGAAGGGAGTGGTAGGGGTACTGTGAGATTACAATAAATGAACCAGTGCTATAGTAATGCTAGCACTTAATGGCCACACCAGCATTGCAGCAGTGCAGTCAAACCTGATGCAGGAGACAGTGTTGGTGAGACTTGCTCTGAATGAGTGTTAAGGTGCTAGCAACACTTGTGCAACTTCACAGTAACTTGTATGTTTGCAGAGGAGCAGGCAGATTCCTGTGCCAGGGCAAAGATTGCACCTCCCCTAACCAGAGGATGTGATAGCTGGGGCAGTTCCCAGGGAAGTTAGGGTAGCCCTGAGGATTGTCCTCATAGTTGCACCTTTACTGCAATGGCTCTTGTGGTTTTTGCTGAGGTGCAAAATTGCCAAGGCATAGATCTGTCCCAACCATCTCCCTCTCCCAATATGTCCCTTTCTTTGGCTCACCCCTGCCTGTCTAGCACCAAAGGGTTGTAGCACAAACATCAAATCTGACCAGAAGTGTGCCTGAAATGGTGATAGCAGTGGAAAATTTCTACAGTACAGACCAGCCTAGCAAGACCAGAAATTCCAGGTTGCAATGTAGGACATGAACAAGAGTCCTGCAGCACTTTAAAGACTAACAAATTTCTGCGGGCATAAGCCATATCTGACTAAGTGGGTTGCAGCCCACGAAAGCTTATGACTGCAGAAATTTGTTAGTCTTTAAAGTACTACAGGGCTCTCGTTGTTTTTGCTGTATACAGACTAATACGGCTACCCCTCTGGAACTTTTCACAATGTAGGGCATGACTATTAAAACAACAGATACAATTTTTCCCAAGAATGTATAGGTCCAATTCTGTTCCCTTTGAAATCAAAGGGAATTTTGACTTTGTTGGAAGCAGCACCAAGTTCTGTCTGTGTCCTGTGTGATTTAGACCTAAAATCTTGAAATGACTAACAGAATTAATTTTTATTTGCTAACGCACACAGTTTTCATTTAGGAATACGTGACTTTCAGAGAATTCTGGAGTATTTTAATTGTTCTTAATACAAATCGGCTCAGATTTTAGAATAAAATATATATCTAATTTTTCATCACAATGAGAATCACAAACATAAGATTTAAATGTTTGAATGCTTTTCATTATTATTTAAAGAAATAAATTCAGTAGTTGGAAAAGTAAGATCACTTACACATACTTCTGTAATTACCTAGCGTTTTCTTTCTATAGCTTTTTAAGCGTTTGGTACCTGGCGGAAGAAAATACAATCAGCACCATTTATCACTTCAAAAGTTTAATGCTTGTTAATATTCATGTGAGTAAGGATTCCAGGGCTAGCCCTAAGAGTTTTAGAAAGAGAGATTTCCTACTTTGGGGCCAGATTATTCTCACCTTTCCCTACATGGAGGTTGCAGCCTTCTGCTGTCCATAGTTCATGTTTTACCCCTATTTCCATTATACATTTATCAGTATCAAAATGTTTCCTCAAATAAAAGACAAAACCTCTTCCTAACGTTGAGCAGCTAACAGGACCAAAGCAAGCCTATCCACGTGTCTCAAGAAACTACAAGGGGAATGCACACATTGTTGCTTGTGTACGTCAAAGTCATTGCATCCCCAGTACTTCCCTGCATACCTCTGTTCTCCACCTAGAAGCTCCCTGTATGCCAGGGACACTGCACAGTGCTCACTTTCTCAAGCCAGGGGCTCGGTGTTCCCCTGTTGCTCTCTAGAGAGGGTTTCTTATTATCATGTCAGATTGCCAGGATCTCCTATTTTCCTCCCCGTGCCAGGGTCAGGTGCACAGCCATTCCCCACTTCACCCACGCCCCCCAATTTCCCATTTCCCTCTTTCCCCCCATGCCAGGGTGCTCTGTGTTTCCCCCTCCCGCCCCCATGCCGCGTTCACCCATTCTCTTCCTCTCACCCAGTCCATGCCAGGGGCTGTTTTGGCCCCACCCTGCTCCTCTGCAATTTTCCCCTATCCCCATCATTATTATTTCTTTTCTTTGTGTCTGTGGGATAAATCATTCAGGGTGTCAACATGTTAAACTCTATTGGAAGGATGGGCAGAGATGAGGTAGGGGTGTTGTCATGCTGGAAGATGTTAATAGGCACCATCAACCAGTTCTTTGACCTATAGACGGCTGCAGAAGTGGTTGAAGCTGAGGTACTACTAAATGGATGGCAGGAGTGCCATTTTCTGCCTTCTGGTTTTCCAGTTTTTCCCATATCAATATGTCTATGCTCATTCGTGCCTAAAGCATTCCTTGAAATTTTGAAACTGATCAGATGAAGCAGTCAGAAGTTATCACTTTACAGACAGACAAATTTTCGTGACCTTACCCAGGTAGACAAGCCCAGAGAAATGCCATGGAGTTGAGTGGAAGGCCTCAAAAGCTCAGCCAATTAAGGAAAAATTACTTAGAGAGCTCAGATCACTTACCTGAAGATCCAGTAAATCTTGACTTTTCATTATCTAGATAGAGGATTGATGACAGATTAGGATCATAGATTCAACCAGCATTTGCTGATGTACTCAAATGTGTTTCAGTAAACAGGAAATTGGGGCAAATGGGAGAGATCCATTGTCTGAATCCCATGGTAAGGAATTTGTTTTAAGAGAATGGTAGATGTAGTAGATAGGGTGATCAGATATCTCAATTTTATAGGGACACTCCTGATATTCGGAACTTTTTCTTATCTAGGTGCTTGTTACCCCCACCTCCTTCCCCCGCCCACACCCATTCTGATTTTTCACACTTGCTATCTGGTCACCCCTGTAGGAGATGAAAGCCCTCTGGAGTGACATTCTTTCTACATACTGGTCTTCATTTACTAGTTTCAGTTTAATGAGAAAGAGAAATGAGCAAAATTTTCTTGAAGTGGGCTGGGAAAGAACTTCATCAATAAGTATTTGCTTATCATTAATTCACATAATTAACTACTTATTTACTATTTCCCCCTCTGTTTAAATAGTAGCATCCATTTTTCCACCTATATTGTTCTTTTTCTTCTTCAAAATTAAAAAAACTAAATGCGAGTCTGAAATTAGACTTGCAGTGTGTAACCCAGTTTACATCACAGCTGCCCAAAACTAGATCATGGAGATAACAAGTGTGCAACAAGTGATTACATTCTGGGCCGGCCTTACAGGTGAGTGATGTGTGCAACCACTCAGGGCACTGCATTTGGGGGGCACCATCCAAGTGCCACAAGCTGGTGGCCTGGGCTGCTGGAGTGAGGGTGATTGCGGGTGAGCCAGGGGCTAGAGATCCTGGCCAGCCAGGTGGGGGCAGGTGATGCCACCTGCAGCTGCCAGCCTGGCGATGAGGCACAGGCAGCAGGGCCCACCTCTGCGGAGCCAGTGGGCCAGCCCCTAGGTTCTCCCTTCCCACAGGCAAGGACGGTGGCCATATAACTGTTCTCCTCCTGCAAGGCGGTCAGGGGTGTGTGGCCAGGGGGAGTCCCCAGGCTCAGAAACTCCTCCTTGTACACCCTGGCTAGGCTCTGGGGCCAAAAGCTGGTCTTTGTGCATTGCGTCCCATGCAGCTTTTCTCAAACTCAACAAAAGGGCACCAAAGTACAAGTTCGCCCAGGGTGCCATTTTCCCTAAGGCCAGCCCTGACTGTATTGTTTGTAACGGAAATAAGATCAATTCAAATTGAATTTACCAGATTCAGTCGGCTTGTTTACCAGCTGATGTTTCTGTTGATCATCGGGTTTGGTGACCACCATGGAAGTGAGAGGTGTAACAAAACTGTATTTCAGAGAGAGTTCCAAAGCTCGGGCCATGTGCAGGCTTTTCTGTTCCTCTTGAGCTGAAACACTGAATTGGGCATTCGTGACGTAAAGAAATAAAGTGAACTATACAGCTGACTATGAGCCAGGGGTCCTCAAACTCTCTCATAGCAACGACCATATTTTAACAGGGATTTTCTAGTAACTTTAAATACAAGTAGTCCTACTGGTATAACTCAACTGCTCATGTCTCTACAATTCTGCAAATGCTCATGCGTTTACAATATCAGGGCCTCTACAATTACAAGTAAACATACAAGTGGACCTTGAAATATATGCTTTATGGACGTCCTCAATCATTTGTGGTTGGCAACACTACCACTAGCAATATACTTGACTGTACTATAGAAGCTTAGCACAGTCCAAATAAATAAACACTATAGCATTTCATGGTAATAGTCCAAAACGCAGCAGCACGTAACACTGTCGTAAACTGCAAAGTATTGGATCAATTTTATACAATACTGCAGTATTCTTTTGACAGGGTATATTTTTAAGATTATGTGCAGAATATTTACACTTTCTTTTCACCTTCCAGCCATGCGAATGAATATGATTTGTTTTTATGAAGAAGTTTATAAATTCAAAATACACAACATGAGGATTTTATTAGCTTACGATTTTTCTAGCAGTTGTTGAATGGTTAAGTAAGCCCACAGTCTCTCAATGAAATTTCCAAAAATGTACTTCTGATGTTGAAATACTTTCTCCTTTTCTTTTATATTTGCTTCCTCCTTAAAAATCAGATTACTAGTATGCTAAACGAATGAGAGAGAGAGAAAAAGATTGACCCCCAAGAGATAATTTTAAAGGCAAAAATATTTTTACCCATTTCAAAAATAACGTATTTAAAAGATACTGAAGAGACCAGACAAAATAAATGGATGTCATATATGATACCTTTTCCTCAATAACATTTCTTAATGGTGGGAGATTAGGCACCTATATACAATATTTACAATAAAACTGTACAGCCATATTTAAAGGGCACTTGTGTAACCTATTTAAATTCAATTATTTACAATAAATCAATACATACTCTCCGAGCTACATTCTGCAGTAGTAGACAAGTGTTACCTTATTCTTAATTTAGCTGCGAGATTTCTAAAAAAAAATCTCATTCTTTACAGCATTAATTAAAATATTTTAATATGATATATGCCTCAATGGAATATAACAATTTAGATCCCAAATTCCCATAAAATAATTTCTAGTCATAATGGGATAACTTTCAGCAGCTCCAGGAAGACCAGTTAATAGGACATAATAAATGTTCTATTTGTGCAATATTAATGACTACAGTGTTGAATTATACTCATTTCTGACATTTTTTCTCCTCAAACTGTCCCTTATAAATAAAACACTGTTTAGAGCACGGTGTGATAGTTTATGGACCCATAGGCCCTTGCTCAGGTCTGTACATACCAAAAATGTAGTTGAACATAAACTGTATACAAGATACTCTTAAAAACATTTATTGATGTATTGCAGAGACCATGGAAATTTCGTGAATATGCCATTTACAGTATACATACAAATTTCTCTTTCTGTAGAAAGATCTCATAAATTATAAGGACTTACCGATTGAGCTTGAATTTCCACTGGCAAAATGTCAAGCTCATTGTCAATTTTTCCCGCTACCACAATTTCAGAACCATCAAAAAACAGCTTGAAACTGTTCTGAGTTAATTCCAGGATGGAATTTTCTGGATACTGTATTTCAATCTCTTTTAATATGGGAGTGGCCACTTCTTGATAAAAGCCCTGGAAAAAAAGAGCAAAACCAAGTGATTGTAAAACTAAGTCTAATTAAGTAATCTGTCAAATATCTAAAAACATCTCAAAAGGTCTGGTGTTAATTTTTCTTTTTCTACAAAACTATATTGGGAACTCTCTTTACTTTGCCCAGTCTATTAGCATATATGACAGGAGATACCTTGGATTTAAATTGGATTTGGATTTCCATGGATAGTGACACAGGGAATCTGGTGGATTACTTGTGGTATCTTTCTATTGCCAATGCACAAATTCTGTTTCACCAGTGTGGAACTTGAATTCCAGGACTGATAGGTAATTACATTTCACATACTGACTTCAGTAGATTCCAAGTTTCAGTTCAGATGGGCACACATAAATGCATATCTGATCTACTTGTATCTGCATAATGCAAACATCTCAAAATAAGCCTCTTTGGTAAGATTCAGTGAAGTTATTTTTTTGATCAGACAAGCAAATTACAAAAACTATATTTCTCATGGTAATTTGGTACTTCTTCATTCATCCAGAACTAAAATAAACAGGCATATGAAGAAGGAGATGGATCAAACTTTTTCAAACATCCAGAAAAAGTTCAGGTAGATGTTCTCAGTGAGAGTTTATGGTTAATCTTGACCAGTGTGCTTCAGTGCTGTGTGCCAAAGTACAGGCTGGATGTCTAGAGCTTTGGATAGTTATCTTTTTCGAAATGGTAATAAATTAAAAAAAAAATCTGAACCAGGGATCAAAATTCCTACAGTATTATTTCTATGAATGAATATATCTTTTTATAGCACTAAATGACAGATTTCATCCCTTTGCACAAAATTGTAAATTTTTATTCATTTACCCAGGACAAAGGATAGAATTTCAGGATCTGGCCCTGTACATGCCACAAACATTTTTGCTGACCCTAAAAACTGGCCTTCATATGCACACAAAATTTGAGGGGAAAACCAATAACAGCTTTTGCTTTTTTTTGAGAGCCACAAAGGTTTTCATATGTGTTCATTTCACAGTTAAGAGATTCCTGGCATGTTTTTAGTTCATTTAAGTAGGCCAGAGTCACTTGTGGGTATGTTTCCTAAATTATTAACAGCACTCTACCTGAAGCTGCAAGTCAGAATCAGAGTCCTCGTATATACGACGTGCTATTCCTCCATTGTCTAGGGCCATCTTCTCAAGGAACTTGTAACTGACATCAAAACCAAAGCCAAGACAATAAAGGACATACTTTCCTTTGACAGCCTTCTGTATATTTTGTTGAATTATTTTAACATCTTGAACACCTGTGACGAAAAAAGTGTGTGTGTGTATGTGTGTGTGTGTATATATATATATATATATATATATATACACGGTACACACACACACACACATATATGATGTATGTGTGTGTGTGAAAGAGAGAGATTTTTTTAAATATAGAAAGACAGCAATAGGATGTACTGAAAATTTTGTTTCAAGCATCTTACAAGTAATTCAAAATAACTGAAAATTTTAAAAAAAAGTTGCTGAGTTCTGTTAATTAAGTTGAGGATGAAAATACCACTCTGCTCTCTCAATGACTGTGTTTAATTCTCCACCTAATGCATTTATGTAACAATTATTTATATATTAAAACAATTAATAAAATAATACAATAATATTAATATTAATAATTATTATTATTCAGATCATCCAAATTGTATATGGTATTTTACAAAATACATGGCTTAGACATGTTCCTAAACCAAGGAGCTTACAAATTGATTTAGACAGATACAATACAAACAAAGGCAGAGGCACAGGGTTGATGGCAGAAGACTAACTAGCATTATTAACAGAAATTATACATGTACATTGAGAGAAAATAAATTATCTCATGTGTAATCCAGATGAACTGTAATTTAAAAATTGAATTGCTTCTCTTTCTCCCCCCGTCTAGCGACCATTGTGTCTACTGCATTGACGCTTTTCATACAATATGATATTGAAAATCACTAAGGGCCAATCCTGGAACCTATTCTCACATGAACAATCCCATTAATTTAGTGTCACATGATGAATCAGTAAGAGTCAGGAACAAAATTCAGGTGTTCAGACTGCCAGTCTCCTACTCTAACTATCAGACCAGTATTACTTTAATTTGTGTAGTAATAATATAGGACAAAGGTAATTTCTCCATCTTGCTAATCTTTTAATTTTGTTTTTAGTTAAAATAAAATCATTGGGTTGTGAGAGTCAGTAGACAGGCCTACCCCTTATGGGTTTTCCATGTATAGGGCCTTGGTTTGACACAATCTTGCAGTCATAGAAGAGAAGCTGATGCCTCATGCAAAACTTTGAAAATCTTTGTTCAGAAGCAGTTGTGCTCATTTTATAGTCTGTGATTTTTGTGTTTTCTTTTCTAGTTCTTAGTTGCATAAGAAAATTAGCATGAAAACAGAATATTTTTTATCTTAAGGACTCATCTGCACTTGGTGCATGTTTCTCACGTGCCATAATTGCTTAATTATGACATCAGAATTAGCAGTTTAATTACTTTCTCTCATGATAATCCCCCTGTCTTGTGATATCATAGCGAGTTGCTAGTTAAGAACAAAATTCACAAAAGATTACAGAATAAGAAGTACTATTAAAATACACAGTCAGATTTTAGGAAGTGAGGGGGAAGTGTTATAACCTAATCCCAAAAGGATGCACACATATATGACACAAGCAGTATTGATGTGTGCCCACATTTTGGCTCCAACTATGTTGTCTTCAGGTTTCAACCATACATAGCTAGCTTCCCTCGCCCCTCACAGATTATAAATTGCACAAAAGATTGTATTTAGATTGTTTCCTGTCAAAGGGTATATGCCCAAACATGAAGAACATTGCCACCAGCTCAAATGTGGCTCTTTCCATCCTCCTTTCAAGTACAGCCTGAAGAAGTAGCTTCTCTGCAGGTTTTGAGTGGACCAAGTATGGGTGACAACTCCCACCCCACTCCTGGGCATGGATTTTCTAGTATGCAGACCAGGTACAGAAACTACCACAATGTGAATGTAAAAATTGCATAATCCAGAGGGTGGGGAGGGATAGGACAAATACTTTACCGTGATTAACTTACCAACAGTGGGCTGGCCATCTGTCAGCAAAATTATCATGGAAATGCTTTCAGCTTGCAATATCTCAGCAGAGTTGGCCTTATCCAGTGTGTTTGCTGCAGTCAGTAGGGCCTTATTGATATCAGTTCCTGTCATAGAGAAAATACACATGATTCTACATCTAAAAAGAATCAAAGAACCCAATCAGTTTACCTCAGTTCTAAATAGGCATTTGATTGAATATAAAAAAATAACATCAGAGGAAATTGTAAAAGGTGGAGAACTTTTAGAGAGAGGATGATTTGAGCTTTTAAGTTAGCGGGTTTGCTAATGATGGGTTAAACTGAATTGTACATTAGTTATGCTGGGTATAGTATCTTTAAGTTACGTCAAGAGAAATATAAAAGGGGGGCTATTTTTACTGTTTCTACAGATCCATATAAAAATAAAAATAGGTGTAAAGTTCCAGAGGGGTAGTAAAATAGGTGTATTATCATATATGAGACCAGAATTTAAGAATTGTTACTTAGATGCAGCTGAGGAGTCTAAGGCTTGTGCCATTCACTGATGGTCTACATTTGTATCAAATGCTGTGGCCTGAACATTCAGTCAAGTGTAAAACAAAATTAATAGCATAACAATAGAGAGTAAAATAAACTTTTAGGCATCACCATTCACTAATGGTTATATTAGCTTGTTGTTTATAAATAAAGCTGTGTGAGAACTGGAATTTCCATTTCACAGAAAATTCTCTGATTTAAAAATTGATTTTTGTTACTAATCAGAACAAAACATCAATTTTTGGAATTTTTCTGTTTCAAGTCAATTGAAATGTCGCATTTAGATTGACTTTATTTTTTAAAAAATTACATATTATAATGTATTATATAAAATAAAATACACCTTGAAAAGAAAAGCTGTTTCAAAATGAAAAATTGAAACATTCCATTCCACTAAGGTGGACCTTATCAAAAACACTTCATTTCAATTATTTTTAAGTTAAATATTATGGAACATTTCAATTTTGCTACATTGGCTTTTTCTGAGGAAAACGGTTCTCTGTGAAAATTTTCAACTAGCTCAATTATAAACAATCATATGTATGAAAAGGAAAAAGTCCCTTATGCCTTTCTTTTCACAACTGTAAACTATCTGTATATATGCATATAACAGTTTAGGTGCCAGTTGATCTGATTAATGTAACCAATCTTCCTGTTCCTTCTCATCCCTAGTATTTGTTAAAAAATAACTGGTACCTCCTGTCTAAAATTAGTATGTAAATTCTTTGAGACTGGTATCAGGTCTTATTTTGTCTGAAAAGCATCACATAACATAAATTAATAACAACAGTTTGTTCTAAGAGTTATTTCACATACTCTGTGGTGAGTGTTTAAATTTAAAAGTATTTACACATCATCTTTACCTCCACGAGCCATAATAGTTTTAACATATCTTTTAGCTCTTTCCACATTTTGTTCAGTTGCTTGTAACAAAGTATTGTTCCATTCAGTAACCAGGCTACTGAAGGTTATTAAGCTAAAATGATCTTCAGGTCTGAGGTCTTCCAAAATCTTCATGAGAGCATCTTTCGTCTGTTAAAAAGCAAGGGAAAATGCATTTTTTAATTTTGTACTTTATCAGAATTTGAATTTAAAATGGAGCTGCAGCTTGTTAAGGTATCTTTATTTTTCCTGCATAGTTAGTATTAAATAATGAGGGTTCTCTTCAGAAGAACAGAATATATTACAGCACAATATTTGTGTTATATACTCAAGGGCAAATGTTGTAATTCACCTGTCATAAGTTTCAAATTTATAAACTTTGGATCATATACGGTTGAATGAGGAAGAATCTCTTGATATGTAAGTCTTGATATGTAAGGGGTTACACTTTAAAATTATCAAGTTAAACAAAGTTGCATGTGCATATTTCCAAATGCATGACTTCTAGCCTCTGAAAATGTTGCATGTTTACAAAAGTAGCAGGAGTTTTAAAACTGAACTTCACAGTTATTTTCTTGAGTGTGATAAAGCTGCTGGTATATGAAACACCTTTAGAAATTATAGTGTACTCATCAGCTTTTAATTATACAATAGCACAGATAGTGTGAATAAACTATATAAATATAACTTTATATCTAAGAAGCCAGTTACCTGTTCAATTTTTCTGCCTAACATCGAGCCACTTTGATCTACAACAAAGATGACATTTTTGGGAAATGTTGGCATTTCACTGGGTGCAAAGTAATGTACAAAATACCCATTTACGATCTGAAACACAAAGGTTAATACATACAATTTACATCTCACATTATTGTGACACAGCCACAACAATAGATCCATCATCAACTCACGAGTCTTCAAGACAAATCCAAACTATTTCCTCAAATAATTGTTGAAACATAACTTTTAATGAAAAACAACACCCTATGTACAATGTAATTCAAAAGATAAGTCATACCATTCTTTCTATTGCACTCTATGGGACTATGCCATTCTTGAGAAGAGTGCTCTTCCATCATAAACAGGATTATATCACAACGACTAAGGTCAAACATGTAAGTTTTGTCAAAACAAGCTTTTATAAACACAACTTTAAAAAAATGTTCCCTTAGACTTCTCTTTCTAAAACTTCAATAGAAAAGATACATTCTGACAGGAATAACGCTACCCTACAGTGTTTGCAATCTAAATTTTGCAATATCCTGCAAATACACAAAAAACACAAAATGAAACTGATTAGAAATAAAATTGAAATTGATTAGTCTATTTTCATTGCTCTCAGAAAAAAGCAGAGTAAAGAAAACAATAAAAATGATGAAATGTAATTCAAGTTTTTAACATTTTGTATTAATAATCTAAGAGGTTGTTAGCAACATTATTAACCTAATTATATCTTTAAATGCTCTTCTGCCCAACCCTTTACCAAACTACCCTCTTACAACACAACCAGCTGCTACAAAAAACATCCATAACTGCTGTTGCAAGGAAAAAAATGATCTGACAATGAGCGTGAACAGAAAGATAAAAGGAGACAAGGATTTAGGTTGCAATGTGGGGTCTGTGGTATATGTTATTTGAGGTAATATCAATGTGATTGTGAATGGAGTTTAGAGGGTATTACTGTTAAGTGGCTTAACTTTCCATTTTCCTTGCTTTTGTTGCTTTGTATCAATTGTGACACGTCCTTAACTTCTTCGCAACCATTTTTTTCCTTTTATGTATTAATTTCTTCATACTGTATGTCAGAATGTCACATATTGAATGAGCCTCAGAGTTACATGAATCATTTAAAATAGTACATCAATTCAATACAAAACATTTTTAGTTTAACATCTATTTAATAAAGTATCATTTGAATGAGGTTCAAATTCTAAATTTGTAAATAAAAATAAAAAAAACTAAAAAATAGAGAATAAAATTATTCTTTTGGGCATTGACTAGTTTAGGTTAACTGTACATGTAGCACATGCAATAGATAGGGCAAGTGAGAATATTCACCCAGTGGCAACTGCTTGTTTCTTGTGTAATTGAATGGCATAAATCTGGAGTAACAGGATGGAGAATCAGGCACACTCTATTATACATACCACAAAAACAATTGCTCTAAAACAACTGAAATATAATCAAGTTAATAACTTTTTTTATTTGAGCGGTTGTTTGGTTTTTTTGATTATTTAGCAATATTTATCTAGGCACCTGTTAACTGTAATTTCCATTTTTAAGCTCATCCATATATACTAAATTAGTAAAATAATATAGAAAGTGAATTGCATATTATTCTTTTAATTAGAGGGTGTGCTGGTCCACAAACTTTTTTTAAAATATCCATTCTTTTATAATAAAAAAATTATAAAAATTGTTTTACAACATAAATAGAGTTAAACATAACATATACACAACTGATTACTATTTAACAATTGTCTAAATCAAGTCAGCTAATCTCATTTACAGAAGACTGGAAGATAATCCTTAGGTCTGCTAGAACTGGAAAATCCCTATTACAGAAAAAGAGAGCATGATTCTATATAAAACTAATTTGTGAATAGATTATTTGTTCCTGCAAAGTAATGAGTGCCTTTTCTGGGTTTACTGATTACCTTCAACTCCTACTCACTCTGAATTGATGACTACACCTTTTACTTGTACTATAGCAGGTTCCGAATGTTTCAACCCATGGCATTTGCACTTCATCTCACTTTTGTGAGTCAGATGTATATTTGTTACCTGTATATCTCCAGCACTGACACTCCTTTTAACATCATAACGTATAATAAAGTCTCCATCTAGGAGTGTTTCCTCAAGTTCAGGACTCTTCTTTTGTTGAGCTATTGTTGGTTTAAATAAAATATGAGCCTGAAAATTAAACACAAAACAATTAAACTAAAATTAATCACAGACGTAACTAACAACTAAAAATAACAGGTAAATTCCCATTAGCATTACAGTTTTCCTGTTGATGTTTACCTTGGTCTCATTCTGCACCTTTGTAAGAGCTTCAGTTAACTCATTTGTCATAAAGGTGCTGTCAGTTTCCAGGAAGTTTATACCCTGGGGTTCAAAGACGCGGACATCAATCTGAAGGAGAGAGAGAAAATAGGTCAGCATTATTTGGCAGCTGGAGATTGCCCTCACAGGTTAGCTGCATTTATACCTAAAGCCTCTAGGTATAGCTTACCTGAAAGCGTTTAACAAGCTGCTTGGGTCTGACCTTAAACAACAATTCATACTTCCCCAATTTTCGCTTTAACAACTCCTCATAGATCAGCTCAAAGGTAACATTGCTGGCTGATGCAACATTGACTGAAACATGAAACTGCTCTAGTTTCCTTCCCGTGGTTCTGAAAATAAGAAAAACAGACATTTAGTTCTTTGCTGTGAATATTTATAAGGGATGTTGACAAAGTTTCCATTGGCCTGGGTATAAAGGGTGGTCAGTGGTACAGTCAAGATGAGAGAGAGAGAGATCACTTTGCTTAATGTAAGTAAAATTTGTTCACATCCTAAGGAACATTACTTACCATTTCAAATTTATTAGTATTTATTGGTAGGAGATGAGTTTAGATTTGTGATAGAAATCTAGCAGCACTGGAAGTTAGAATTAATATCAGTGGCAGTGGGATGGAATAACTAAAAACCACAGATTGAGTATTTTCCTCCAATGCAATGTTGCCTAAAGTTCTGAAGTATTCTAAGGTCCTGAACCTCCCAAGGGATAGGCCCACACACGTTATTACCCCCCGGCATAGCACAGGTCCATAGAGCTTTCCATCCAAGCTATTTATGGCTGAGCTATGAATAGTTCCCCTTGTGGCATCTGTTGCTTAGATTGATTTTAATCTAGTAACTCTTTGAAGTAATGGATTTTTAAAATGAATGTGACCTTAAAAGCAGCAAATCATTATTTTGTGTAAGAGGAAGGTTTTTTTCCATTTTTGCCATTGATTTGAAAAACATTTCAGCACTACCCCTTTTCCACCTTAGTGCTTTGCCAAAATTCAGGGTCCCGCAGGTTATTTCAGTTAGGAGGAGAAATTGTTAATGGAGCCAGATATTTCTTTTACGCAGTCCTGTTTATTTACAAAGAATGCACTAAGTCCTGATCCTTTTTCCTTGAACACAGGGGGAAAATCAAACAGTAGGAGATATTTTCTTTGTTCACATTTCCAAGTCAGCACTCAGCCTCCAAAAAGCTCTCTGTAGGCTTTTTCTTTGGGCCATGTACTCAGTGTTTATTCTGCGGTCTCCTTGGCTTTCTGCTTGTTATGAGTCTGCTTCTGCGGTGTTTGTTTCTTCCTGCTTCCCTTACACACACACATTGCCACAAACTAATCCATATCCCACCTCTGAGTTATTCAGATCATAGTAGAACTCCCTGAGCCCCCCTCATCCTCCTCCCTTCCCACCTTGTGCTACAGGGTTAACTCCAATTCCAGCTGTGTACGTGGCTTTGTTTTGGACAGAGCCCCCTATTGTTTCAGCCTATCTATTCCATAAAGGCGCTCAATTGCTTTTGTACATTTCTTCTAAATGAAAGGTAACTATTACACCCATCAGTTTCAATGCAGTTTAATCCAACCCATAATATTTAAACTGAAAAACAGGCAATAATAGTGAATCCAAACCGCTGCTTACTTGACAAGGCCAGCACTTTGACCGTGTAAAACCGCAACGTCATATTGCTCTTGTGCAGATGCTTTCTCCTTTATTGTTCCAGGGTACGTTTCTCCATCAATCGACCTAAAAAATATTTAAAATATTAATATTGAGGGGTGGGATCTGCAGGTCTGTGGGAAGGGTAGGAGGAATTCTATGCCCTGTGGTTCTCAGGGCATCTGCACGGGAAGCCCTTAAGTCTCACCTCCCTCTAATCCCCGTAGCTCACTGGGAAGCTATGGTGTCATTGTCTTTGCGCCTACACACTCAGACACCCTTTGAGGCAGTTAGAGGTCATGGATAGGAGGAATATCAAGCAGAATTGACCTCTAGTGAAATTTCTGCAATAAATTATGCTGTCTTGGCTCATTTATTGCACTTCCCTATGTTAGATATAATGATATAACTTTCATTCTCTACTTTTCCATTCTGCAGACTATTATGTGAGAGCCTCTGATGCACCCACTGCCCTTCCATTGTTCCACAACTGGTTTTCACAATGTTTCACTCAGTGTAACATCAGAAAGGTGCACCGGTTCTCTAATACACCACAGACTGAGACCCACGTTATCATCATTAGATGTAGCAGAAGAGCCTACATGCTGAAGTTAGTGATGAAAGCTGTCTTAGGTAATTCCACTTCAAAAACAGCCTCCTGGGATTCATTAACTTTGTTGACAACTTTGCTGGTGATAACAGTATGAGCAAATCGAGATGTAACTGTAGAGTCCACATGCAGGCTGTAGATTTCAATAGCATTCTGGAAAAAAGAAACATTGAAATAAAAAGGTAGTGAAATTCACCTACCACCGTAATGAAAGGTAGCTTCACATACTGAGGGATGGGGAGGCTGGTGTAATGTTCAGCTCGCTAGAAGCAGCAGTGGGCTCTTGGCTTCCTATCTGAGGTAAGATTGCTGACACTAATGGAAAAGGCAGACTGTTCCTATTTTAAAAAGCAAAATAGAATTGATGACTTATGTCTTCAACTGAGGATCACACAGAATATCATGCTGATGACTACAATCTCTACAAAATTTTCACTCAGTCCACAATAGCAGAGAGTCCTATTTTCCATTCAAATCCATGATCAAGCTTGCTCACTGCTTGCTCTTTATTCACATCCCCATAATGACAATTTTTATTGTATATAAAACTGTGGCCAGTTCTGCATAAATTATTCCACAGAGGGCTTTGGCTGAACTTTAAGCCATTCTGAAATCTCATCCTCTCTGCAGATGATTACGATGCTGGACAACTATCTGTACTGACCACTAGTAGATGACTTAGCTCACAAAATTAGACACCTAGTTGATGCCTCTTTAAGTATTTGGCCCAAAGGTCCAGATGGTCTTCCTTTTTCCCCCCCATTCTCTCTCTCAAGTAGGACTTGAGTGCACATTTTGTAATCTGGCACCTTCTGGTCACATGTGACATTTGGCAGGTTAGAGCCCTGTGTGGGCTGCCTCCTCTGTTTGCACAGAGGGAAGATACCCTTGAAATGCATCTGTTTCAAACTATTTAACTCTTTCAAAGCCAATAATGCTTAGAAAAAAATTGCTGCTTTACAACTTAACCCCAACTACCTTAAAAGCCTTTCACTGTGAAAATTTCATCAAGGAACTCCAATGCGAAACTCTTGGGATGTTATTGTAGCAACTAAGATTTTATTAAAGGTGTTTTTCCATGTGTGGTGTGGGGCTGTAGACTGATTCAAAAGAATTTGTCAGTGTGGGTGGCAGTGTATAAATCAGAGTTCAACCACTACAGCATTTCTTGATAACCACATGATAAGACTGTAAATCTGAGGTGAATCACAACCAATAGTATCTTTAAAAGTTTATAGCAAAATTGCTTCTAAAATAAAAAGTTTAATGTCTAAAAAAGATGTCACATCTCTCTTTTCACTTGTCCAAACTGAACCTGCAGATTTTTTTAAACTACTAGATGATTTCTAATTAAAATAATCATTCAACTCTTTATTTTGCTCACCAATACATAGCATCTATTTTAAAGCTGTCAGTTTCTTCACAGTCAAGGTACTTGCCTTCATGACAAGTTTTAATCACATTTGAACATAATTGTCAACAGCTGAGTTACATAAGATTACAGTATACTGACCACAATTTAGTGGTCAGACAACATCATAGACCAGGACATGTGCTCAGCACCCTGTCAGCTATAAAGAAATTCCAAACACTCATGAATAAGTAATTTATTGCCTCGTTTGCTCGTTCTATAGCTGGCTCCAGAACTGTACAGGCATCAGCCAAGATAATGGTGTACAAACAAAGGTATTTGGCAAGATAAACAGCTTCAGAATATTTGTAGGATGGAGGAGGGAGCAATGGGATAGGCAAATTAAGATTTCAATCCACACTGTTATGGGACAAGGATGAGCAGTGATGATGCTATCACTTACAAAGCACTTCACAAACATCAACAAATTAAACTGGTGATGAATTAACTCACTGTTGTCATAAACAGTCTAAAAATTGTGCCTTTACACCTTTCTGCTCCACCTAGAAGTAAAGGGTTAAAAACTTTCCTCTGCACGGCCCCCTGTAGATTGCTCACAGTACTGATGAATAAGCCAAACTAAGAATAATACGGTGTTGCAAGCCATCAAAGGACCTTCATGAAAAACATGACTGTCAAATCAAAACATATGGGACAATTATGAAAAAAATCACGTGTATCTGTCTCGCTCTCTTTCTTTTGGCTACTGGATGTTGCTTTTAGTTTCATTGCTATCCTGGCCCTTAGCCTCTCTGGTTCGTAAGTTAAAGCACATGTTGTGTCAAAATGACACATCCAGGCAAGGTAGGGTCCAAATAATTATATTGAGTAAATATATACAACATGTAAGGCCTAGTTGTGTAGTCATATTGTGGCTCTGGATAGATTCTGGAAGACAATGAGTACCACTAGAAGGCTCACAAAGCTTTTAAAGAAATAACGACCCTGTTACTGTTCACTGCATCATCACTGCAACAAACACAGCTCATAAGGACAGTGATGAGAAATCTAAATGGAACACCAGGCTGAGGAGAGCAGCTGCTGTGACACTGCCACAATTCTCAAATGCAGAGGCCCTGGGCTTCTTGATTCGCTGCTCACTTGAAGCAATTTCCACCAGTTACCCTCTTCACAGAAATCAGAGTTACTGTGGCAAAACAAAACCAGCTGAGACAATTCTATCTCTGTTCAAAACAAGTGGGTAAAAAACAAAGCCCTGGAAGAACAGAAAGAAAATAATTATGGCCCTTTTTGTGTGGGGTTCAGTATCTCCCAAATATCGCCTCTTATGTTAACTGACCCTACCATTTTCAAATATCTTATATCACACTCTGCCTAGTAACTTTCCCTGTGAGGGAAGAGACCTGAGCTGTCCTCCTTCTAGATCTCTTCTCCATCACTTCATGAGACAGAATCTCATTTCCTGTTTGGTTCGTTTGTGTTGCTCAGGAGGATTCTGGCCATAACTTGCCAGCTGAGAATTCCTCCAGCAGGGGCAGGGTTCTCAGCTGATATAAAAAGTCAGAGGAGCTGGCTCCTGTGCCAGTTGCCCCAATGCCCACAAAATGGGGTATAGGGTCATGTCAGAGAGAGGAAGGAGCTCTGTTGTGTCAATCCTCAGATGGTATATGGTCCAATACAATGGGCATAAGTTAGAGCAATCCCAAGGCTACTCTAACTCACACTACAGCCAGCAGACAGACTGGCCCACAGAACCAGGGTGCTAATTAGACCACCTTCCTTTGCCCTCCATCCAATGAATTTCAGATGCAGGAAAGAATCTAGCCCCGTGTGTCTACCAGAAGGCATCATTAGAGAGCAATCCATGAACTTTTCTTCACCCACCTCAAGTCCCAAGGCTAAGTACCTCACCCAATCAGCAGTGCTCCCTGGTACTACCAGCCTAGGAAGCAGAGGACCAAGCTTCACAACCATACCTTCTAAAAACATCCGTAAGTACAGCATCTCTGACACTTTGCAGGAATATTGTTTTATAACATTGTTGTAACATTTTCCAGTGTATGAGTTTATTCTATCAACCATCAGAAATAACAAACAAACATCTAAACATGTTTTCTAAAATGTAATCTTACTTTTAATTAGGTCATTTACCACCACCCCCCTTAATGCATTTTTAACATTACATTAAACTCATTTTCAGCTTCCAAGTAATAAAAGAAACTAACTGCCTTCCTCCTTCACATCTCATGGAAACTAATTATTTCCTGTAAAGAAGCTAACAGTTTAATGGGCCAAATTCAACTCTGATGTAAGCAGTTGCAACGCCATCAAACTTACTCAGCAAGACCCAATATGTCTCCCTCCAAGACTGATCACACATTTCAACAGACCAAAAGAAAGTCTTAAACAGATCCCATCCTTCTCACACCATAATGTATGTATTCAAAGAGTGGCTAATGGTTCCAACATAAATGAGCCGCATTACATGACTGAAGTCTGAAAATTCATTCATTCATTTACATTCTGTTGAAAAGTTAGGAAACCAGCTCAGATATGCTATCATTAACAAACAGACTCAGTACCTTGTGTTCTGTATTTTCTGCTGACACTATACGTGAGGAAAAGATCAGCAATGCGACAAACACTTGTCCTTCCATTTTGGAAACACCAGCTCTCAAAATGAAAACCTATTTACTAGATTCAGTTAATGAATAACTAGTAACTGGGTTGTGTAGAAGTTCTGGGAAGACCACAAACCTAATATTTACACAATAAATGCTGTAAATAACTCAGGTCATTAAAAGCATCTTTTCCTAATAGATTTTTTTTCCCCAAGGTGTTATGATCCTAAAATTTCTTTTATGGAACTATAAATCTGGGATCTGCAATTAACAGCTTCCATTATATTTCCTGCTCAACCTTAACTTTCAAACTGCCTATTAATATCATAGAAATTACGCACAAATATGGTATCAAAAGGTGACTGCACCTTTTTGTGTGACTAGAGATCTGAAATGGCATATGGTCATTGTCAAATAACACTTTGCACGTCTATAGCATCTTTCCTTTAAAGGGTCTCAAAAACACTTCAAAGCTAAGGCATACAGCATACATATGATGTTCATCAAATAGTAGCCCATTATTTTTACGTGTAAACTGAGACAACAAAGAAAAGAATGACTTGTCAAAGGTCATACAGTATGTCATTAGCAGAACTAGGAATACAACAAGGAGTCATAACTTCCCATTCTCCTTAGTCTAACCACTGGACATAACCATAATACTTTAACATTTTTTGAAGTACCTAGGACTTGACAGACACTAAATGTTTAATACTGT
Source organism: Mesoclemmys tuberculata (assembly GCA_007922155.1). Lineage (NCBI taxonomy): Eukaryota > Metazoa > Chordata > Testudines > Chelidae > Mesoclemmys > Mesoclemmys tuberculata. The sequence goes on from ML677085.1 coordinate 6,481,917, forward strand.
TGACTATGACCGTAGCATCTGAACAGCTTCCATGTTAAAATCAATAGCACTAGCTAGTTCCTAAAGGAATTTATGGAGTCTCTGGTACATAAGCAATATACACACAGCTCTATCCTGCGTCAAATAATGATAGGTGGGGGGATTACATTTATTTTCCAGCAGATGCAAAGTTATCGCTCCCCCATATGTGCTTTTGCACCTGCTTTTCTGTTTTGTTCATGTTGCATTCTATGTTTAGGCAAAATTTGCGCTCACATATATATATATAAAACTCTCTTAAGATGTCAATTGTGACACATTGGAGGAGAATTTTTCCTCCTGAATCCACATTTCACTCTTGCATAATAATGGAATTAAAAATGTAAATACAGCAGTACCCATCTAATTTGAGGATCTGTCCACTGGTGGTAGACAAATCTATGCATTTTAGGTTTTTCTATCACTGTGGTATTTGGAAAGGCCTGATCCAAAGCTCACTGAAGTCAAGGACAGGCTTTCTGTTAATTTCAATGAGCTTTGGCTCAAATGTAGAACAATAATAGCACCGAGCATGCTTTGATGGATAATCCGTCTCATGTCTTCCTTTTGTCACTAGTTTTCATGTTTAGTTCTTGTTTCTTTTTCTGTTCACTTCTTTCCTTTTTCCCATTCAATATATTCAATACATGTAGATGTACATGTAGATTGCACATGTAGATGTACATGTAGATTGTGCATGTACAATATTCAATACATGTAGAAATTGAGCAAAAATAGTTCTCCATTTGAACACTCTATTCTGGAATAAAAGTCACTTTATTCCAGCAGAATTAGTGCACGCCCATTCTTCGTAAATCAAGTGACTTTTATTCTGGAATAGTGTGTTCACACAAGGAGCTATTAGTTAATAGTTATTGCAGAATAGCTTATTCCACAACAGCTTTTCCACTCAATGTCCCTGTATAGATAAGCCCTAAATGTAGGATCGGTATACAATGCCATGATAGGCAAAAGGCCTTAGTAAACTGCTAGGCATGACATTTAGTCCTGAATGTGGCCAGACTTGGTGTCATCTTCTTTGGTAAGGTCGATGGCAGGGCTGCTGCTGTAGAAAATGCTCTGTCCCTAGAGTGCGTCAAAAATGTATCTTGGCACCTACAATTTGAAGCATCATTGTGAGTACAGCTGTCTTGCAGCATCTTGAAAAGATAAATAGTAGATCTTCAACTGGGAGAACAAAGAGTACTATATATTTTAGAATGCAAGTTAGAAATTACTTAGAGAAGTTAGATGTCTTCAAGTCCCCAGGCCCTGAAGCTGTGGAGTAATGGTGTCCAATCTTTATCAACTGGGCTGCCAGGGAAGCAATACATCCCACCCTAGAGCACCACTGGTTATGACACAAGTGACATTTTGTCTCTGTGAGTAGCAATCAACATACCAGCATGCCAGTTTGGCATAAAGATTATGTTTGCATAGTTTGTTCTGTTGATCATTTGGTTTGTTATGTAGAGGTGAGGTCATGTCTCTTTCAAAAGGAGGAGCAGTGTAACAGTTACTGGATTGGCTGGGTCTGTGGGTGGCACAGCCCCAAAGACTCTGGCTTGTCCCAAACAGGAAAGACCCTGACTCAGGTAACTCTGTGAAAGTTCGTCACTGGGTGTGTGCTTCCTGCTGAGGGAAAGTAAAAGCGTTTGTGGAGTCAGCAGCACCAGCAAAGGAAATGCTTCTTGTCCCCTTTTCCAGTAATAAATACAAGTTCTGTTATTTCCTGAGCTCATGTTTCTGTCTTCATTCCAGAAATTCTGCCTACTTGTTCTAACCCACCAAAAGGAGACTGAGGTCCTGCAACAATACTCAAATATTGCCTATATCACATGAAGCACTGTATTTTCACGCATCAGTGGAACTCTGATCCATACAAAACAATGGATTTCGGCTATTGACATTTTTTTCAATGTCATATGATAAAAGCGTTGGGAAATTTCCAGTCAGCTCTTTTTCAAATGATCTAATACTTAGATTCACAAAAAGTTTCTTTCCTCTTTTGTCTCAAGCTGTCTAGTGAATTAAGTCGGCCTTTGTCCACTGCTCTGCCCATGTACGTCCATCCTGGCTTGTTACAGCTGTGGCCCTCAACTTTCTAGCCTGGGGTGCCTTTTACACTTGATTTTCTGTCAGAACAGCCAGTTCTGGCTTCCTCTCACAGCCCTTAGCATGCAAATTCACTCCCAGCTAAACACACAAGTACTCTAACCAGTCACTCATGAATTATATATATGGAAACACCTGTGCATTCTTAGTTCCAGCTTTTTTCCACCAGAAATGTGCATCTTGTTCTGTCTAGCACCTTACTGAACAATGCAAGCTCATAGAATGTCTGTCATGATTTCAAAGAAAAATGATATAAGCACCAGCTTTATCATCCCAATAGAGTTTCCCACACACACTAATCTAAACACATTGGTTAAGATAAAATAAATTTATTAACTACAGAAAGATAGCCTTTTAAGAGATTATAATGGATTATGCATAAAAGTCAAGATTTGTAACAAAAGAAAATGGAAGAGTGATCCGCAATCTAATACCTAATTGAAAAAGCTCAGTGAACTTAAAAGCAAAGGTTTTTTCTCACCACACATTGGGTGTCCTTTCAGATGGGGACAACCCCCCTTAGTTCAGCTCTTTGAGAGTCGTTGATGTCATGAGCAGAGAAATGGGAGGAGGTGAGGTAAAATGCCCATCTCTCTCTTATACCATCTCCCCCCATGAGGATTACCCACAACTGGGATGCAGGTGATAAGTAGCCTCTTGTGGATGTGAGGGTCGAACTGACTCTGTGATGAAACGTAAAATTCTTGTTTACACCTTCCCATTGCTGAAGAATGGCTGCTTAAACTGGTGATGGCTCTTTAACACCTGGCTGGATGCTAGTGTGTCTTTATCTCTGAAAAACTGGTTTGTGCCTGCCTTTCTATCTCTGGAACATGCTACAGCAATGTTATGCAGTAGAAACTTAAAACTTTACATACAGTGTTGATACCCATATTTTACCAGAACAATAATATTCAGCAGATTATGGGGTTTCAAATGATACCACAACAAGGCATACTTTGTTCACAATTTTTCATCCTCTTGTAAAAGTGATGACTGTGATCTGTGATGACTGTAAAAGTGATCACAACGTCCCTTTCCCCATCTTCAATTATACCAGTTCTGGAACCCCATAAAGCTTTACCAATGCAATTAAATCTTGTTCCCCCAAGTTATTCCAGGCCTATTCCTCTGCTCCATTATGCAAATAATGCTCCTCTGTTTAAACCAGCCAGTAGGAATCCAGTCACTTTGTATTATCTCGTAGAACACTTGGGCATGCAAGTTCATATTTCTGAGTTGTAAGATTATATTATTGTATATTATGCCAACATTATAAATGATGCATGTATGAAAAGTAGATGCATGTCTCTTGAAAAGTAAATTACAACTGAAAACAGAATGTACAATAGTCCTCTATTAGTCTTCTTTTTGTGTTAAAATTGCCAGACATAGTATTTGTCTTCATGTATGTACGTTTTATGTTACCGATGATGCTTGACACTGTGGACAGAACCATCCCAGTTGTTGGTGTTCAAGAGATTAAACCTACTCTGAGATTCCAGAAGCTGAGCAGCTGCTGCCAGCTGTCCGGTACTTAAGCTTATTAAGAGAACAGAAGAGCCTGGAAATAGCATAGATACCTTATTCCTAAAGAGGCTGGAGGAAAACAAGCCAGGAAAAGGTAAGAAATGCCTCTGGATGGTGAAATCTATCCTGTGTGTTGAGACTTTGATCAGCCAGAATTTTTGTCATTGACCTTAATGTGAACGGGTGCAGATCTCACAGTCTATAGTCAAAGTAAACATATAAACATTATACTAGATGTACATATGCCACAGGCCAAAGGCAGACAAAATTACTATCCAGATCATGATATTTACTCAAAAGTGATTACTGAGACATGACACGTGCTTCAAAGTTGGGAAAGTATCAAAGAATAAAAACTGCAAAGATCAGCTTCATTTAATGATGAGTAAAAGCAGCTTTATTTCTCTATTGTTTTCTTGTAGCTAACTGTTTCTTGGATATTAGGAAGCATTTTATTTAAAATATGAGATTGCACATGCAAGTTTGTTGCTTAGTTTATAAGTGGTGTGCTAAATAGGTTGGAAACAATATAATTGGTGTGAGTGCCATCAATCAGCCCTGCGCCATTATTAGGAATAAACCAGCAGGGGATGATTGTTCCATGACTGGGGTCTTTTCTGTAATCTTTCTCACCAACCCTGAAACAAAGACAAAAAAGCATGAATTAACCAAAATAATACTTTGTAATGTAATGTATCTCCGATTCTAAATATCTGTTCACGAGTTTAGCAGTTTTACCAGATTTGTCTTTGTGTAAGTTCTTTAGACTATTATTTACCTGGGAATACAGCAGTCTTTGGCTACATTTGCAACTAAACCATGCTGGATTTAGTCGCTACCTTGCAGGCACCAAAAAGTAGTTTTTCTAGTGTAAATAGGGTCTAAGTGGCTTTTCCAAGGTCAAACAGCAACTCAGTTGCATAGTCAGGAACATGTAGATAAATAATTATAACATAAGAACATAAAAATAACCACACTGGGTCAGACCAATGGTCCATCTACCCAAGTATCCTGTATTCTGACAGTGGCCAGTGCCAGGTGTTTCAGAGGGAATCAACAGAACAGCCAATCATCAAGTGATCCATCCTCTGTCACCCATTCCCAGCCTCTGGCAAACAGAGACTAGGGACACTTCAGAGCATGGGTATGCATCCCTCCCCGTCCTGGCTATAAGCCATTGATGGGCCTAGCTAGTTCTTTATTTAACCCTGTTATAGTCTTGGCCTTCACAACATCCTCTGTCAAAGAGTTCCACAGGTAGACTGTGTGTTGTGTGAAGACATATTTCCTTTTGTTCATTTTAAACCTGTTGCCTATTAATTTCATTTGCTGACCTCTAGATCTTGTGTTATAAGAAGAAGTAAATAACACTTCCTTCTTTACTTGTTCCACACCAGTCATGATTTTATTGAACCTCTATCATGTCTCCCCCTTAGTCATCTCTTTTCCAAGCTGAAAAGTCCCAGTTTTATTAATCTTGCCTCACATGGAAGCTGTTCCATACCCCTAATGATTTTTGTTGCCCTTTTCTGTACCTTTTACAATTTCAATATATCTTTTTTGAGATGAGGTGACCAGATCTGCACACAGTATTCAAGATGTGGGTGTACCATGGATTTATAGAGGCAATATGGTATTTTCTGTCTTATTATCTATCCCTTTTCTAATGATTCCCAATATTCAGTTAGCATTTTGACTGCCGCTGCACATTAAGTAGATGTTTTCAGAGAACTATCCACAAGGAGTCCAAGATCTCTTTCTTGAGTGGCAACAGCTAATTTAGACCCCATCAGTTTATATGTATAGTTGGGATTATGTTTTCCAATGTGCGTTACTTTGCATTTATCAACACAATTTCATCTACCATTTTGTTGCACCATCACCCAGTTTTGTAAGGAGAGGTTATAATTTTTTTGTTGTATGTAACTGCACCTTTGTAGATGGAAGGTTCCTGCCTGGTCACTTGGGGAAGAGTGTTGTGCTGTGAAGCAGTTCAATATGGAGATTCTTACAGAAGGAAACTCTCGCATTGTACTCTGTCTCTCATGGAGACTATTATGTTGCCTGCTGTTTATGGAAAACAGAACCTAAGCCAGTCCTTTACCATAAAAGCTAGAAAATTTTCCTATCTTCCTCCCCCGGAATTACAGATCTCTTCTGGATAAGAAAGTATTTAATAAGCATTTTGGTTTACCTAGTTACTGTCAATTTATTGTTTTTCACAATCATTGTGGCATGTGGTTTCTCAGGGTCAGATCCAGGACGGACATCAAAGACTTCAAAATCTATGTGCTGGAAAAACTGTCCTGAAAATAAGAGGGGAAACGAGAATATCAAAAACTGCTGTTAAATCAACTGACGGCTGTAAGCTCCATTTGATACATACATGGAGGTATAACTAGCATTAAAGGGATGAAATTCAGGAAAGAAAATTTTGAGATTCCCAGAAAAACTTCCTAATTGGGAGGCCTATTGGACTACTATGGCATATTCTCCCAAGGGAAGTAGTACACTCCCATATCCTGAAGCATTTAAAACTAGCCTGGACAAAGAACAAGAAAATATATCGTAGGGAAAACTTCTGCACTTACCCCAAGAGAATAAGCTAAATGTGGCCTACTAGCTCATCTCCATTCATAATTTCTGTGATTATAAGACATGAGCAATATATGATCTCTAACTTACAAAACATGTTTTCATATTCATTTTTTTCCATTATGCATCTGATTATTGAAGTTATAGCCCTGCATCCCATTTTTATTTTTAATATACGAACTAGGACCAGATACAAAGAAAGCGTAATAAATAGGAGGTGATACTTTTTAAATATTCTGTACACTTTAGCTCTAACAACGTGGACACATGATTCCTTCTCCCTAAACGAATCACCAGTTTGGCTAGCAGTCTGGAAAATGTCAGTCTTTTAAATTAAGGTAGTGTTCATCCTTTTCAACGGATGTGAATTACTACCTAATAAGCCATGGGTGTGTTCAGACAGTTTGTGATTATCCAGTGTGTACAATCCCAGGAAATTATGGCGTAGAGAATGCTTCTTCCACACTTGATGCAGAACAACAATAAAAGTTGCACCATCTCTGAATGAAAGCACTAGATTCTTTTTCCTGTTTATCTTCATAGCCACACTGCAGCAGGAGAAGAAAGGGGAAAGATAAAATTTGTGAAGAGACCTCAGAACTGTTCATTTTTGGTTTTCAGCATTTAATTTTGTGGACAATAAATTCACTAACAGAACAGGTATGTAGTGAAAGTCCATCCAGCAGAGTAAGGTGTTTGGGGGGTTAAACAAAAATATGTGGTAGCAAACAATTCAAAAGTGAAGGGACTAGGGCCCCAATCCTGCACCTGTGTGTGCACATAAATACTTTTTTGCCCACCTGAAGCTCCACTGAAGCCAATGGGGTTCCAGGCAGATGCAAAGGTCTACCTGTTCGCAGGTAGCTGCTGGATTATACCCTTCATATCTAAGGTCCTAATTCAAGAAAGCATCCCTGTTTGGGACAGCACTTAAATGTATGTTCAGTTAAGTGTGCGCAGAAGTGCTTTCTCTAGTCAGGGCCTACATGACCAGAGGCTGGGCCTTTTGTTTAAATACACTTTTTTTTTTTTACTTTATGAACTCATCTTCAAGAGAAGAAAAATGGTGGAAATTTAGTTACATAAATAAAATTTTAAAATATTGTTGAGCTTTCTCAATGACAAGCCTCCATGATTAGAGTTCAGAGGCTTTGCTATGAGCTTGTAAAAATATTTGCATATTCAAATAAGGCCCAAACCCCAAGTATTTGCTTGAGACTGATAAATCAAATAGTTGTTGCCCCTTGTTACACAGAGGCCAAGTCCCAAATTAAAGTCGTATTGTCATCCTAGAGCTTAACTAAAGTGACTGTAAAAAATAAACCATTTTAAAAGTGGATTCAGAAAAATTAGTTATTCAGATATTTGTGCTGTTGAAGTGGCTCTGCAAGCATTCATGACTTTCTCTTTCTTCCTCTCTTGTCTTAATGCTTAAAATCACTGGGCCAATCATCAGCTGGTTTAAATTGGCTTAGCTCCACTGAGGTCAGTTGAGTTGTGCTGATTTATAAAAGCTGAAGATCTGGCCCAGTGCTGTTTTTGTATAGAATTGTTGCACTAACAAACCCCTCCTTGTCTCTCCTCTCTTCCACCACACAAAAGTCCAGCTAGGCACAGATGTCAGGAGTACCAAAACGTTGTTTAATTTGTTCATCAGCAACATGTGAAGAATCAACCCCTCTCTAAGCATCTGAACATTTCCATAGCTCCATTCACTCTCCTTTCTTGGTACTTCTGAGCAATTTTCCAACTTTATTTCTTTCTCCCAAATCTCACTGATAACAGCGTTAAAACAAGTAATAGACTGCATGAACAGGATACGTGGCAGGGAACCTATGAGTTTCCAAGGGCTTGTTAGTCAGACTGCCACTGCCATCAGCCTTAATTACATTTAGATGCTAATGTTTTCATCAGTTTGAACTTTCTTGAACAATCCAGGCTTTTGTGATATACTTTACCCTTCTTGTTGCAGGATGACTGTATCAAGCCAGGTGAAAGAACCTGTCTTTCTGCCATTCTGGAGGGTGATTTTTTCAGTCGTTATTTCTATTTTTAAATCCAGTTGTCTATTTACAATCCCAAGTTTTCCAATATATGTTTTCTGTGCATTGTTGCTGACTTTCTTTTTTCCAATTAGCTGCCCATTAACTGTGATGCCTGTTATAAAGAAACAAAATGTGCAATTACAGTACAGATAGATTCTGATCAGGAAATATTAAGGAATGATGTGGAGAAGGAAATTACTATGCATCTGAACCATTTTATAGAATAATTTCCAATCCTTTTACTGGCTACCAATTTACTACTCCGCCTTTCTTTCCTTCAGTCTCTTGCTTGTATTTATTTTCATTTTGGCCTCTCCTGCACACAAAGCTTTAGACCACTGACATAGCAGTTGCATTAGGGAGCATTAGTTAAGTAAGATTCAAGCGGTACATCACTTAAGGAGATGGATGAGCAGAATGCTTCCACTTGGTTTAATGGTTGGGATACTTGATTGGATCCAGGTGCTGGACAGCTTTGGAATGAAATTAAGTGTGTATGCAGAGGTAGGCCCCTTCTTCCCAGGGGTGTTCCTCTATCCTTTGAACAGCCAAAGGGAGAAGGGATTATTCCCCATGCTTATCAATTTAAACCCGTCTGGGATTTTGCAAGCCCCTTGTCCTGTTTTATCTGAATCCACACCACCTCCCTGTAGTTATATGGCATAAGAATTGTGTTTTAGGATGCCTTTGGTCTGATGGACCACTTGTTCTGGGGACAGGAAGGAATTTTTCTTACTGAGGCTAAATGCCTGAGGCCTGGTAGGTTTTGTCACCTTCCTCACAGCAACATGGAGATGCAGTTAGGTTGAATAGGAAAGGGACATAGAAATGTAATGTTAAGAATTGGTAGGAATGTTTACATTATTGTAACTTGAGGCCAGTGTCCAATGCAGATAAAAGGCCAGCCTCCAGAAATAAGAGATACCTGAAGCCTTCACAGACCAAAGTCCTTCTCTCCCCTTGGCTGCGGGGAGCAAGGGAGAATTTACAGAGCAAGCTGAATCTTAGGAGTAGGCAATGGAGAGTCTCTCTTATTTACAGGCTATATGATAGGAGCTCTGTAAGCCCTCACTGGACCCACTTAAATGCCTACTATGGGGATATATGGCAGATAAACTTAACATCAGCTAGGGGTGTTAAGTTATTTATTATTAGTGCCTGCTGCTTATATCCATAATTTATTTTATCATAGAATCATAGAATATTAGAGTTGGAAGGGACCTCAGGAGGTCATCTAGTCCAAACCCCTGCCCAAAGCAGGACTATCCTCAGGTAAATCAACCCGGTGAGGGTTTTGTCAAGCCTCAGCTTAAAAACCTCTAAAGACGAAGATGCCACCACCTCCCTAGGTAACCCATTCCAATGCTTCACCACTCTCCTAGAGAAAAACTTTTTCCTAATGTCCAACCTAGACCTCCTCCACTGCAACTTGAGACCATTGCTCCTTGTTCTGTCATCTGCCACCACTGAAAAGAGCCTAGCTCCATCCTCCCTGGAACCTTCTTTCAGGTAGTTAAAGGCTGCTATTAAATCCCCTCTCATTCTTCTCTTCTGCAGACTAAACAGGCCTTGTTCTTTCAGCCTCTCCTCATAAGTCTTGTGCTCCAGCCCCCTAATCATTTTTGTTGCCCTCCGCTGGACTCTCTCCAACTTGTCCACATCCTTTTTGTAGCAGGGGGCCCAAAACTGGACACAATACTCCAAATGTGGCCTCACCAATGCCGAATAGAGGGAAATAATCACTTCCTGCGATCTGCTGGCAATGCTCTTACTAATGGAGCCCAATATGCCATTAGCCTTCTTGGCAATCAGGGCACACTGCTGACTCCTATCCAGCTTCTTATCTACTGTAACCCCCAGATCCTTTTCTGCAGAACTGCTGCCTAGCTCGTCGGTCCCCAGTCTGTAGCTGTGCATGGGATTATTCCGTCCTAAGTGCAGGACTCTGCACTTGTTCTTGTTGAACCTCATCAGATTTCTTTTGGCCCAATCCTCCAATTTGTTTAGGTCCTTCTGTATCCTATCCCTCCCTTCCTGGGTATCTACCACTCCCCCCATCTTAGTGTCATCTGCAAACTTGCTGAGGGTGCAATCTACCCTCTCTTCTAGATCATTAATGACGATGTTGAACAAAACCGGTCCCAGGACCGACCCCTGGGGCACTCCACTTGTGACCGGCTGCCAGCTAGACATGGAGCCATTGATCACTACTCGTTAAGCCCTTTGCACTAGCCAATTCTATATCCATTTTGTAGTCCATTCATCCAACCCATAATTTTTTTAACTTGCTGATAAGAATACTGTGGGAGACCGTATCAAAAGCTTTGCTAAAGTCAAGGTATATCACATCCACCGCTTTTCCCTCATCCACAGAACCAGTCATCTCTTCATAGAAAGCAATCAGGTTGGTCAGGCACGACTGTCCCTTGGTGAATCCATGTTGACTGCTCCTGATCACCTGCCTCTCTTTTAAGTGCCTTAAAATGGATTCCTTGAGGACCTGCTTCATGATTTTTTCAGGGATTGAGGTAAAGCTGACCGGCCTATTGTTCCCTGTATCCTCTCTCTTCTCTTTCTTGAAGATGGGCACTATATTTGCCTTTTTCCAGTCATCTGGGTCCTCCCCCAATTGCCATGAGCTTTCAAAGATAATAGCCAATGGCTCTGAAATCACATCAACTATCTCCCTCAGCACCCTCGGGTGCATTGCATCTGGCCCCATGGACTTGTGTGTGTCCATTCTTTCTAAATAGCCCTGGACCTGTTCCTTCAGCGCTGCGGGATGTTCACCTCCTCCCCATTCTGTGCCGCCCAGGGCAGTAGTCTGAGAGCTGACCTTGTCTGTGAAGACAGTGGCAAAAAAGGCATTGAGTACCTCAGTTTTCTCCACATCCTCTGTCACTAGGTTGCCTCCCCCATTCCATAAGGGTCCCAGACTTTCCTTAATCTTCCTCTTGTTGCTAACATATCTGTAGAAACCCTTCTTGTTCCCCTTCACATCCCTTGCTAGCTGCAACTCCAATTGCGCTTTGGCCTTCCTGGTTTCATTCCTGCATGTTTGAGCAGTATTTTTATAATCCTCCCTAGTCATCTGACCAAGCTTCCGCTTCTTGTAAGCTTCTTTTTTGTGTTTAAGCTCACCAATTACTTCTTTGTTAAGCCAAGCTGGTCGCCTACCACATTTGCCATTCTTTCTGCACATTGGGATGGTTTGTTCCTGTGCCCTCAATAAAGTTTCTTTAAAATACAGCCAGCCCTCTTGGATTCCTTTCCCCCTCATATTAGCCTCCCAGGGGATCCTGCCCATCAGCTCCCTGAGGGAGTCAAAATCTGCATTTCTGAAGTCCATGGTCTGTATCCTGCTGTTCTCCTTTCTTCCTTTTGTCAGGATCCTGAACTTGACCATCTCATGGTCACTGCTGCCTAGGTTGTCCTCAATCACTTGTGTATCCTATCAAACACATTTTATCTGGAAGTAGATAGGAACTGGGGGTATCACCCACTACCTGTTTTTTCTCAATTCAGAATAAAAATGATTTCTCTTCCATCCCCTCCTGAACTTTTTGCCCTTTTACTTTAGATAAATATAAACTCACCTGTAATAGGGTCATTTACTAGATTTAACACCACATCTGGATTTAAATTGATATTGAAGCAAAGATGGTCTTTTTTCTGTGGCACTTCTATAAGGAAATGTGGATCTCCATCAACTGCAAACATTACAAAGTCTTAGATTAAATGATTTACAAAAGCAGCCTCTCGGTGATAAAAATACAGTAAGTTATGTCTGAGATAATTAGTAGTAATTAGACTCCTCACCCAAAGACATTCATTGGGAGTGCAATAAAGAACAGAATCGATATGAACAAAATCCCAAGCATCTATTGGGAAAATAATACAGCAGGGAACAGATTATCCAACAAGTTCTTAGAATACATTGGAGACAATTTTTTCAGAATTTGGAGAAAACAACTAGGGAAGAAAGGCTGTTCTAGATTTGTTTTTGACAAATAGGGAGGAACTGGTTGAGAATTTGAAAGTGGAAGGTGAAATGTGAAAGTGATCATGAAATGATAAGAGTTCATGATTATAAGGAATGGTAGGAAGGAAAACAGCACAATAAAGATAATGGATTTAAAGAAGGCAGACTTTAGTATGCTCGGAGTTGGTAGGTAAGATCCCATGAGAAGCAAGTCTGATGGGAAAAACAATTTGAGAGAGTTGGCAGTTTTTCAAACTGACATTATTAAGGACACAAGAGCAAACTATCTCACTGCATTTTGACACAATTCTTATTTTGAAAGAATGTTGAAAAGATTTTGGTTTTGTTCCACTGGGGAATGAAAACAATTGTGAAATTTCAAAAGTTGTCAGAAAACAGAATTGTCATTGTCCTCCAGACCTCTCTAGTTCTGATTGCATGGGCACAACAGAATTTTTATAAGGGTCCTGCAGCAGGTTCTTCACATTTCTTAGTTTTCTGTGTGTGTCTCAACTCAGTATTTTACTCTTAATTTTGCAGTTAATTCCCTTTTTGATGCATGTATAGTTGCCATTAATGTTGATGGAAGTTAAGTATATGGGTCAGAGAAAAGGGGGTCAGAGAAGACCCCCTTTGTGTATACAATTATTTTTAAAGACATGTAGTTAGAAAACTATTTTATTGCAAAGAGAATAGAAAGTAAATGTTAGAAGTGTGGTTCTGTTCTTAAAATGTACTTGACTGTAAAAATGGTATTCACGTTTTCCTGTCTTAGTGATTCCAAATCAAGGGTGTACAACTTACAAACAAAATGGTGTATTTTCTAATTGCCGGATTTGCAAAATCAACTTGAGATCTGAGTGTCAAGCAGAGTTCTTTTCAACTTGTATCATTTCATTCTACCAAAACATAAAATTAGGCTGTAAGTTGTGCCTGTGAAACCCCAGACTTCCAAACATGCATTTTGTGATATCTGTAAAACCCCATTGTCTTCAGTGGTATTGCACAGCTGTTACATTGAACATTAGTGTCAAATTCTGTTGAGTATGCACAAGCTGAAATAGAATCTGCAGTTGACTTTCTTTGCTGTTTTGGCTCTCCAGGGGCCACAGGAGTAAAAACAGTGAAACCTTATCCACAGGGGGTAGATATGAATACAAAATAGGAGCAATTAAGTAAGATGGTGTCATTTTACACAGTCACTTTAGAATAGCACTTCAAGGTACATGAATTACATTACAGAGTACAGAAAGCGTGCTATAAGTTGTCTTGCAGTAAGGAAAGTGTTTGCTTTTATTTCCCATTAAAATCTCTATCTTTGGTATCTAAATAGTTTTGAATGACATAAGGATATATTATTCCTGTAGTTTTGATAATGGTCTTATTGTGTTTTCATTGCTGTTAGAAAGGTTTTATGTTACTGTATTCAACGACTTGAATTCATTTTCACAATACCTGAACTATAGGTAACATTAACATTCTCTTAAGAGCATTGTGATGACATCATAGATATGTTCTTGCAAAAGAGAGAACTGTGTATGATTTATAGGTATGTTAAAAAAAATTCAACTTACCAGAGTTAGCCTGTGAAGGGTAACTATGTTGAATAGGAGTATCTGACAATTGCAAAAAAAGAGTGAACTGTTAGGTGAATCAAAATGATTTTAGAACTAACATCTTCTGAAGTTTAAAAGACAGTAGTTTCCCCCCTCCCTACACCTCGTACAAGTTCCATACATGCTTTCTGAAATGGTATTGGACACCATTTTATCTTGTCTACCATTTTCAATACTGTTTCAAGGGATTCCTAGGGTAAAGAGAAAAGATATTCACTGTCACAACCTTAGATACTCTAACTACATTTAAGATACTTAAATCCTGGCTATTCCATTTCTTTTTTAATTGCCTCACTTAGCTCTGAACAGAATTAAAAAGACAGTCAAAGTTTCTCAGAGTTTTCAGTATACATTATTTCCCATTATTCCTGTTCTTGAACACAAAGGTGCTTTTGAGGGATCTTGCAAAGGAAGGTGACCTTGCAAAGGAAGAATAAAAGAATAAAAGATAAGGGATTGTGCACGTGGTATATGTAAAAATTAGTGTTATGGTATAAAATTTCAGTTGCATAATCACATATGAGATAGACCGGGATAAACTAATTTGTACCCCTCTACTTCATAACACATGGAACTTAGAATAGTGGTTAAGATAATGTGGAAGTGATTTGTGTCAAGTTACAGTTAGCACTTGCAATAAAGATTTGTCATGTTTCATATGGCTAGAAAGCTGCAGGAAAAATGTTTACTATTGCCAACTCTCACTATTTTATTGCAAGTCTCAAAATCTTTTGATGTCTTCCAGATGTCTTTCTGGAAGAGATGCTTTAGTCAAACAAATTATTGGACTGAGTACATGGATTACTGGGTGGAAGTCTGTAGCCCGTGTTATACAAAGGGTGAGATTAAATGAACTAATGGGCCCTTCTGGCCTTAAAAATCTATGAGTCTATGATTTATGAATAAATAATTTTCTTCTTAAAACCCCAGCTCCTGGATTCATGTGTTTACATGAAAATCTCAGCTTTCATTAAAAAAACAGTTTCCAATTGTCTTTGTTGTAGGGAAAATTTTTTAAAGAAAAAGTTAGCTCTTAATGTGAACCACATCAAAAGGCACATAAAAAAAATCCAAAATGTATTATTTTTAAAATCTCATGATTTTTAACTCTTGGGATTGGCAATTCTGACTTTCTTCAGAGGACAGAATTGGAGAAGGGCCAAAGTTGAAAGGAAGTTATTACTAACAGTAGTACTAGCTACTACTAACTATTACTGTCTGTACTTTGGATAGCTGATAAAATAATGCCAGAATTAAATTAAGAGCTTGCCTATACACAAAATTATACCACTTTTTACTTTAAAATGTGATTTTAAACAGTTTAAATGGCTGCATGGAAACCTATTTCTGTTTAAACCAATCTTATTTCAGTTTCATTTAAATCAGTTACAAAAAGGTTTATACCACAATCAGAGTGTCCATACTGGGGTTCATTTTAACTAAGGGTATATCTACACCTAAAATACTCAAGTGGCACAGCTGCAGCCTCTGCAGCTGCACCAATATAGTGCTTCAGTGTAGACATTTACTGCAGCGACAGAAGATCCCCTCCTGTCACTTTAAATGATCCACCTCCCCAGAACAGGCAAACTGGAGAAAAAGAAGCCTGCTGTCTGGTGGACCAAAAAGGAAAATCTGTACATGGTAGAGCAGACTCAGGATGATCAAAGTGACGCCCAGTCACAAGCAGAACTTGCCAATCCATGTCTTGTCCATGGCAATTGGCTCACATGAATACTGGGTAACCCCACTGTTGGAAGGTAAACCTGTATGCATGGAACTGGACACTGGCACAGCAGTTTCATTGGTCTCAGACACTGTATAAAGAGAAGCTAAAGAATCTTCCACTTAAGCCAACAAAAACTGTTCTGAAGATGTACAATGCAGAAGCTGTAGCCAAGTTGGGCACCACTGATGTTAAGGTGGAGCTCAATGGACAGATTGCTAAATTGCCATTGTTTGAGGTGGAAGGCAATTACCCAGCCTTAATGGGAAGGTCATGGCATAGGAAGATCCAGCTGAATTGGGCAGAAGTGTGCAAGATGGCTAAAGAAGAAACAGGTCTGACAGATGTATTAAAGAAACATGCTTCTGTTTTTGGAGAGAACCTGGGAAGTATGAAGGGAATCACTGTGAAATTGAAGATTAAGCCTGACAGCCAATCAAAATGTTTGAAAACCAGAACAGTGCCATATGTCATCAGGCCAAAAGTTGAAGCGGACCTGAAGCACCTGGTCAAAAATGGAATCCTAGTACCAGTTATCCACAGCCAATGGGCAACCCCAATCATTCCAGTATTAAAGAAAGATGGCTCCATTTGGATTTGTGGGGATTTTAAAGTCACTGTCAACCCAGTGTTCTGTGCAGAGCAATACCCTCTTCCCCACATCAATGACCTATTTGATGGCTTGGCTGGTGGCCAAAAGTTCAGCGAGATTGAGCTGTTGACTATCATGGCACATAAAGGGCTGTATCGATACTGTCACTTGCCCTTTGGAATAACATCTGCTCCAGCTTTGTTCCAGAGGGCTATGGACCAGATCTTAAGTGACTTGCCAGGAGTCCAGTGCTATCTTGATGACAACCTGATCATTGGCAAGAATGAGGAGGCTCACCTTAGCAACTAGGAGGCTGCCCTACAAAGACTGGAAGAGTATGCCCTACAAGTCTGCAAAGATGAACGTGAATTCTTCCAGCCCTCTGTTGAATATTTGGAACATATCATAGATGCTACTGGCCTTTGTAAGGCTCCTGCAAAGGCCTATTGTGGAAGTTCCACCTCCTCAAAATGTAAGCCAATTTTCCTTTTTTTAGGGCTATTGAACTATTATGGAAAGTTTAATCCACAGTTAGCAACACTCCTAAAACCACTACCTGAACTCCTTGGCCAGAACAAGCTCTGGAAGTGGACTGAAGCCTGTGATGTTGCATTTAAACAAGACTAAACACGCATTGCTACATTCAGAAGTTCTAACACATTTTGATCCGTCCTTACCCCTACAGTTGGCCTGTGATGTCTCCCCATATGGAGTGGAAGTGGTCATGTCACATATTATGCCTTCGGGAGAGGAAAGACCCATTGCTTTTGCCTCATGCACCATAAGCGAAGCAGAAACTATGCCCAAATCAAATGTGAAGCACTGGGAATAGTTTTCAGAATTCAGAAATTTTACCTGTACCTGTTTGAATAGAAGTTCACACTTCTCACCGAGCATCAACCTCAAACATCAATTTTTGGACCACACACAGGCATTCTGCCATTGGCTGCTAATTGTATGCAATGATGGGCATTGTGCTTTCCGCACACACATATGAGCAAATATCGGAAATCCACTCTGCACTGCAACCAGATGGTCTCTCAAGGCTGCATTTATCAGTTAAGCATGAAGATATTGATTAGAAAGAAATCTACTTTGAACAGGGAGGGAACACACCCATCACTGCTACTCAAGTAAAGAAGACAACTCGTGTTTATAAAGAACTGTCCCAAATTATGAACCTAGTGATGAATGGAACATCTCTATGGGACTCTCAGGTCTCACTCAACCTTCTTCCCTACATGTCCAGGAGGATGGAGTTATCAATCCATTCTGGTTGCTTGTTGTGGGGGATGTGCGTCAGTATTCCACCACTACTGAGATCACAGATGTTAGAACAGCTACATTCAGGTCACTGTGTAACAGTGTACAGTAACCCTGTAACAGTGACACACATCAGCCTTAGATGTTGCATATTCAACCACATTCCTTTTGTATCTGCCCATAAGAGGCCAGATATCAGAATGTACTTATTCAGCTGGAGTAACTTTCTGATGGCAGGACCTGCATGTTACTACAACTGAGATTCCAACTGGAATCCTAGCATAAACAGTAGCTCTGCTAGGTCACCTAATAAGGGACTGTCTCCCTCTGGACTGTGAGAAGTTGTTCCCTTCACAGATGACCAATAGCACCATTCAGAAGAGCTCAGTTTTGCAGGACAACCTACAGGGGGAAGCACAACGTCATCTTGTGCATGATTAGCAGAAGACACAGAAAATTATTTTGTTTTTCTTGGCAGCGTATAATACTTGTTTTGTCCTTACTCTTGGCTGTATCTGTCTCCCTCTCTTTTAAAAGTTCTAGCACCACAGCAGATGAGAAAAAGTGACATTTGGCAGGGAGATAGTCCTTACCAGAGAAGAGGTACCTTTCTCTGTTCCAGTGAAACCTGACTTTGATTTCAGAGTTATGGAGTTTTAAAATTGTAGGTGATATGTGCACGTCAGGTTTTAAACAAGTTCTCCTCCCCCAGTGATAATGCTTTTTAAAAAATTGTTTCCCAGTGTTTTAAATGAAAGAAAATGGCCCTACAAATAGCTAATTTAGTGAGCCACACCTTATTAAGTGGAAGAGGACTCGAGTTCTAAAGGAGCCCAGAATCTTTGAAAATTTTACACACCATGCTAATGAATGTCAAAGGGACAAACAACCCAGAGCCCCAAATTTGTGTGCCTATATTATTAATTGAAAACTTATACATAATGAATATATTTTAAGAAACCAGGCTTTGCTTGAATGATTGGTGAATGTAAAATAAAAGAGTAAACACATCAGATAATTTATTCACAATGAATTATCTCACCAGCTCTAGATAAATGATCTCAGATTAAATTATGAAGCAAAACTATGAAAATATCTCTACCTTCTACTGGTTTATCAGCAATTGCTTCTTCATCTTCATTGTCTTCTGGTTTTGTTACCACCATGGATGTGAGAGGTGTCACAAATTTGTATTTCAGAGAGAGCTCCAGAGCTTTTGCTGTAAGATTTCCCCGTTTTTCTGCTTGAGCTGAAATGCTGAATGCAGGAACAGAATCAGAACAGCAACTTTTTAGAAACTTTCAACAAAGCCAAGACATTAAACACTGTATTATATTTTTCTGCATAAGAGCAACATTCTCTTCTGAAATCAGCCATAACCATTGAACTTCTGTCTTTTTCATTCATTGGTTATGTCTTATTACTTTAAATGTTATTATTAGAAATACTACTTGGATCTTATGAAGTATTACAAAAGCTTTTTATTCTGCAAGTACATTAGTCTCAGCACCCAATGCTGAAGTAAACAATTTGGTGTATTTGTATGTTAATAGTAGTTACCATTGTCTTTTAGTGGTGAAAAAGATCCCTGTCTGAATTTTCTAGTCCAGGCACAAAGCCACCAGCAGCTACTGAGTTGTTTTCCAGTCCTCTGGAACTTCTCCAGTTTTCCAAGGTTTATTGAAAAATAACATTAACAGTCCAGAGATTTCCTCAGAAAGCTCTTTTAAAACTCTCTGATGCAGGTTATCCCACCACGTTGATTTTAAAATATCTAGCTGTAGGAGCGGCTGTTTAACATCCTCTTGAATTAGTGTTGGAAGGGAAAGAATTTCATCATTTGATATGGCTATATTGTCTGTTTTTTCCACAGATACAGAACAGATATAATGCAGAAATGGTCAATAATTATCAACTATTTTACAATCTCCATATATTAATGGACCAATATCATTGTTAGGATTAATTTTGTTCCTCATATACCTAAAAACTTCATCTTATCCTTAACTCCATTGGCCATACATTTTTCTGTGTGTCCTTTTGCTTTTCTTATCACTTTTCTTAAAATTCCTAGCTTTTGATTTCTAGTCATTACTACCAACTTCCACTTTTTTCCATTTGTATTATTTTATTTATCTATATCTATATAGAAGGATATATAGATAACTATAGAGAAAGAGAGAGTGTGAGAGTGCGTATGCAGCTTTCATTTCTAAGCCATGAGGGATATTTTTAGGTAGTGTGGCCTTCTTTCTTAATTGTGGGTTTGTGGCTTTTGGGGCAGCTAGTAAAATGTTCTTAAACAGATCTCATTATCATTCAAATTTTTTCTGTTTAAATTCTCTCCCCCAATTGACTTGGCTCATAATTGTTTTCAGCTTTGTGAAAATAGCCCTTTTAAAACAACAAGTATGTATATTACCCCCCACTACAGAAAGGATGTGGACAAGTTGGAGAGAGTCCAGCGGAAGGCAACAAAAATGATTAGGGGGCTGGAGCACAAGACTTATGAGGAGAGGCAGAGGGAACTAGGCTTGTTTAGTCTGCAAAAGAGAAGAATGAGGGGGGATTTCATAGCAGCCTTTAACTACCTGAAAGCTGGTTCCAGGGAAGATGGAGCTAGGCTGTTCTCAATGGTAGTAGATGACAGAACAAGGAGCAATGGTTGCAGTGGGGGAGGTCTAGGTTGGACAGTAGGAAAAAGATTTTCACTAGGAGGGTGGTGAAGCACTGGAATGGGTTACCTAGGGAGGTGGTGGAATCTCCATCTTTAGAGTTTTTTAAGCTGCGGCTTGACAAAGCCCTGGCTGGGATGATTTAGCTGAGGTTAGTCCTGCTTTGAGCAGGGGGTGTGACTAGATGACCTCCTGAGGTTCCTTCCAACTCTAATATTCTATGATTACTGGTTTAGATGTTATTCTCTTTGCACATAACAAATGTAATCAAGTCATGATCACTTATCTAATTTACCACTTATTTTGAGTTTTGTGATTAGTTTCTCTTTATTTGTCAAGATAAGATCTAATATAGAATTCCTGTGAGTTGAAGGCAACCCTTTCAGTTAGTATAGGCTCAAGTCAGTGCAGATTAATGTTCAGGTCCAATGCAAATCCTTCCATAGTCAAGTAATTATAATATTTTGATGGGTTACAACACAAAGGTTGAAGTCCAGTAAAGGGCAGTACTACACATACACACATGTTCACCAGAGACTTTACAGACTGTCTGTAGATGATACTCTATAAAAATAATTTTCCTACAAAAATTAGTGTTTCTTTGCATTTTCTAGCAGGCTGTTGATTGCATACATCTAACAGCTTATTTAAAAGAAAGTCTACTGGGTCTTTTTATGTGGTTCTTAACCTGAATAGAAAGACTCACTTTGAATTAAATATGTATACTGGTCTAAAGAGCACACATCATTGATTTATTTATAACAGTTTTTCTGCAACAACATTTAAAAATCTATGGAAAAATCAGGGTTACTTACCAGTAACTGTTGTTCTTTTAGATGTGTTGCTCATATCCATTCCAGAATAAGTGAGTGCATGCCACTATGCACGGGTTCCTGGAACTTTTTTCCCCTTAGTAGACTCCGTAGGGTTGGCTCAGGTGCCCCCTGGAGTGTTGTGTGCATGCCGCGGCATACGAGGCACAGCCAACCCTACACCCCCTCACTCCCTTCTTTCTGCCAACACCGACAGCGGGGCTGAAGGGTGGGTGTGGAATGGATATGAGCAACACATCTCAAAGAACAACAGTTACTCGTAAATAACCCTGTTTTCTCCTTCAAGTGGATTGCTCATATCCATTCCAGTATAGGTGATTACAAAGCCGTACCCTGGAGGTGGGTAGGAGTTACCGGTGAGCTGCTTTCAGCATGGCTCTGCCGAATCCCACATACTCTGTTGCCTGCTGGGCAATGGCACTTGAGCTCTGGTTGAGTGCGCTATGATGCTTGAAAGCGGCACCTTTGCCTGCTCGTAGACGAACTTGATGTAGGACGTAATCCATGAGGAGATGTGCTGGGTGGAGATAATGAGCCTTTCATCTGGTCCACCACTGCAACAAAGAGCTGGGTCGATTTCCGGAACGGCTTTGTACATTTGATGTAGGAAGTCAGGGCTTGTATGTGTCCAGCGAATGCCATCTCCTCTCCTCCTCCAAGCTGTGTGGGTTGGGAAACATGAGGAGAAAAATATCTTGATTACAATGAAACTAGGAAACCACCTTGGATAGGGAGGCCGGATGCGGCCTGAGCTGGACCTTGTTCTTATAGAATACAGTATGAGGGGCTCCGAGGTCCAGATCTTAATTTCGGAGACCCTCCTAGGTGAGGTAACAGCCACCAGGAAGGCTATCTTCCATGAAAGCATGAGCTGGGGGCATGAAGTCATGGGATCAAAAAGTGGGGGGCCCCGTGGGTCTCGAGAGGGCCAGGTGGGGATCCCAGGGAGGCACTGGATCATGTACCTGCAGATAAAGCCTCTCCTGCTGCCAAGCAAGATTTGTTGGGCCTGCACCAATCAGGCTCTCTCTCTCCCTCCATCAGCCACAGTGCCTCCAGGCTATGAGATGTGGAGAGTCCAGGTTCGGGTGCAACAGGCAGCTATGGTCCTGGAAGGGAAGGTTGTGCCGCCTCAGAAGCTGCATGGGCAGGGCAATCGAGCGGTCCAGCAGCATGCTGAACCAGTACTGCCTCGGCCAGGCTGGAGCAATGAGTAAGATGTCCGCCCTGTCCCATGTTACTTCCAAGCAGGACATTGGGCCGGATCAGAATGGGTGGAAATGTGTACATGACGGTCCCTGTTCAGTCGAAGAGGAACGCTTCAGAAATCGACCTGGTCTTGTGATCCCAGAGCGAGCAGAGCCTTGAGCACTTTGCATTCCAGGCTGATGTGAATAGGTCCAGTTGGGGAACACCCCCCTTTTGGGAGACCGTAGACACTATCTACGGGTGCCACGACCAGTTGCAGTGGGGTAGAAATGACCTGCTAAGGCGAGCCACCTCGTCACTCCTCACTCCCAGGAGATGAGAGGCAGTTAAGTGGAAATTGTACCTCACTGCCAAATCTCATGGGTGGATAGCTTCCTCACAGACGCCAGGGAGCGCACTCCTCCCTGCCTATTTATGTACAACAAAGCTGTGGTGCTGTCCATCCACATCTGCATCAGTCTGCCTGTCAGGCAGTGGAGGAACACCCTGCACGCTAGGTGAATAGCCCTCAGCTTCTTCCAGTGTAGGAAGGCTAGGGCGGGAGGGGAAACTATGACCAGCTGATTCAGTGGGTGGCTGCTTAGCATGTATACTGAGGCCAACCATGCCTGAAGCGATCTGAGCCTCCAGCGAGCTGGTCTCAGTACATAGGTATAGGCTGCCATGTGGCTAACAGCTGAAGGCAGTGCCTGGCTATTGTCATGGGCATTGGTGCAGCTAGGAGATGATATAGACCATCGCCTTGAGACTTGGCTGAGGCAGGAAGTCTCTGGCCTGGAAAGCATCCCAGATGGCCCCAGTGAATTCTATGTATTGCATATTCTACTTGGGTTAGTAGGGACTTCTGCTCATTTATGAGCTGTCCCAGCCTGCTGCACTTGTCGCAAGTGAGGGTCCTGGTCTCCTGCACTTGAGGCCTGGACCTGCCCCATATCAGCCAATCAACCCGGTAAGGGAATATTTGCACACCCTTATGTCTCAGGTGGGCAGCCGCTATCACCATGCATGAAGCGGAGTAAGTGCCTGATGCTGGGAAGGATGAGCACCTGAAGCATGTGTCCTTGAGGTTGAGAGTGACACACCAGTCTCCTGGGTCTGGAGAAAGGATGATGGAGGCTAGGGAAAACCATGTGAAACCTGAGTCATTTGATGTGTTGTTTAGCCAATGCAGGTTAAACATAGGTCTCAGATGTTCCCTTGCGTTGGGGGTGAAGAAGTACTTTGGGTAGGACCTCTTCCTCCTTTTGCCTTGAGGAACCATACCAGTGCTTCTATGATGAGGAGGGTGTCCACCTCCTGCAAGAGGAGTTACTTGTGAGAGGGGTCTCTGAAGAGGGACAAAGGGGAAAGGCTTGGGGGACAGCATCATTTGCTGCTTCAGGCAGATGTGAACTAGGGATGGCTCATACCCATTGAAACTTGAGTCCACACCTAAACCACCCGGCCCGCCTGGTGAACTTCAGAAAAGGGCGGGCAGATCCAAGAGAGCAGTAGGGGCGCCACCCTCAGGCATGCCACCACCAGGGCAGGAGCGAACCTGCAGCTCCTACAGGCCGGTAAAGAGGCTTTGGACTACAGAGGAAGCCCCATACGATTGCCCATCTGGGGTGCCCCTTATGCCTGTCCCTACTTCTATAGGGTTGGAAGGGCCTATCAGAAGCCTTGGCTGCTGTTGCACCTGGGGCAGTGACTGCTGCCTGGAGAACCGGGGCATGTACAGGCCCAGAGAGCAAAGCATGGCCCTGGTGTCCTTCAGACTGTGCAGCTTACAGTGGTCTGGTCAGAGAAGTGGTCCAACCCATCGAAGGACAGGTCCAAGGATTGCAGCCACGAGTACCTCCTCATGGAAATGGTGGCGTCTATGGCCGTACCTGCCCAGTCAGCAGCGTCACCGGGCGTCTGGAGCGCTGCCCTAGCCACCGTGATTCCCTCATCCAGGACAGTGGTGAAGTCTGTGGCCTGGTCCTGGGCAGGGTCTCAACAAACCACCTGAGGGAGTTCCACAAAATAAATTTATATCTCCCCAGGAGGGACTAATGGTTGGCAATCCTGAACTGCAGGGTTGCCGTGGAATAAATCTTTCTCCCGAACAAATCCAGCTTTTGCTGACTTTGTTCTTGGGAGTGGAACCAGGCTGACCTTGCCTGTCCCATTAGTCAGCTGCATAAGCTGAGAGCACAGCACCAGGGTTCCCGAGGCTGAGTGAGTGAACAAATACTCGAACCCTTGGACCAGGACATAGTACTTCCTCCCAGCCACCTTTAACGTAGAGGCGACTGAGGAAGGGGTTTTCCACAAGACCTTAGCAATTTTGAGAGCCCTATTGTAGACAGGTAGGGCTACTCTCGCTGGGGTAGCCACCGCCAGTACATTGAAGAGGGTATAATTGGTTTCACTAATTCCTTGACTGCCAGCCCCGAGTTAGAGGCCACCCTCTTGAGCAGCTCCTGGTGCGCCCTGAAATTCTCCAGTGACACCATGTGGTCCCAGGAGACTGCTTCTCCCGGGGAGGAGGAAGAGGACTGCCAAGGTACGTCCTGCGGGTGCTCCCTTGCATGCCAAAGGAATGCACCCATAGAGAGTCCCTCCATGGGGTCCGACTCCTCGTCTGAGGAGCAGTGGCCATAGGACTTCTCCTGTGTCAGGAGCATGGACTGCATCCCTGCTGACAGGGTGGGTGGGGGCCCTGGTTCCATTTGGATGCCCATGGGGGCCAATAAAGCCATTGTTGTGGCCATTGTCCTTGGGGCCAAATCCGGGCTGACTGTGCCACCTGCTGTGACGCTTGTGTCCCAAGACACTAGACGGGTGATGCCATGGCCACCCCCTATCCCAGGCACCATGCCCTGCCAAGGACTGTCCTCTCAATGCCTCCGACATGGAGGACAACGAGGACCACCTTTCTCTGCCACCACAAGCGGTGCCGACAGATGGAGGCACTCTCCAAAGAACTCTCAGTATTAGAGAGCCATCTCAGTACCGAGGACTCTGCGGTGCCACTTGCCCCTTGGTAATTGGGCCCAGCGCTGCTCTGGACTCTGCGGTGCTGAGCCTGGCTCCAGAGACCGGGTTCCACGTCGGGACTGCGCAGTGCAGGGTATTTGCGTGGTGACGGGGTTCCGCACTGCCTCGGTTTGGGTGGACCCCTCGGTGCTGAGGCCTTCAACAGTAAACGGGTTCTGCATCACCTGCAGTGTGGGCAAACTCCACGGTGCCAGGAATGCATGGTAGGAGCTGTCTGAGCACTGCCTGGCGGCCCTCGACTGGTGCCGCCTCTTGGCTCATGCTGCTTCCAGTGCCAGGAACAAACATCGGCGCTGAAAGGGGGACTCTGCATCCTGAGTCGAAGCAGGCTGGCTCGACAATGCTGACCTGGAGTGACTCCTGGTCCTCTTCACTCTACTCCCAGTGACTGTCTGGCAGGAGATCTTCCCCCCCATACTGGGGGTCTTCACTGCCCCTTGGGAGGAGCCAACGCGGGCTTGCCCTGGGACACCGGCCCCTTCTCCCTCAGCAGAGGGGGGTGGGCAGAGGTGGCATAAGCAGGCTGACAAGGCTCTTGCTGCCTGAAGCCTCCAGTGTCAACGGCATTGGCAGGGGCACTCTCCCATTCCCAGGAGTTGGGGGTGGCTCCCTGCTCAGAGATGCAGACACTGGAGAAGACTTAACAGGCTGTGGCTGGTGCATCTCTGCACAAGACCCTGCCCGTACCCACGGTGCAGGGGAGTGTCCACACTCCACATGCTGCCTCCTCCTCTTCAGCGCTGGGGTCTGTTGCTCAGTGCCGAGCCAAGCCTGGTGCCAGTGGTGCGCTCTGCACCAAGGTGATGCTCGGTGCCGTGGAGTGGAACAGCTCAGCGGTGGAGCGCTGCTTCCATGAGCAGGGCTTGATGTTCGATTTAAAAGCCCTGTAGATCTTGCAGTTCTTCCTAAAGCCATTTAGTGGCAAAATTATTTATTACATTCTAAACTGATTCTATTCTTAAATGAATAATTTGTTTGGCTTTGGAAGACTAATAATCAAGTAAAGACCTTGCTGCTCTAATTGTAGCCTCATTCAGAATCTGATTTAGGCACATACATGAATACGTGGCCAGTTATAGAGCAGCTCTGAGTTTCTAACTAGATTTAGACCCTTATTCTTTAGAGTCAGTAGGGAATAGGAAACTGCAAAGAGGAATGGGTGAGCAGAGAAGGGTATGTGCTGAACATTGTACTATGAGAAATGGCATTAATGGAGCTCAGGTACTTCCTGCCCACCCCACAAGATAGTGATGCTTACACAAAGCATCTGTGCAGGAAAAGGAGGTTCTAAAACAGGAGGACAATGTGGGCCTTCATAAAGGTGTAGGTTGATGCTAGGCACCCTCCCTACACTGCTCAAAACCCAGATTACAAGGTTCACATGGCTCCATTCACTTAGGTCGCTGATCTTTGTGGAGTTGTGCCATTCCTTAGTGCCATTTGACAACTATGGGGGATGGAAATAAAGCACTAAAATTCATGGGGGTGGAAAAAAAGGGAAGGGTAGATACAGGACTTATATTCATGGTATACACTCACTGCAATTAAAATGAGTGATACGCACAGTCATGCAGAATTTGTCCCACATGAAGAGAAATAAAATGATCCAAGTCCATTTCCACTGGAATGCAGAGCAAATTGGTGAAAGTCATGTGGGGAGAAGGGTGAGGGGGGAATTCCTTGTCATTTTATTAGGAAGAATTTAAGTGCTGGAGAAAAAGGTCAGCTTGAAAGCCTGAAGTATTCTATTTATCCACAGAAGGATAAGGCACATGTGGCAATATGAATATAAGCTTTCCTATGCTGTCCTTCAAATGTTCCACAGCCCTGATCTGAATGGACTACTTCAAAAGATGAGAGAATTGTTCAGTTTCCATAGTCCATAGAGTCCTTTGCCCGTCTCCTGCTTTAATGGGTTTCATGATGTGGACACGTCTACTGAGAACTTAAACAACTCATATCACATCAACCAATAGTTATCTGATAGTAACAAGCTTTGGTCAATACCAATGCACACAATGATTTTAACTGTATACTTTTAAAAATATATATCTAGTTACCATTTTTCCAGTAATTGTTGGATGGTGAGGTAGGCCCAGAGCCTCTCAATGTAATTCCCAAATATGTATTCCTGTTCTTGGAGAGCTTTAGCTGTTTCTTCAATATCTACTTGTTCAGTAAATGTCACATCATTGCTTGCCTGTTAGGAATTGAGAAGCTGCTGTTTACAAAAATTAAAATTATATCACCACTGCATAAATGTATTTCAATTAGGGGTGTAGTTTTTATGTACAGAAATGCAGCAATTAACAAACGGTATCTATTAACTTGCATTTAATTACCCTGACTAGATACAGTCAGAAAGAAATTACTTTCCCCATTATAGACTAAGACAAGAAATTTTGGTGTGGCTTTGGGCACCTCTATTTGGGCACATGCTATGCTCTGACACAAACATACATACTCTGGAACACCTCAGTGTTTTTATTAATCCATGTTCAAATTACGGGAACAGCCAACTGGCATTACCTCAGTGTTACCACACCAGATAATGCAATAACATCACACTTAATTTAGATCAAATATGAAACAATGGGGTTATTGAGATATTTAAGTGGGTAATCAGACTTCGTTTTCAATCAACGGCATACAAGAGCATGAAGATTTAATCTCCTTTTCACTAGTTCATAGTAATTAATCTCATTAATCTCAAAGTGCGATGCTTTTAAATGACTACGTCCCAAAAGTACTGAAACACTCAACTGCCATTATGGGATGTTTGGTGAGAGTTAGAACCCCTCTATCAGATCAAATACAATTGATTTATTTATCAGTGAGGAAATGGTGGCACTCGCAACCCTCCACATATAGAGAGACATACTGCTGTGTAACTGGTGCCATTTGATAGCCTGTCTATCATTTTGCCAGGAGGTAAAAATCTCAGAAGAAAAAAAAGTCATTTACTTTCAAAGGGACTTTCACTTTTAAATAAATTAAGTAATTTTGCAAGTTTACCCATTACCTGTATGGTAAGCATAGAAATCAGGGTTACTAACCAGTAACTGTTGTTCTTCGAGATGTGTTGCTCATATCCATTCCAATATAGGTGAATGCATGCCACTGTGCATGAGTTCCCGGAACTCTTTTCCCCTTAGCAGACCTCGTAGGGTCAGCTCAGGCGCCCCCTGGAGTACTGCACTCATGCCACGGTACATAAGGCACCGCCGACCCTACGGCCCCCCAGTCCCTTCTTTCTGCCAACTCCGACAGTGGGGACAGAGGATGGGTGTGGAATGAATATGAGCAACATATCTTGAAGAACAACAGTTACTGGTAAGTAAACCTGTTTTCTCCTTTGAGTGATTGCTCATATCCATTCCAATATAGGTCATTACAAAGCAATACCTTGGAGGTGGGTAAGAATTACCGGTGAGCTGCCCACAGCATGGCTCTGCCAAATCCGGCGTCCTCCCTTGCCTGCTGGATGATGGCGTAGTGGGACGTGAAAATGTGCATCGATGACCAGGGTGGCAGCTTTGCAGATGTCCTGTAGGGGCACTTTCTCCAGGAAGGCTGCCAACGAGGCCTGGGCTCTGGTTGAGTGCGCTGTGATGATCCCTGGGAGTGGTATGCTCACCAGCTCATAGCAGCACTTGTTGCAGGAGGTGATCCACTTGGAGATGTGCTGGGTGGAGACGGAGGAACCTTTGATCCAGTCCACCACTGCGACGAAGATCTGCATTGTCTTCCGAAAGGGTCTCATCCTGTCGATGTAGTGGGCGAGGACTTGCCTCACATCCAGGGGGTGCCACCTCCACTCCTCCTCTGAATCATGTGGTTTGGGAAAAGACATGGGGAGGAAGATAGCCTTTCATTATAATGAAACGGGGAGACCACTTTGGCAGGAAGGCTGGGTGGGGTCTCAGCTGCACCTTATCTTTAAAGAAGAACATGTAGGGGGGCTCCGAGGTCAAAGCTCTAATCTTGGAAACCCTTCTAGCAACTAGGAAGGCTACCTTCCGGGCGAGGATGAGCAGAGGGCATGAAGTCATGGGCTCAAAGGAGTACCCCATTAGTCTGGAGAGGACCAGGTTAAGATCCCAGGGAGGCACCAGGTCATGGACCTGTGGATATAGCCTCTCCACCCTCTTGAGGAACCTCACTGACATGGGGTGGGAGAACAGGGAACTCCCCTCTAGCAGCTGATGGAAGGGCAAAATAGCCACCAGGTGGACCTTCAGGAATGCTAGGGCCAGGCCTTAGAGTTTCAGCTGTAGCAGGTACTCCAGGATGGCCTGAATAGGGGAGAGACTTGGTGGGATACCCTGGGACTCCGCCCAGCAGGAAAACTGTCTCCACTTGGCCCTGTACACGGCCTGTGTTGAACGTTTTCTGCTGCCCAGCAGAATTTATTGGACCTGCGCTGAGCAGGCTCTCTCTCCCTCAATCAGCCACAGAGTTTCCAGGCCATCAGGTGCAGGGAGTCCAGGTTCGGGTACAGCAGGCAACCATGGTCATGGGAAAGCAGGTCGTGCCGTCCCAGGATCTCCACTGGAGTGGTGATCAAGAGATCCAGGAGCATGCTGTACCAGTGCATCCTGGGCCAGGCTGGGGCAATGAGTATCATGTCTGCTCCGTCCCTCTTGATTTCCAAGAGGACCTTAGGAAGGAGCGGGATGAGGGGAAACATGCACATGAGGGTCCCCTTCCATTCAATGAGGAACATTTGGATATTGAGCCCAGCTCACAACCCCAGAGTGAGCAAAACCTCGGGCACTTCTTGCTCCAGGATGATGAGAACAGATCCAGTTGGGGAACATCCT
Organism: Mesoclemmys tuberculata; assembly: GCA_007922155.1. Lineage (NCBI taxonomy): Eukaryota > Metazoa > Chordata > Testudines > Chelidae > Mesoclemmys > Mesoclemmys tuberculata. Next base: position 6,511,963 of record ML677085.1, read on the forward strand.
ACTTGCGGAAGATGAAAACCAGTACCTCTGGATAGAGTGACCAGTCATGACGGGGTAGGAACGACCTGCTGAGGCGGTCTGCTTCATCATTTCTGACCCCCGGGAGGTGAGAGGCAGATAAATGAAAGTCGTGCCTCACTGCAAAATCTCAAAGTTGAACAGCCTCTTGGCACAGAGTCGATGACCATGCCTCCCCTGTCTGTTGATATAAAACATGGCTGTGGTATTGTCCGTCAGCACCTGTACCACTCTGCCCATTAGGAACCTGAGGAACACCTTGCACGCCAGTCTGATGGCCCTGAGCTCTTTTACATTGATATGGATGTTCCTCTCCTCCTCCGACCAGAGTCCCTGAGTGTTCAGATTGGCACTGATGTGATTGGCACTGATGTGATTGGCACGTCCAAGGCATCGGAGATCAGGATGACCGACGGGGCCAGATCCCTGATGGGGACGCCCTTCAACACTGCCCCAGGGCTCCTCCACCAATTCAGGGAGCCCAGAACTGAAGTGGGGACTGTGAGCACCCTGTTCAAGGGGTGCCTGCTGAGCACATACACTGAGGCCAGCCATGTCTGGAATGGCCTGAGCTTGAGGCGAGCCAGCCTCACCCCATACATGCAAGCTGCCATGTGTCCCAAAGCTGTAGGCAGTGCCTGGCTGTTCTCATGGGGCACCGATGCAGCTGGGCAAGGATCACAGCCATTTTGAACTGAGGTTGTAGGAGGAAGGCTCTGGCCCCTGCAGAATCCAGGGTGGCCCCTATGAACTCTATTTGCTGCACTGGGGACAGCATTGACTTCTGCTCATTTATGAGCAGGCCCAGTCTGTTGGATGTGGCACAGGTAAGGGATACACTGTCCTGCACGTGGGCCCTGAACTTGCCCCTTATTAATCAGTCATCCAGGTAAGGGAAAATCTGGACCCCCCGCCACCTCAGATGGGCCACCACCACCGCCATGCACTTGGTGAACACCCTGGGGGCAGAAGAGAGGCTAAAGGGCAAGGCCGTAAATTGGTAGTGGGAACCAGCTACCTTGAAATGGAGAAAGTGCCTGTGGCTGGGAAGGATCGACACGTGGAAGAATGTATCCTTCAAATCGAGGGCAGCAAACCAATCCCCTGGCTCCAGAGCAGGGATAATAGAGGCTAGGGAGACCATGTGGAACCTGAGTCATTTTATGAATTTGTTCAGATGATGTAGGTCCAATATGGGCCTCAGGCCCCCCTTTGCTTTCGGGATGAGGAAGTATCTGGTATAAAATCATCTCCCTATTTCTTGCTGGGGAAGCAATTCCACCACCCTCAGGTCGAGGAGATTGTTTACCTCCTGTAAGAGGAGTTGCTTGTGAGAAGGGTCCCTGAAGAGGGATGGGGGGAGGGGAGGAGGTTGTTTGGAGGAAAGGCTGAGAACTGAAGGGCATACACTCGGAGAACTATTCTGAGGACCCAGTGGTCTGATGTAATTCCCGCCCATTCTGCGAAGAAGGGCTGCTGCCTATCCAGGAAGGGTTGGGATGGATTCAGAGGCAAACCAGGAGTGCCATCCTCGGGCACACTGTCAAAACTGGCCTTTTTTGTTGCCAGACCCCTTTGGGTCCCTTGCTGAGGCCCGGAGGATGAGCTAGGCCTATTGCGCCTGCTGTACCCCTTGCTCCTATCTCTGCCCCTGCTGGGCTGATAGGGTCTAGGTGGTGGCCTAGATTGTTGTTGTCGAGGCTGCTGCCAAAACTGGCTCCTGGAGGCCTGGGGCGAATAGAGGCCCAAGGAACACAGCATGGCTCGCTTCTCATCTGTCTTGCCCAAGAACAGGGCCGTCCCATCAAAAGGGAGGTCCTGTATGGACTGCTGCACCTCCTGGGATAGCCCCAAGGACTGCAGCCACGAACACTGCTAATAGCAACCGTGGATGCCATAGTCCTGCTGGCAGTGTCTGCGGCATCACTAGCTGACTGAAGTGCCGCCCCTGCCACAGTCAGCCCTTCCTCCAGCACCGTGGCAAAGTCTGCCACCTGGTCCTGGGGCAAAGCCTCTGAGAACCTTCTGAGAGCACTCCAGAGGTTTAGATTGTAGCGAACTAGGAGGGCCTGGTGATTGGCAATACGGAGCTGTAAGGCCCCTGTGGAGTACACCTCCCTCCCAAACAAGTCCAGTTTCTTATTGTCCTTGTTCTTGGGAGTGGCATTCTGATACCCCTGCCTGTCCCGCTGATTGGCTGCCTCTAGCACCAGAGTTCCCGGGGTGAGTGAATAGTACCTTCAGCTGGGACATAGTACTTTTTCTCAGTGCCCTTGGATGTGGGGGCTACCAAGGTAGGTGTTTGCCACAGGGCCTTTTTGCCAGTCTAAGGACCCTGTCATGCACTGGCAGGGCCATTCTTGATGGGGCCTGCACCCCATAGTCACCAAAGAGGGGGTCATCCTCCTCCTCTGACAGCTCCTTGACCTCCAAGTTCAGTTTGGAGGCCACCCTTTTTAGCAGTTCCTGATGCACCTTGAAGTCTCTCAAGGGTGCTCTCTGGTCCTTGAAAGCTGCCTCATCAGGGGAAGAAGAGGATGACTGTGGGTGCCTTCCACGCTTATTGGGCCCCGTTGAGGGTCTCCTTCCTGGTTCTGATTCCTCCTCCAAGGAATGACCCTCACGCTCCTTGTCTGGCGCAGGAGGCATAGAGCATGCTCATGACGTTGGTTCCATCTGAGTCTCCCACGGACCCCAATAAAGCCACTGCCAGGGATCTTGGGGCCACCCCAGTGTCGGCATTGGTACTGACTGGTGCACCTCTTGGGAGCATCGTTGGGACTCCTGAGTCTCCCTACTTTTGGGGGGACTTGAGTCCGTGGAGCAGTGATGACAGTCCCGTCTCCGGCCCTTGTTGCTCCTCATCAGGGACCGGTCCCTCGATGATCTTGAGGACAACAAAGAGATCTGGTGCCAACTTGAGTGGTGCCAATGCGAGTCAGAAGCTCCTAATGTGCTGGATGATGAACGGCGACTCGGTACCGACCATTTTCGGTGCCATTTACCCTTAGGGGAGTGGGAGCAGTGCCGTCTAGAGCCACGCGGTGTCAAGCCTGACTCTGATGACCAGGATTTGTGGCATGGTGCTGGAGAGTCTGCCGGTGTTGGGCTCTCCATCGAAGACTGAGTCCAGTGCCACCTAAAAGAATGGCTTGGTGCTGGGGACTGTGAGCTGCTGTCTGAATGCCACAGTGTGGCCCTCGAGCAGTGCCGTTGGGAACTGGCTGCCTCTGGTGCCAGGGACCGACCTCGGTGCTGTGGGGATGACTCGCTCGATGATCACTCAGAGCTTGGAGGGGAGCTTCTGCACTCTTCCCTCGGTGACCGTTGGGTGGGAGACTCTCCCCTTGACAGGAGTCTTAACCAGCCCCTGGGGGACCCATCGTGGTTTCACCCCTGGACACCAGCCCTCTCTCTCTCAGCAGAGGGGATGGTGGAGGTGTGCGCAAGGCCATCAGGGCTCTTGCCACCCAGGAAGCCTCCAATGTCAACTGCACCTGCAGGGGCGCTCCCCCACTCCCATGGAGATGCAGGCGCTGGAGCAAGCTCGATGGGCCATGGCTGGTGCACCTCCGCACTCGACCCCGCCGGTGTCGATGGCATGGGGGAGTGTACATGCTGCTGCGTCTTCTTCTTTGGCACCGGAGTTCAATAAGGCTCCAGTGCCGGGGGCGCACTCTGCAACGAGGAGACATTTGGTGCCGATGTAGATCGTGGCGGTTCAGAAGCAGGCAGGAGCGTGGCTTTCAGCCTAATGTCCCACTCCTTCTGAGTCCGGGGCTTGAAAGCCTTACAAATCTTACACGTATCCCTCCTGTGCTGCTCTCCCAGGCACTTGAGGCACGGTCATGAGGTCGCTAACTGGAAAAGCCTTGCCGCAAGCGGTGCAAGGCTTGAAGCAAAGTGACCCTGGCATGGCCCAGCCACACTGAGCCCCTAAAGAGCTCCAATATAATCTAAGTAACTACTTAACACTAACACTTAACACTAACAGCTAACTACTAGAATAACAAAGGGGAAAATACTTGCGAGAGCAAGAGTCGTTCCAGTAACTGTCATGGGTGGAAAGAAGGAACTGAGGGGCCATAGGGTCAGCGGTGCCTTATGTACCGCAGCATGAGCGCGATACTCCAGGAGGCGCCTGAGCCAACCCTACGGGGTCTGCTAAGGGGAAAAAAGTTCCGGGAATCCGTGCACGGTGGCGTGCACTCACCTATAGTGGAATGGATATGAGCAATCACTCGAAGGAGAACTGTTTTTTAAAGTTGTGATTATACAACTACTATCCATAAGCAGGAACACTGAAATATGTTGCACACATTCCAGTATAGAGTGGGGATGCAGAGTCTTATTGGTTTTTGTTATTCCCAATGCAGGAATTTTCTGGCATGACTCAAGCTTTGACACTTTATAAAACAGACTAGCCCTTAAAATAAACACACAGCAAAATCAATACTTACACCCTGAGCTTTCACATCAGCAGTAAAACTGTTCAGGTCATTGTCTATAATTCGTCCAGCCACCACGATTTCAGAGCCATCATAGTAATGATTGAAATGGTTCTGAGTTAATTCAGATATTGCATTGAAAGGATAGTGGAGTTGCACTTCTAGAAGCAAGGGCTTGGCCACTTCATCATAAAAACTCTGCAAAGGAGAAAAAAGGGATGAAATCCAAAAAAATAAGTCTCTGTGCTATGTACTATTGCACAGGCATTCAAATTTTGCCCAACAAAGGACTGCATTAGGAACTAGCCAAGAGCCAGAAAGACACACCTAACTTGCCCTCATTTATTCTATAGAAGTATATCCTGCAGAAAGAAATAATCTCAGCATCCAAATCTCCATTTTGAATCGAATGGCCAAGGCTGCTTATATTAATATGAAAATGCACATAAAAAACTTTACATTAGAAGGTAGTGTGGTCTAGTGGATATAGAACCAGACCAGCAGTCCCAAAATCTGGACTCTATTCCAAGCCTTGCAAATGAATTGCTGTGTGACCCTCTGTAATCCATTTTGCTTCTGTGCCACAGTTTCCCTGTTTTGGATAATAAGGGTAAATAATGCTTACCCTGCATTGTAAAGCACTTTGAGATCTATATATGAAGAGTGTTTTATTAGTTTTCTTTACTACTTTCCACAGCCACACGTTTGTGTGATGAGATGAGCACTGTAGTGTAGCATGCATATCTGAATGGGCAACAATCTGGCTACCTCTTTACTACCAGACAGTTCCTATTAAAAAAAAAGAACCCCCCCCACAATTAACAAGTGCAAATTTTTAGTGGAGTTTCCAGCTTAAGCCGTCCCCTAATCCAGACAGGTGACTTTGTGTAATATTAGTTGTTGTAATGGGGAGTAAATAAAAAGGACAATAATTTACTATTATAAAGTAAATGAATTACAATAGAACCCCTATTTTATTAACTAAATGGAGACTGAGTTCCTAAAATTGAACTCTCAAAATTACTGTAGATATGGTGCATAAATTAATTTATTAATCCTTCAGTGATAGCGTACATAATGAGCAGTAACAAATGCATATAGTGTGCCTGATTTGGTTTTTTTTTGCCACCAAATCTCTCAGTCTCTTCAAACCTGTACAGATACTTGAACATTGGCTGAAGGACCGAAGCTTCATTCGGTGGCAGGAAGATGACTTCAGCTGCAGAAAAATGTTTCATTTAACCTGTTATTTATAAGATCAGTGTACCTAAAATCGGGGTTCTACTGAAAATTCTCTATATGGGTAAAGCAGACAGATCAAGCAGGAGATGTGATTGCTTCATAGTTCGAGGTCATTATATGGCCAGTTGCTGAATGCCTTACTGTCTTCTCACTGAATTTAATGAGAGTTTAGGATACTCAGTTATGATGTTATTCTCAGCACTTTATAGTATTGGGCTCTAATGTTCTCTATCACATGCTGGATACTGAAACAAAAAGATAATGCCGAATTGAGTTATAAAAAAATGTATCTGTCCATTGGATTAGTGAGACAAGGTGGGTGAGGTAATATCTTTTATTTGACCAATTTCTGTTGGTCAGAGAGACAAGTTTTGGATTAGTGTCTCATTCTTTCACTGCGAACATGATTTTTGATGGTGAACCTTTTACAAAAGGAACTCCCCTTTCTCTTCTGCCTTCAGCCACATTAATTAAATATACTTTATTTTAATAAGGGGAATACTCCACCAGGTCCCCTTCACTTCACACACTGAGGTGACAGACCTATGCTTCAAAAATTGTCAGACAACTTCCTAGACACTAAAAGAAAGTAGCGGAAGGTATTTGGCTAGGAAAATACAACTGCACAGCTCAGTCCAAAATCACTGTAGACAGTGAAATGTAAAGCTAGTGGTGAAAACTATTATCTATAGTCCTCCACGCATAAAACATTAACTTCTCCTCATGATGCACAACTGGGCTATGTTTATAATGGCCAAACACTCTGAAGAGACTCAGTGGGTAATAAGCCAGGCATGGTGATGTGTGCAATTTAAGATCCTGAACAGAATGGAATAGAACAGAGGTCCCCAAAATGTGGGGCATGCCCCCCTAGGGAGGCACAGAGGAATGTTAGGGAGGTCTGGAGGGCCCACGCTAGCCCCCACAGGGGTGCAGGGTGGGAGCACCACCCAGCACTTCTCTGACCCCAGCTCTACTTCGGCCCCAACCCCAGCTGCAGTCCCAACCCCTATGCCAGGTGCAGCTCCATATTTGACCGTGCCCCCAGCTCTGGCTCCAGCCTGGGCTCCCAGCCACAGTTCTGCTTCCAGCCCCGCTCCTGGCCCAAAACCTGACCCCCTGGCCTTGGCCATTGGATCCAGGCCCAGCCACAGCTCTAGCCCTGACCATGGCCCTGCTCCCAGCTGCAGCCCCAGCCCCAGCTCTGGCCCTAACCGTGATCTTGCTCCTGACTCCTGATCCTAGGTGGGTGCGTGGACAGGGGCTGCGGTGGCATGATGTAAAATTTTGGGGATCACTGGAATAAAATAACACTTCTGAATAACTAGAAATTTTTTTCTAGTCTTATTTTCTATGCCCAATTTTTAAAACTCATTCTTAGAAGTTTCTCCAGTATATATTATGTTTGATACCATTAGCAAAGTATCTGTTTCTTAATATCACTCATTAGCTATGGTGAAAAAAGTACATCAACAAAGGTTGTAACCAGTAATCTGTAGTAGTTGGTGGCTAGGGTGGTTATATTTCTTCCTACCTGTAACTGCAAAGCCGCATCAGAATCCTCATAGATACGGCGAGCCAATCCATTGTTCTCTAGTGCCATCTTCTCTAAAAAATTATAATCCATATCATAGCCAAAGGCAAGATTATATAAGGAGTATCTTCCTTGAATGCCATTTTTCACATTCTCTTGAATTTTTCCCCGATTCAATTCTCCTGCATTAAAGCACAAAAAACAATTAAATGTTATGGAGAAGAATCTTTCCTTTTAAAGAGCATGTTTAGAAAAATACTATTATGTGGTTAAAATACATGCACAAAAAGTTTAGCACAGAGAAAGTACATGCCTAGTGAGGAGAGATTACAAAGTAAATCCCAATTGCAGTTGTTATTGGTCTTGCATTTTTTTTTGATTGGTTCAATTTTTTCTGTTTTTAACTTGGAAACTACTTAAAGTTCCTGATTAAAATAGTGACAACTAAAAATGATAGAGGCCGTAATGTTTTAACACTTCCAGAAACAGTCTCAAATTTCAAACAAAGAGACAAACAGCAGCAGAACAGGAGTGAACAGCGGCCCTAAATAATGTTTTTCCTTGCTAGTCATCCCTTAGTAACAGCACCTGACTGATCACGAGGATGCAGTTACAGACGCGCTACCAACAGCAGCATACCGACAGGCAGCATAACTCTGAACACTCACCCGCAGAGGGATTCCCATCAGTCAGCATTATAATTATGGAGGAGCTTCTCTCAGGCAAAGCCTTTTCCTTGTGAGCTTTATTCATCATTTCAACTGTTCTTATTAAAGCATCATTTATGTTGGTAGCTGCAAGAAACATGACCACAGAAAACAGAACAAGAATAAATACCACACGTGTGTACAGTTTTCCACTACGTGCCAATCCAGAATGTTTCAAGCCCACTTACAGCCTACATGCCCCTGTAAGAGTGAAGGATACTGTTGACTGCTTCTACTCATCACTATGTGACAGTAGCAAAGACACAGAAAAAATATGCAGAGTGGTTTCACATTATCATGGGTTGTTCTGGCCCTCAGTAGCTCCAGATCAAATGAGGGCGCAATCATGTCACTCCTGTAATTGCTTCCTTCATGTTTACTGTGCATGTCTTTGAGAGGTAAGCTTCCAACAGGAAACCAAGCAGTATGTGCACTCTGTGGGTTGGTAGTAACATTGAGGTTTATCATGCTACTGTGCTAATTGTGGTAGCCATTTTTATTTGGTTCATGATATAATTTTAATCATGCTAAATACTTAGCTTTTTGAACAATGCTGTAGATCCCTCTATTCTATCCTGTTGGCTGGGATCCCTTCTGCCACCATTCCATGCCACAGTCTTTCACCTAACACCAGTTCTGCCCAATCCTCCTACTCCTTCTTTCTGCTATTGACTCCCTCAAGCCCCCTGTGGCTACACACACTGTTCCCATGCCCAACCTTTGATCAGATTCTTTCTTGCCACCTTCCTCAGACCCAGACATCCCTTCCTATTCTTTTCTGCTGGACTTAATTGTCCATCAGCAAATATGTCTTCCATTTCCTCTTATTCATATTCATTATTTGCCAGATAGTAACACCAATTATTCATTATTTAGCTGAATAGTGAAAATATGGATACATTACATCTCTATTTGAGGAAAGATGCTATGTAAGTGCAAAGTATTTATTATGAATTTTTTTTTTTTTAGAGAAAGATACATTGTTAAAATTTAGAGATATTTACATCCTCTGGCTTTTATGGATTTAACAAACTTCTGTGCTTCCTTTAAATTATCTAAGGTAGCCATGACCAAGTATTTCTTCCAGGGTATTATCTTATCATCAAACAAGATCAAGTTGAAGTGATCGTTCTCTTTGACATCTTCTAATATTTTGAGGAGCGCTTCCTTTGTCTAGAACAAATAATAATCAGTGTTAAAAGAAACAAATGAGAACGTGAAATGTGAAGCTTGTGCATATTTTATTATAAAGACAGCTAGTAACAACCCTTATATTTAGATTACCTGATGCTTTCCATAATAAGATATTCTTGCAACTTTTTTTTTTTTTGAGACGCTCTACTGCCTCAATTGTTTGCCGCAGAACTTTGCAATTTGGTGACAAAAAAGTGCTCAGGCTAGAGAGATGCCTTTCATTTGTCTCATAACATTCCATTCAGGTATGTTTTGAGACAGGTTTTCAGTGCAGAGTTAACTGGGGTTCTTACTTGGGTTTTAACCCTAACCCGCACTCCCTCCCACTCCTGTCCATATGCAAAGATCTCTTATCCAAGCTTCACGGTGCTTTAAACCTGGGATAGCTGGCCTGGCCAGGCAGGGCCCAAGCATAACTCTTCTGGGCCCACTAGAAACTTGTAACATGGACCCCTCTTCCACACACATACCACCATCCCTCATGCTTGGTAGGTAGCATTCCAAATAAGCCAGTCTCTTGGTATCTTTTCTCTCTGGTTGGAAGTCTTACATGAGAGAAGAAATTCAGGAAAATTATGTCCATCAATATCTTTTGGCATTGATTTTGTTCGGTTCCACATTTCTTCAAAAGTGAGGACACCAGATAGAACAATTTCTGATGGATAGAATCTGTTATGTTTTCAGGCCACAAGTCTGGATCTTTGAAAATACAAGTATCAGATAGTGTAGCACTACTCTCTCTTGCTTCTTGTAAACCTTCTGAATTTGGTGGTGCTAATGTTGATACTACCTCACTATCTTCAAGCATCAGATTGGAGTCATATGATGCATGTTCTGGCAGCTTTTCTTTGTCATCGATTGCCAGTGCCACAGACACAGTCTCTATATTGAAATCATTTTCATCTTGATTTTGTTCATCTGCTTCCCTAGTTAGTATATTGCCTGACTGCAGAAAGGCCTTGTTTGATTTGAAAAACTGGAGGATAGATTGCTGTCCTTTAGCTTCTTTTATTTCCCTTTCTTTTACCTCCTTACATTTCTGGCTGCCTGATTTGTATTTATAGCCACCACCAGACATGGCAGTATGGGGTCTGTGTGTGACTGTGAGTGAATTAGACACTTACATATATTTTGGGCCTGCAAATCCTACCAGAAGAAGCAGCAGCCCTGGATGCCACTGTCTTATGGTGCTTTGCTTTGTCCCTCCCTCCAGCCTATGTACTCTGGGACTGGTAGTTCTTGATCTTGATATGCTAGACCATGTCACAGAGAGGAGCACAAACTTCTCTGTCTCTCAGTCTCACAGTACATGTCCTAGTTTAACTGCACAAACACACTCTCGCTATTCTAGAGAAGAGCCTTTCCGGGTCCAAGAGGCCCAGCAGCTCACTGTTCACAATGTTGCTTGAGACTGCTCTAACACTGCTTCTGATTGGCTCCAGCAAATCTCACACGATCTGGACAATAGATACATAAATACAGGGAAATACGTTTCTATAAATATTCTCAGGCATGATCTACAACTTAGCCTCAATTTTTTCCATATGGTAATGGGGGTTGCATCCTGGGCCAGCTCCGGGCCCCAGTAAAGTGTACCCGCCCGCCCCCCCTTCCTACCCCCCCATGTGGGAGCCTTGTGGCTAGGGTCTGGGTTAGAGCCTGAATGCCAATTTCACTTATCCTCACTTTGCAGTGAGGTTGCAGGGTAAACCACTTGAGTGCTAACAGTGTTCCAATACCTTCCCACAATTCACTCCATGATCTCAGAAGGACAGACATGTTCTTGCACAATTCACTGGGAAAGAATCATGGAGCAGCTCAGCTTACTACAGCACAAGGAAAGATGTGATATGTCCCCAGAAGTCCTAGCAAAACACCAGGAGTAGTGCAGCACCAGTGAGGACCCAGTACCTCAGGTATGGTTTTGTAGTGAGGCTGCTCAGATATGGATTAGGCTAACCCAGATGCTGCTCACCTGGGCTAAGTTAGCACTGCACTGAAGACATAGCTTTAATTATAAACTATTTAAAACTGCCCATTTCCTTTTCTCTCAGCTGAATTACTCATGACAATTTTGGCAGCCTGCCAAAATACCTGAGCATTTTAAAAAGATTGGCCTGTGTTTCCCACACGGTACAGGAAACATCTGGGAACTTCCAGAGCAACTGTAGCGGGGAGAGGAGGCAGTTAGGTGAGGAAGAGCTTGGCCAGGTTCCTCTCCTCCAAACCATATTCTCAAGACCCAACACATGACCCTAGCAGTCCATCTACTGACTCTTTAGGCACCATATGGGGGCAGAGGTTCCCCAAAATACTGGGGGTTGTGGAAGAAAAGAAAGGACTGAGCTTGCCTCCTCCCCCCCCGCCACCCATCCAGATCCAGCATATAGCCCCAGCAGCCCATTCCCCACTCAGGGGATAACAGCATTCTGCTGCTGCTAGCTAAAGCAATTAGTCTTCTAGTTCAAGTGGTATAAATCTGTGCTGCAGATTCAGGGTTCAAACTCTGATGATTATGTTTTCAGGGACATGACAGATGAACTTAATCACCTTTGGTTTTACTGTTTTCCTTTACAAGACCTAGAAAATTACGTTTAAAAATCTGTACTAGTTAGGTTGCAAAGTCCATCATTCAAAAGCTAGGAAATGGTAAATTTACAGCCGTTTGTGCAGCCTTAATTCTGCCCCTTGTGTATATGCATTATGATATAGTCTTCAATGACATCATCACATACTGTTTTTCCATGGGGCCCCTTATTCAGTGCACAGGATGAACACACAAGAGGTTAAGAGTAGGAATTATGTTGCACAGGCAACCATAAACTAGCATTTCCTAATTGTCATATGCTTGACTTTGCAAACTAAATAATGTTATTTTTATGTAATACCATTTATGAGAATTGTTACAAAAGGTACATATACTAAATACATATACATACACACATACAAAGTTGGATGAGAAACAGTTTTCCCATCCTGAGAAAATTTTTGAGAATTTGAAAAATTTTCCTGTTCCAAATCATGACAAAGTCAAAATCTCAAATTTTCATGAACCAATAATTTGAAAAAAAGCCCATTGGTTTCGGTCAGTCAAAATTTTTCATTTCTATGTCAAAAAGTTTTAAATTAAAAGGATCAGTCAAGATACTTTTAATTATTTATTTTTTACTATAAATTAACTGAAATTTTGAACCAAAGAGAGAGGCTCTTATTCCAAAAATAGGAAGTTTTCACCATTGCAAAACATTTCCAAGTTTTTTTTCAAAATAAGAAATTTGTCAAAATCATGGAAAGTTTCAGGTTAGATGAATAAGCAGTTTTCAGTGAAAAACAGTTTACTGAAAAATTCCCAATCAGTTCTAACAATAGCCTGATATTACAATGTATGTATTTATTGCAATTTTTAACACACGCTAGAACGTTCACCCCTGCTCTGAATGTCTCTTGCAATAATGACAAACACAACCAACAATTACACTGAACTGCTAAACTGCAGTCCCTGCAACAATAATTCATTCCCACATGACTCCACTACATTACAATTCCCAGATGACCAAACACCCTGTCTTATGGTCTTTCCAACTCCTTCCCAAATGCCTCAGCAAAAAAGCAAACTTTGCACTATGTCCAGAATGTTAACGTGGGTTTAAAGTGGAATTCAAACACAAAGATATAAAATGGCTAAAACTGGGAACAACATCCATGCAGTTCTGGCTTGCAGAGTATAGAAAAGAATGCATTCATCATTCCTATAGCACAGCCCAATTCAGTTTGTTGCCAAAATTCTGACCCTAAACATCAGTTATGAAATGGCTGGGAGCTGGAAAGTATTAATTACGGAATTAATTCTAGACTGGAAGAGGATTGTGGGTAAAGATATAAGGAGTACATCAAAGGCCCCTTTTCATTTCAGAATTCTTCTGTCAAAGCAAGTGGCATTTAAACTTGAGTAGAGTTTACGCAATCCAGTTGTGCAACCTCAGATAGTGTTTTGTCATGTTATGATTTATTAACATGATACAGTTGCTTAGCCAACTGGAGGAGAAGCAGAGTAGAATAGAACAACCTAAGTCAATAGTTGCATGCTAGAAGTTAAAGGAGCTTTATGGCATTTTAAGTGATAGCAAAGTACTATCTTGGGTGGTTTATGAATGAGGTTGAGAAAGAACATCTGCAACCTCAGTCCTCACAGATAACTCTTCAGTAATAAAATTAACTCTGCAACTTTGTTTAAAATTGACTAATCCTGCTTATTTTATTTAAGGAAATGTCTATGCTGTGCCAAGGAACATCCTTTCTTATGTTCAAGTTTCTGATGAGTTACCTGTTCCATTTTTTGACCCATCATTGAGACACTAATGTCCACTACAAAAATCACATTCTTGGGCACCCTGGGGAGATTCATAGGTGCAAAAAAATGCACAAAGTATCCATTGATAATCTGAAAAACAGAGAACATGATGCACATGAAAACACATAGGCTGTGCACAATCACCTGCACAAAATGTAGAACGCTGCAAAGACTTAAACATATAATTAATATTTATTACACATGCAAACTCAATGGGACTCGTGTATGAAAAGTTAATGTGTGTAAATCTTTGCAGGATTAGGGCTTTAACACCCCTCCATCCACCAAACTACCATTACATTTACCTGTAAATTGCCTGGAGAATCTTTTTTCACATCATATTTTATAGTAAAATCTCCATCCAAGAGAGACGTTGAGCAGCTCTCACAGCTTCGCTGCTGATCAATAGTTGGCTTGAAAGACACATGGCCCTGTAAAGCAGTAGGTTAGAGTCCAAATGACAGAAAAAATAAAGTTAAAGATTTTTTTCTACTAGATAATTTCCTAAAATAGGTCCATCTACTGTAAATTACATGATATGTAAATGTAAATTTACATGATATGTAAATGCTGAATATTTTTCATAATCATATTTTTTATAATCACCATGTATCATATTTGCCTTCTTCAATGCCAAAAGCAGCAAGGGTCATTACTTTAAGACTTAGACATATTTGTAATTTATTATTGCAATACAATACTCTTGGTATGTAATGTGCAGGTGAGTTTTCATGGGCTATCAATAATAAAAGCTAAAGAGCCACCTCCCCTTAACAGTAGTTCACCAAAAGACATGCCACATATCCCATTCTCCTACCTATACATCCTGTACTTGGATGATTGTATTGTGCTTGTCTCCACTACAAGGCACTTCAAATGTACCTTGGGAAAAACACAATTTTGAGGTATTGTACTGTATAGAAATTAGGTCCTACCCCTCTAAATAGGTTGTGAAAACCTCTTGTTGTCTTCCCTGTCTTTTGTGTTTCAAAAGACACCAGAACCTTGCTGCAGTTGCAGTGTATATATATAGCTAGGCCTTGTGTGTTATATGCGCTTAGTCAACATGGTCATTTGGACTGTGTGGTTCTTTCATATTACACAAGTTGTGTAAAGAGCAAAGGACACAACAGATGTAGAGTTTGATTTTTCTTGCATACATAATCAGGGCTAGTCTCATGCTTTGTTTGGCCTCGGACAAGACTGGCAACTTCCTGGTGTGTGCACCCATGTGCGTGTGTGTAAGTAAATCAGGCTACAAATAAATTGCTTCCTCTCGATTCCTTGCTCTTGGGAGGAAGTTGGGCTGACCTAAAAGATGCAAACCTATGCAGGGCCCTAAGTAGTCATTGCATATCTTGTTGTGCTTATGGCCAGCCTGGTACAGAATACCAAAATCAAAAGTTCTTTAAGAGCAAATGAAGGCAGATGAGAACTCAGTGACCAGCCATTGATCAGGTTCACCATTGCCAGGGACTGTATCAGGGTTTATTATTTGCATGAAAAAAGTGCAGCTTCTCAACAAGTTTAACATGTTCATTCCCCATGATGGTTAGCCATAGTTATACCTTTTTTCCAGAGAAAGATTTTTCAATGATCTGAGTCAAGTCATTGTCGATAAATGATCCCAGTGCTTCTAGCTCACTGATACCTTGTGGCTCAAAGATGTTTGCCTCAATCTGAAATATTGTGTGAAAACAATTAGTAGGCCAGAAAGTGGAGGGGGGAACCACATAGCAGGCAGTGTGTAAAGGATGTAC